>OY723391.1:24211360-24346494 GCA_963210295.1 Ophion ellenae | reverse complement strand
GGTTATTTTTCACTTACCTTTGCCTTGCCGTTTCGTCGAATTGGATTTTCCAGATGCAGATCCATACGATAAAATTAACGACTATGCATCTGCTAGCCTCTCTCTCTCTCTCTCTCTCTCTCTCTTTCTTCATTTCTTCTACAAATTTTTAGACGCCGTTACGCGCTTGGTCATTGCGACAAGTCTTGTCGCGAAATCTGTCGGCTGTCACTCGCGGCAATTCTTGGTCGAGCTGCGCCCGAGCCATAATTATCCCAAGCTTCCACCTGGCTTCGAGTAAACACGCAATATCAGGGATATTTAAAAAACGCGCACGTATATCGTGATATACATATCGCTGAGCCTCGCTTGATGGACATGCATATAGTTAACGAGACAGACACGTGAGAGATGTTTCGTTCATCATATTAATCGGCCAGAGGGATTGACTGACGCTGGCGTATAGGCCGTTTGCATGTATACGTAAGATCCTGCACAAGCAATGACTACTTTTCACGAGCTTATCGCGCGCGGACCTCCGGGGAATGAAAGCATATTGCGAGTTTACCATAGTCCACTGAGACAGAGATAACTCTATCAACTTTAATTTGTATCTCCGACACGATGATTAAGGGGTCTTCTCACTTTAGATGCTAAAAAAGGCTATTTCCATGCTTTTTTTGCATAGGCTTATATTATAGATATTGACATAAAAGTTGTTACACTTAATAAATACACTTTCGAAATCCATTGAAATTTTTATTTATTTATTGAAGTCACTGTTTATAGACGAAAAAGGTAGTTAAAAATGTCCTAAAAAAATTGTAGGTCTGCGCTGTTGATGAAATCTCGGCGATGGATAATCCGAAACAAAAAAATTTAACGATTCTAGATTCAGTATGTTAATGGCTATAGCGCATATGCATGCGATTTTTGGCATATGCAAAAATAACAATATGGCGGGGATTTTTCGAAAAAAACAACAAAAACGTGTTTTTCATCGTTTTTGGCAAAAAAATAGTAAATTAAAAAAAAATCCTTGATATGCGTTATAGCTATAGTTGCAAAGAATATGTGGTTAACATTTTATAAGGATCGGTTCTGTAGTTTCGAAGATTTTATCGACAAGCCGTCGAAAAACGTTGTTTCGAGAAAAACGCGTTTCGAGTTTGTTTTGGTTACATAAATACGTTAAAAAATGTTTTTAATGTATTTCAGAAGGGTTTTTATTAAGTGTAATTATTAAGGGTATTTATAAGGTGATAAAAATCGATCTCCTGGGCTAAATAAGGCATGGACGAAGTTGGGACTAGGAAATTCGTGACCACCAAACAATTTTTCATCGGACAGGAGCCTGCCGAAATGGTATTGAAGTTTGCATCGTTGGACCGCAAGGGAAATATATTTTCCCTTATTGCGCAATTGATTTTTTTGCACATTTTGCCTACAACAATCATTATAACATTTTTGTAGATCCTTACTAGGGAGCCATGAACTAAACGTGCAAAAAAAGAGTTTGGGAAGTAATAAAAATAAAGAAATGAAAAAAGGAAGAAGAATTTTCGTTGCATTCCAACGATGCGAACTTCAACACCATCTGTTCAATCCATTTTTGCGAGAAATAAAGAATGCCACACTTTCGAATGACACCCTGGTCGATGCAAAATGCATCCCAATTTTTCCATACACACCTCTTCCTCTTTTTTACGGCCATTTTTCAAATGAACTTTCCGGGAAAAGTAATCGAGATATCGGGATAAATCAGGCAGCACTCTTCAAGTCTACTTATATCCTTTTCAAAACCTCTCCATTACGTTTATGTCCCTCGAATAGGACCGACGCTACGGCTGTATGAAGATTTGGAATTTTGTTGATGTTGAAAAAGTAGCCCAATGAGGCGAATTTTCTTTTTCGACTTTCAAACAATTGTAGGGCCCGATCCAATGGGACATTTCCTGGCCATTACAAATGTCTAAAGTTGTTTTTTCAAAAGCTCAAAACACGCTTTCTATACGTGAAAAACGTGTTTCGATACACATTCGACGATCGTCAATAGAAAATGAGTGTTTTAAGAGAAATTAATGGGGAATTCGTATACAGGGGGTAAAAATACATTGATAAGGACTTACACAAAACTTCTTAGGGGTGGTTCACCCCCTTAAGATTGCTATCCGGAAATGATGCAAAAATACGTATATTTTAATTTTATGCGCTCTTCAAAGTATTACCCGATTCATTTAATTTGATGCACCCCTGTCAAATGTGGAGTGAGAGAAAGAAAAATGAAGGGGTGGTTTAACCCATTTTTTTCGATACCGATGATCGATTTCTGATCGTTTTGCATGAGGATAATTTTCGTTTTTGTTTTACTGAAATTCGCCGACTGCTTGCGGGTGAAGCTGCAAAAACAACCCTTAGCATGCTTCTTTCTAAGGGGTGATTGTACCGTTAAACCGTTTTTTCGTTGATAAAAAAAGTACCTCTCTAATAGTTTTTAATGTTCTACCATATACACGAGTTTCAACTGAAGATGTAAAGAACAGCATTTCAATCATAATCACGTGTTATTAAAATTAAGGGGGGAGTTACCTTCAGGCGAAGAAAAAGATGGCTGATTTTTGTGATTTTTTTTTAAAGGGAAGATTTCTTCATCATTTTTGAGACACATGGTATGTTCAATTACTACTCTTGGATGTTACGCGGTATGTTTTTATTAATATTTTAAAATCCCGGAGGTATGGCACGGTCTTCTTAACCGATTGCGGCGGATGTTATCAGACGGCGTGACACACAGCGTCCGCGGGATTTTTCTGAAAATAAAACCAACGAAGATTGTTCTTTCATTAAGGCGTTACCCCCACTTGTAGCGCAAAAAAGGCCTTTTTCATGAATTTTTTAAAAGAAAACTACAAAACTTTTTTAATCGATCAATATACCATCTTAAAGAACACATCTTGAAGAACTTTCAGTAATTTTTTTGTTGAAAAATATTACATTGTTTAGTGGCAAATGGCCGTCAATGAAATAATGTTTTTATATACACGGTTTGCGGTGACCAACATTGCGGCGAAGTGGATCATCTGAAAAAAAATGCGAATGGATTTAGTCAAATATAATTATAAACTAGTCTTTAATCAAAGGATTTTAAAAAATATTCATTTTTCACAAAATGGCGGACAGTCAAAGTTAATGGTTCGTTTTTAACGAAAAAAAAAACGGACGTTTTTTGGCTATAAAACGGCCATTTTTTTCGAAAAAAAAAATCGAACTATTAAAGACTACATTTTTATGTATTAAATAAGCCTGCAAAATTTCAAGAAGATCGGTTCATTAGTGTTCGAGTAATCTTGGTCACCGACTTCAGAACTACACTTAAAAAAAATGCAATAAAAAATCGATTTTTTCAAAATCGCAAGTCGGGGTAACTTAACACTCATACGCAGAATATGAACGGAAAAAGTGAGGAATGTTGAAAGTCGATGAAATAGTACGCCTCAAAACAAAAATATTGATTTTCGTCGAAAAAAAATAGCTACATTTTGGAATAATAAATACTTTTTTTTAAAGAACACTAGGGGTCATGTTTTAGACAACACAGTTGAAAAGATTTATACTAAATTTCATCAAAATCGGTCGATTAGTTTTTTAGCTATAGCTAAATTTCAGCAATAGCCGATTTTTATGAAATTCAGTATAAATCACGAAACTTCTGGCTGTGACGTGGTATTGTTTTTATTAATCTTTAAAAATGGCGAAGGTATGGTACAGACTGCATTTTCTAAACTGAAAATGCAGTTTAGAAGACCGTGTTAAAGCTCCGCCATTTTCAAAGATGAATAAAAAAATACCATCTAACAGCCAAACGTAGTAATGAAACATACCCTAAGTCTCAAAAATAGCAGAGAAATCATTATAAAAAAAATCATGAAAATCAGCAATTTTTTTCCTCGCGTAGGTATCTCCCCCCTTGATCCGTTCCGTGATGATCCACGGAACGTACTCGCGTGCAAGTATAAAAGTGAAGTAACATTTGTTCCGGTTTATCCGCCAAAATCGCGATCGCCCGCCAACCCAACGAAAATACACTTCAACCATTTTTTTTTTTATTGGCGGCAACTCGCAGTATTTCTGTGCAAAGACACACGACCTACTTTTCCCACCGCGACAAACTGTCCGGAACGCCAGTGGTGGCGGTTCGAGAGACACGCGCGATGGCTCGTCAAAACCAAAATAGGGGCGTATTTATATATGTACACTCCAGGGATTTTGAGTAATCGCGGAGAAAGCTCGTTTCTTCCGTTATTACCAATAAACCGTTCGTATCGCCGTGGCGGCTGCGTGCGCTTTTTATTACCCGAGAGAAACGTGCGCATAATCCGATCGAGCTCGGCATAGGATTACCTTAATCCCGCGAGTGAGGGAGAAGAGGCGATGAGAGATTGAAAGTTGTCGCTCGGTAAGAGAGAAGAAAAGGATGCCTCCTCCCCCGCGGACATGGATTTTTACGAGCTTGTCTCACAGATATTTCCGCGTATTTACGTAAATACTTAAAATAAGACGCAAGCGGTGGATATCGTGATGGGTATGCCAGGGATCCTTGTGCATAGCCGGGTATATTATACGAGGGAAACGTTCTCCCTGTATGCTCCTTGGGCAACCACATGAGGCTCTCCATTGGCGTAGTCAAGTAGGGGCATGGGTGGGCGCCCCCCCCCCCTCCTCAACAAATACCGATGCATCCCAAACAAAACAAAATCAACCAGAATCATTAAATTGAAATAGTCGATCAATTTTATTTGTTTCAACCAAGCAAGCATGAAGAAAAAAATTATTAAAATTCAAACTTTTGTCTTCGTCGTAATTTCGTAACTTGTATAAAAAGCAGCTATTTCATTACTTAAGGGGAGATATACACCTAGGAGCTGGAAAAAGGTCATTTTTGTACATTTTTTCAAGGAAAACTATTTGAAATTTCGGATTGGGGTTTCAATTATCTAAAAGTATATACATTCAAAAATATGTTTCATTTTCTTTATTTAAAAATATCAAAAATATACAAGGATATTGTATGATCCTAGGAGCGTCGTAAAAAAATCTGCGTATACGTTACCCACTGGCGTTTCTTCGAAAATGATCTGAAAAAAAAAAACAAAAAGATTATTAAATTAGATACTGTAATCTAGTACTAGCCATAGCCGATTTTGAAAATATCGATTTATGACAAAATGGCGGACGTTTGAACATAAATAGTGATTTTTGGGTGAAAAATTAGTTATTATTTTGACTATAAAACAAAAACTAAGTAAGGGAAAAAAATCCTATGACAAGTACTAGATAATGGTGTATAGAATAACCACAAAAAACCTCAAGGCAATCAGTTTATTGGTTTTCGAGAAATTTTGGGTACCGATTTGAAAAACGTGGTTTTCAGAAAAACGCGTTTGAAAATTTGGGAATGAATAAATCATGAAATTTGTCAACTTACATGGAATCATCGATACCAGGCCCGTATTGTAGGTCTTCTACGGTCGACGGAATGTTCATAGCTTCTAAATCCTCGATCTCGACCATCTAGGTGTATATCTCTCCTTAAATTAAATAGATATGCAAATTTCACAATTAAGGTAGAACGAGTGCGCGCTCTTGGTTTCCATAAATTTTGTTCAAATTTTAACCAGTCATTGTTGATATCATTATGCATTTCCGTGTGGAATTTCAGAACAATCGACTATTTAGATTGGGAGATAATGGTTTTTAAGATTGCAACTTTTAACACTTCTGGGTCTGCATTGACCGAAAGTCAGGTCACATAATTCGTCGTAATATAGTGTTTATAATTTTTTAAATAAAAATATTATGTTTAGATAGCAAACTAGTTAGAGAAAGAGTGAAAGAAGTTTGAATTGCCTTTACTATTCAGTTTTGCTAAAAACGTTTGGTAAAGACAGTATAATTATCCGTGAAAATATTTGTCCCCTATAATAAGAAGACATATGGCAACACCGCAGAACAGTATTGTTCAATATTTCGGGAAAAAAAATTATCGTGTTCCTAAAGTTAAAAACTGATGTCACAAAAAGAATATCTGCGTTATAAATATTAATATTTTATATTGTTTATGTTATCTTCATTAACAAATATAAATGTTGGTTAATTCGACACTAATTCAAAACTTTTTTCGATTATAAATTACTTCCAAGTTAAAATTCGTGTTGCAGTATTATTTTAAATATGCCGCGCAAACTCAGGTCATTGGATACGTTGAACGATGCGGTGTTGCCATATGTCTTCTTATTATAGGGGACAAATATTTTTCACGGAAAATTATTCCGTCTAAATTTCAATGCAGACCCTGCAGTGTTGAAAGTTGCAATTTTAAAACCCTTTATCTCCCAATCTAAATAGTCGACTCTTCTGAAATTTACTCAAACATGCATAATGATATAAACACTGCCTGGTTAAAATTTGAACAAAATCTATAGAAATCAAGAGCGCGCATTCGTTCTACCTTAAGTTAACTGTGGGCAAAAGAAGGACATTAGATTTGCCGGCCCATACACAATCAGAAGAATACTGGAAGATAAAAATTTCCTACCTAGTAATAGATAATATTTATGATATTGAAGTTTGCATAGTTGGAACGCAACGAAAGTCTAGTAGCTTGATCTTTTTTTTGGCCAATTGGGGCTACGAAAAACACTCGCATGTTTTTTAGAGTTCTTGTGGGAAATCTGAAACCCAAATTTGGTGGATAAGATTTTGGGTGAGGAAAAAAGGAGGAAATGAACATTTTTGTAACATTTTTCGTTGCATTCCAACGATGCGAACTTCAACATCGTATAATATTGTTGTAAATATAAAATGCCGATTTGAGATTCTACCGTTAGCTCAAGCAGCTGACGCATTATTTTAATTGAATATGAAGAACGGTAAGGATTTCATCAATAATAATAAAAATATCTCAATAATTGATACGTCAGCGTTAGAAGCTGAAACAATGGTCATGAAAAATACACTTTTATTAAAAATGATTAGATAAATGCTGGCTATATAAGAAAGCACATTAAAGAGGAGTACTGCCCTAACTTATATAATATAATATAATATTATATAAACTTTGCTGTCAGAAGAGTTTTTCTGCCATGAAGCTGAAAAAAGTGACTGAGAAACACAATGTTTCAGGAACGATTCTCTCATATGTCACTGCGGAACATAGAGAATGACATTGTTAAAAAAAAATTCAACAAAAAAGTGTTGAGCCGATTTGCTGAAAAAATAGAAAACTGAGACTTGTTTAATTCAGTACGTACTGAAAGTATATTTTTTCAAGACTGGTAACTGCTTTAAAGAATGATAAAAAAATGATTAGGACGCTGAATAAGTTCTCGCTGTTTTCCAACAGACGGCGTTACCGGAACGACGTGCGTGTAGTTTAAGATGGAAACGCATCTATGAAGAAGTACTGTAAGCAAGCTTGAAATTCACTGTATGTCATTTCAGCGAAGTGTAAACAACATTTTTTTCATAGTGTTGAACATGTCAAATTTCGTGCCAAAAAAGAGTATTTTCGGGGAATTTTGATGTACTACTTTATTCAAAAAAAATCTGCAGCTGAAGCATAAGAATTCTTGTTGAGACTTACAGCGACCATGTCCTGTCGAAAAAAACATGCAGAGATTGGTTTAGAGGCTTCATAAATAATGATTCTTATGTGTTGAATTGGAGGCATTACTTCATGAAGACTCATATCAGACTCAAGCTGAACTTGCAGAATTATTAGTAGTTGACCACACGACACTTTCGAAACGTTTGGAAGCATCAGACATGATTTTTAAAAATAAACCTTTAATTTTCACGAACACACAGCGAACTTATTCAACATCCCAATAGTTGATTATTTTCAAAGGTATTGCAAAAGTTTTATTCTAATGTTAACATGAGCGTTTAATTAAAGCTTCATATCTGCAGTGTGTTACGTGATTTTGGCTATTATGTTGATTTCATTTTAAAAAAGATGATTGTGCACAAAACCACTTTTTTATGAGCCCCCCAGAAAAAAATTGGCTACGCCACTGAAGCTCCCCCCCTCTCTCTCTCTCTCTCTCTCTCTCTCTCCATCTCGGTAATATAACCGTTGTCGTGGCTCGTGTTTATTTTATTGCTACGACCAGATCGTATATCACCGCTGTACTATCTCCTATACCGGGTAATACCGCGATTGTAAAATTAAGATATATTTCGAGTATATGCTAATGACAGCAAAAGGTATGCGATCGTAAATTCTCGGAGGACGGTAGTTCTCTCTTTCTATCTCACTCACTCAGTCGCTCTTCCTCGCTGGCACAAAATTGCCTATATTCGGACAATATAAAACTTATAGAGTCTCTTTGGTACGATAACGTGATATACCACCGGCTCGTAGTTGAGAGATGTTCGTGTGTATATATATATATATATATATATATATATATATATATATATATATATATATATATATATATATATGTATGTGTGTGTGTGTGTGTGTGTGTGGGAACGAGCGCATCGTGCGTTTCGATTCATCGCTTCAGGTTTATATCGGGCCATTATCTTTCTCTCGTTATAAGAACGACGACGGAAACGACGAGACACTCGTATGTTGAGAGCTCTCGTAACTATGGGGATATCGACACGTATACGACATCGTCCAAGTCCATCTACGTGGATATGGTTTTGCTGCTGTCTCTGTAACGACACATCAACCTCGCATGTGTATTTTCTCTTTTGCCTCGACGTTAGAGTGTCCCTGCGTTACCTGTGTGATGTATACCTGATATCAACATCCATATATATGTATATGGAAGAGGTAGATTTCAAACCCGTTGTATGCTCGATGGCTATCGGCACACCTGGCTCTTCTTCGATGCCCAACATTTTTTCAAGCCAATCTTTGATTTTCGGGACGGCTCTTGGTAATGACGTTTATACAAACATCATCACATTGGTTCAAAGGTGATTGCGTTGGGGGTTCCTACTATTGAGAACGGGGACAGTAGGATACTATCAGAATGGTACTCAACGTCGTCAGTCTTCAACTTCACCTTTTCTTGTTATGTGGAATAGAGCCGCTACATTAAAGCGGGGCACCACTGTGACGGGTGGAAAAATGATTATTTTGCATTTTCTCAAAGTGTACATGCTTAAGAATATGTGAAAAAAATAGTCAAGTTAAAATATTGAAAATTGGCCAAGATACAGGGGATTTAGTGAGAGCAGGTAGCTCAACGATTTACGTATACCGAAACTTTCAATCGCGTTTTTCTCGAAACGACTTATCTCGACCTGGTCGAATTCATAACTCTAGCTATAATTTTTCGATTTTTAATTTTTTAAATAAAGATTTCCGTAATTGCAGTAATTATCGTTGTGCGTGGCCGTTTTTTTTCAATTTAGTATTTTTTAAGCCAACGAATATAAGTAGAAAATTCGCCAAAATTACACTTTTTTAACACCCCTTTCCTTGCCTTTGTGTAATTTTTTTTATACTGCTACGTACAACGAGAACAACATTCATATAGATTGTCAAATTTTTTTATTTTTTTTTCAGATCAACCATCGTCAAGTTATCGATCCGGCCATTGGACCACATTTTTTATGCAGAGGATCTATATCCTCAATAATGTTGTAAAAGTTACATTTTTTAACCCTTCGACTGCACACTGCCGCCAAGAACCTCTGACTGCATGTGGGGCCGATAAGACCCCAGACGTTTTTCAGATCGTTGTATTTCGGTAAATATGCAGTTTTTTTGTAAAGCCGTTTTTCGTAGTCAGTGACAAAAAAAACAAAAATTAAGAGCCCAAACATTCGTTCAGTGGGTGATGCGTTAAAAGATACGTATTTGCACGGAAAGGAATGGGTCCAAACGGTGGGTCCAAAACGACCCACCGTGTAGTTGAAAGGTTAAATAAAAATTTACACGAAATAAGTTCAATATATGCTGAAAAACATCCCTTTTTCCCAAATCCCAAATAAAAAATCTAGTAGACAACAGAAAATTCGGCTGTCTACACCGGCCCATGATCCATTCGTAGTTTGTGCCTCCCCGTGCAGAAATGTGATCAGGGATTCCCTACTTTGTGTCCAGCCCTGGCCAGTCTTGCCTCGTCTCATTTACCTGACCAGGCCCTCCCATGGAACAAACCGGGAAGATCGCAGAATCAGTATTTTAAATCTTCTGGCCCGGATACATAGCGAGCAAGTACATGTTCACGTAATGTCTACCCTCCAGAACATTGACATGTTCTGAAAAGTAGAGCCTGTCTTTAAGAACTAAAGAAAATCTACTTTGCTTGTCACCTCATCAAAGATATTCATAATTTATTGGGATGAAACTAATACGTCTGTTATAATTATATTCATCATTAAACGCATTAATTTCATCAATGATAATCGCCGAGGATAACAATGCTCATCATAAATACCGGGATAACGATAACTAATGATATGAGCATAGAGAATAGCAAAATTATTTTATGTGGCAAAAAAGTGAAGCAGGTCATTGGTTTTTGAACGCCTTGTCGCCATGTTGGGAAATATCAATGTCCTGGCTGGTAAGACATTACCTGAATGTATTTCGCCAACAATCCGCCAGGTGGCTACAAGCGAAGCGCTTCGCGTAAGCAAGGTACCATCGTACGAGGATAAAAGTTCGTCCTGTGAGTTGTACCACGAACAGAAGTGCTATGCTTACAGCGTGCACTTACGCTTATGATTTGCCGATACTTGTGAAATAACCCTTTGCACTCTAGGCCTTTTTCGCTCGGATAGTGATCTGTGTACGTTTTTCTGTCTCCGCCCATCAGGAAATGCGAGCAAGTGTATGTATACTAGGGTGATTCGTTTCAGGGCAACTTTTTTTTTGACCCATCGTGCTCGAAAACCTTTAGTTGGTACCCAAAAACGAACTTTCGTGAAAGGGGGGTGTTGTCAAAAAATATTTAGAGGTCGCGAATCAAAGTTGAAGGTTTCCCATTTGATTAACATTGAAAAAAATGTTTTTCTCATTATAAGTGTTACCATTCCGCGAATTTTGATATCGCGATATTTTCCAAGTGGGTTCTCATAGGAAATATGATACTCCACAATAAAGTTCATTGAGCCATGGCCGTAAATTCAACCGTTTCAGCGGCATCATTATTTCAAGTGAATATTGTGCAAAATATCTATTCAAACGGCTGTAACGCCCAAGCTATTAGATATATCGAAAAAAAATCAGATGAGAACTTTGTAGAGAAAGTAATTTTCTACAAAAAAGTCTTATAAGCCGAGCCCGAAAATTCAACTCTTTCTCAGCTATAGGTGGATGAAGTAAAATAAATAGATATTTGTTTAAACAAAAAAAATCTATTTATTTTACTTCATCCACCTATAGCTGAGAAAGAGTTGAATTTACGGGCTCGGCTTATAAGACTTTTGTGTAGCAAATTACTTTCTCTACATAGTTCTCATTCGATTTTTTTTCGATATATCTAATAGCTTAGGCGTTACAGCCGTTTGAATAGATATTTTCATACAATATTCACTTGAAATAATGATACCGCTGAAACGGTTGAATTCACGGACATGGCTCAATGAACGTTATTGTAAAGTATCATATTTCCTATGAGAACCCACTTGAAAAATATCGCTATATCAAAATTCGCGGAATGGTAACACTAATAATGAGATAAAACTTTTTTTTCAATGATAATCAAATGGGAAACTTTCAATTTTGATTCGCGACCTCTAAATATTTTTTGACAACACCCCCCTTTCACGAAACTTCGTTTTTGGGTACCGACTGAAGGTTTTCGGGCACGATGGGTCAGAATAAAAAAGTTACCCTGAAATGAATCACCCTAATGTATACACTCATATAAATGGTTTTTCAATTGATGCGGGTAGATGTTGGCGGCCTGTGGCGGCCATGTTGTTTTAGTTGCGTCTGTCTAATATGTTGTTTATTATTCAGTCACTGATGTCAAATCACCATGGCAAGTTACACGATTGAACAGCACGTCCAAATGATAAAACTTTGTTATGAAAATTAGTGTTCGTTAGGACCCCAATTTTGGCCGAAAAATCATCTTTAGCGACGAGGCGCATTATTGGATGAATGGCTATGTTGACAAGCCAAATTTCCGTATATGGGACGACGCCAACCCACACAAGGTTCACCAGGTGGCAATGCATCCACAAAAAGTTACTGTTTGGTGCGGATTTTGGGCCGGCGGCGTCATTGGTCCGTACTTTTTTGATAACGACGTTGGTGAGGCCGTCACCGTCAACGGCGAACGCTACAGAACGATGATAACCGATTTCTTTTGGCCCAAATCGAACGATATGGACGTAGACGACATGTGGTTCCAGCAGGACGGCGCTACGTGCCATACAGCGGACGCCACGATGCACATTCTGCATGAACGATTTGAGGGTATGGTTATCTCTCGCAGAGGTCACGTGAATTGGCCACTGAGATCGTGCGATTTGTCCCTGCCAGACTTTTTCTTGTGGGGTTTCTTGAAGTCGCAGGTCTATGCCAACAAGCCGCAATCGACCGATGCTCTTGAAATCCACATAACCCAGGCCATCGCTCAAATTCAGCCGGATCTATGCGGCAGTCATTGAAAATTGGTCCACTCGGATCCGTGCCACCGTGAGAAGCCGCGGCGGACATTTGAACGATGTTATATTCCATACATGATGGCATACATAGGCCTTTCAAATAAAAAAAGAATTTCGTTGAAACCTCACACACAGCTTGTTTTATTCCATTTCAACATCTACCCGCCCTTATTAAAAAAAACCCTGTACTACCTTAGCAAGTAGATAACCAACAAACAATATGTTGTCGAAATACTAAATTGAATACACTCCCGATTTTACCTCCTCAAGAATTCCAAATACGCTGAAACGTCATTTTTAATCTCCTCGTTTGTTCCTGGTTATTCCCGATCTATTCCCTACAACTTTCTTGGTCATTTACCGCTTGTTCTCCGGCCCGTTCCTGGTCAGTTCCCCAGAAAGGGAACGGCGAATCGGGACCTAGCCTCAGACCCGTTACATTGCGAACCCATTCCAGGGTGGAAGGCCCGACCAGAGCCTGACATTATTTAGGAAAGGCAGATCAGGGGCAGTACATTTTCCCCACTCAAATTTCTACACCGGTCTTACATAAATCCAAGCGTCTTGCTTGTACATTAAGGCGTTACCCCCACTTGTAGCGCAAAAAAGGCCTTTTTCGTGAATTTTTTAAAAGAAAACTACAAAACTTTTTTAATCGATCAATATACCATCTTAAAGAACACATCTTGAAGAACTTTCGGTAATTTTTTTATTGAAAAATATTACATTGTTTAGTGGCAAATGGCCGTCAATGAAATAATGTTTTTACATACACGGTTTGCGGTGACCAACATTGCGGCGAAGTGGATCATCTGAAAAAAAAAATGCGGATGGATTTAGTCAAATATAAGTATAAACTAGTCTTTAATCGAAGGATTTTAAAAAATATTCATTTTTCACAAAATGGCGGACAGTCAAAGTCAATGGTTCGATTTTAACGAAAAAAAACGGCCGTTTTTTGGCTATAAAACGGCCATTTTTTTCGAAAAAAAATCGAACGATTAAAGACTACATTTTTATGTATTAAATAAGCCTGCAAAATTTCAAGAAGATCGGTTCATTAGTGTTCGAGTAATCTTGGTCACCGACTTCAGAAATGCCATTTTGAGAAAAACGCGTTTAAAGTTTCTCTTTCAACGCTCTTTCAACGCGGATTCTTCTCTTTCAACGCTCACATCTCAGTCAATTTTGTTCGGATCGACTTGAAATTTTCAGGACATATTCTCAGATACTTATTCTTCAAAAAAATGCAATAAAAAAAATCGATTTTTTCAAAATCGCAAGTGGGGGTAACCCCTTAAGAAGATTCACCCAGTCCACGAGATTGTCGTTCGAACCCCACGGTATCACTGCAGTGTTCAAAAGGCTAGCTCGAAACATCAAGCTGAAAATACTCCAACGAACCATGTACATTGATACATTATTTCAATTCTCCAGTCACAAACAAAGTGTCGCGAGTCGCGGAGGCTCAAACGAGTGGATTGAGCCCGACATTTCATTTATCCTCTCCTCGAGACCAGACCGTATTTTTTCGTCGGTTGTTTCGAATCGTTAAAGAAACCGCGCGCCCGGTAGCACAAAAACCGTCAATCCGACCGGATTTCGCGATTGAAGATATCTATTTTTTAATTCCGACTCTTACGGCCTGTTCCTGCGGTGTAAGCCCAGTAGGTGGTTTCCACGCAGCTCGGAGTCGCGCGAGAGGCAGAAAAAAGAGCATCCGGAAACGAGATACTCTCACAAATTCGAATGTACTTAAATATGCGAGGAGTTGAGCAATCTCGGAGTCTATAATATTGCGTCGAGGGAGAATGAATATCAGAAGGAAATGGGAAATAAAAAACGAAGGGGCAAGGGGGGAAACACGTATTCGTTTCGCTGGCTAGATAAAAGAGGGTATAAGATATAATTCTTGGTGCTGGTGCGAGGTGCATGCAGAGATACACAGGCACGTACACACACGAGAAAAGTGGAAGGCCTCTAGCGTATATATAATTAATGTTAATAGTCGTAATGGCAAATGTTAATGGCAAGTGCCGACTGACTAATCTTAATTTATGTGACACTAAAACCACTTCCATATATTTTAAACTTAATGCCCCGGACGATAAGATCGTCAGATTAAGATATTATATGGCCGCGCCGACACAAACTGGTTGTCGAGGGTCTGGAATGTACATATACCGAGGTGTGTAACTGTAGATACTAAATGCTAAATACTTAATGAATTTCTCTTATTTACGCCGCGAAAGAGATCGAGCGAGAGAGAGACAGAGAGGGGGAGGGAGAGAGAGAGAGAGAGAGAGAGAGAGAGAGAGAGAGAGAGAGAGAGAGAGAGAGAGAGAGGCCCACAGCAGCCAAACGAACCAGATTAATAAAATCCCGCGGAGTCATTATTTTTCTCCCGCGGGATAATTAGAGTGCTGATCATAGCTTTGCCAGCGGGGCTGATTAACGGCATTGGCATTGCGCGCGCGCGCGCGCGTGATCGCGATCGCGTTTATACCTTGAACGCTGCACGGCCGCGCAATGTCTCTCGCGATCCCAACGCGCGATCTTTTTCCGCATATATAATTTCCGCACGAAGGTGCAATATCGCCGTTGCAAGCAGAGAAGCGGGAATTAATAATTGCCAGACGAAACGGTAAAGCGATTAGCGTACTGCGCTACTTCTCCTTCACTGCGGTAGCTAATTTGACACACTAATTTGCAACGACAGTTCCATCGAATTGCCATTCCCCCCTTGAGGTTCTCATACTCGGTCACCGCACGCGCGTGGGCGAGTGATCGTGCAGGGCAAATGCGGTATTTCAATTACGTTTCGATGTGGGTGGTGTCGCCGGGAGTGCGGCTTGGAGGTGATTTTTTTGGGATATTTAAACTTGAGGAATATTTGCGCTTGGAGATTTATCGCTCGGGCAATAGTCGGATGGGTGACCGCTCGGATGCGCATTGGTTAAAGCGCTGGCTATCGAGCAGGGCACCGTTTTGCCGAGTTTCGTGGGTTGGGGTCATCACTCTGGCGGGTTCTGGCAGGAACTTTGGAAAGTGACAGGGGTAAACGTGCCAGGGATGGAATCATAGAAGTGCGAAAGGGCATGCGAAGAAATAGTGGACTTTGGCGGTGCGGTGACACGTGTCTTATACATGTTTTTTTTTTCGAATACTTGGTGTGCCTTGAATATTATTCGAACGTAAGATCTCCTGTCCATTTTTCGCCGATTAATCTTTTGCTCTCCGAATAATTTTTTGCTCTCATTAAGGGGTTAGGCCACTAGAGGCCGAGAAAATAGGCTTTTTGGGGATTTATTTTCAGAAAAACTACAACATAAATCGAGATTACGAAAAAGGGTGTTTATAATAAATATCAGTGACTGCATACGATAATTTTGTTGGAGCGATTAATTTTAAAATGGCGGCTGAGCAGCGTTTATCTCAAAACTGCATTTTTTAAGTCGGCCGAAAACATAACTCAGACAATTTTCATCCGAAGAGCAGTGGTCACGGCGACGGACGTTTTTCATATAGCGGTCAGCATAAGCACTGCATCTACCACATTCATAAATAATTCCCAATGCAAAAATTGTAAAAGATACTTAAAACTACTAATTTATCACTATGCCGCATTTTCATACAGAATATCTAAAGAACTTTTTTTACATTTCTGTAGCATACCTCTAAATGCACTTCCACCTGGTGGCATGAGCCTGACTAACAATAAGATGCCATTCAATCAAATGATCTTGCAACTGCTCAAAGTGGGTAGTATGTAAATCTTGCAGCGAACAGTTTCTGTTTTCCTTTCTCCCAGGTAGGAATTGACGATGAAAAGAGGGCTCGCCAAGCTCTGAAACAAGGCTCACATTTTTTAATTCAGGCTGGGCACCAGCCTGATTTCAGGCCTAGCTGAACCCCTGAATGATAACGCGGTTTCAGGCTGTTGCACACAGGCTTGACCAAAGGCTGGTAGAAAAGCCTGTACTAAGCCTGAAACGACGAAACAACAAGGTTTAAAACGACCCTTAATGAAGCCTTCACGAGCATTTATGACCAGGCTTATCCCAAGCTCTTCTCAAGGCTATATAAGGCCTGTTTTTAGTTTTCTATATTCTACATTGGGGTAAATTTAATAGATTTGCGAAGAATTCATTTTATTTATTACATATATATTTATTATTCATTATATTATTTGTTATAAAATATATATAAAAAATATTTTAAAAAACAATACTTTATTTTATTTATTGTTTATGAGACACGTAATACACAGAGTGTACGCAAACTCCAGAGAGTGAGTATATACGAAATCTGTGTGTGACGAGAAAAAAACTTTTTTGTGTACCTCATAAACATCGATAAGAGAATATGTTTAAATGTTCTGAGCTACCTCCTACGCTTTCGTTTTTCGTGCCTTCGCACCCGACAAATTTATTGCTAAATTTTTTTTTCACAAAAGTACAGAAAAAATATTATTTCAAATTTATTTTATTTTATCACAACCTGAAACAAGCCTGCATCCAGGCTTGATTTTTAGCGTCAAAATTCACAGGCTGAATAAAGCCTGAAATAACCCTGAGTTTAGGCTAAGCAGCCAGTCTTGGTTCCAGGCTGCTTCAAACGATGCAATGAAACCTGGCCCAGGTCTGTCTCACTCAGGCTCGGTGAAACAAGGCTCGCACAAGTTTGTTTCCATCGTCAGCCTTTCGATTTCCTACCTGGGCTATACCTGCAATTTTTCTTAGTATTTGTGATTTTCTTTTTATTTACGATTTCCTTTATAATTGCGTTCTTCGACTTGGTATTTATTTTGCTTATATAGAGTCATTGCTTCCTTGTGATGTATCGAGCCTCTTTGATTCATATGTATTATGCTTCGTACTGTATGGAGATCAGAGATTGATGTTTGATTTGCATTTCTAATCTGCATGATTCTATTTATTTGAGTTTGATTTAAATAGACATTTTTTCTTTGTTTTTGTATAGAGTCTTTTGTTTTATTGCTTGTACATTTTTCTGCATTGGAAGAAAAAGTCTTTTCGTGTGCCAGAGGACGTTTTTTGTTCTAGTTGCACTAATCCTAATCTAATCTGATAAAAAATCATACAATTTTATGGAAAAAAATGCAGAATCTGCACGCGTTTCCCCAAAAAGAAAATTCACGAAATTTCCGTTTCTTTTCCGGCCACAAGCTAGATGTACCTGTTAATGAGTGCTCCACATAATCCCTGCGTAATGGTACCAGACTTCGCGTTTACCAAGTACATGAACACTCATTATAGTTAAAAGGAAAATCCAAGACTACACGAGAGTATATTTACAGTGATTTTAGCAAAACCCGGTAAAGAGGGAAGAAATTAGCCCGGCAATCTTGCTTTCTCGCTGGATGAGAAAAAGTTACGAATTGCCGGAGGGCATCTGCGAAGATTCGCCAAGAGTCCTGCCGAGACACCCAAGACGACGGTAACTCGAGGATTCAGTGGCTCTGCGATAATATCGAAGAGGGTTCACGACGATTTCCACGAGATAACTTAAGCAACATTGTAGGCATTTGCGAGAAAGTCTGTACGCGGTATGACGATTTTTCAAACGTGCGACGATTATCGGACGATAAGGCAAGTGGCAGCGCGAAGCCTCCCCAAGCATCTGTCTTCATATTCAAGCGTAATTATGGGCTCCAGCTCGAGGTCATCATCTTCTCAATTGATTGCATGCATCCACCGCATACGGTAGAAGCACCCAGGCACACGTGTACATTCGCAGAGCTTTCTCACCAGGAAATTCATTTGCCGACGTTTGCGAACTCAAGCGCGCTTCCAATCGCGTTATTGCTCGATAGGGGTGGGGAGCGGAAATTCGAACGATCAATATTCGAAAGGACCGAAATTTTGAATTCAGTAATTACGAACGTTCCAATATAGATAGATCAATTTTATGATAGTCTGTAAAATAGTTAATGGAAATTGTGAATACAAAAATCTCGAAGTTGATTTATAGCGAAAACAAATATCAGATTTAACAAAATAATGAGAGATATAATATCGATTCGCCTGTATATATACACCAAACAATTCGAGACGTCGAATAGTCGAATTGTAAATATGGCGACAGTTCACAATTTCGAATTCATTAAGGGGTAAGGCCACTGTAAATTTTGCCAGACGAAAATTTGGCCATCGAAGGACAAATGTATGGTGCTGGGATTGCAGACTAACGGTAAATTTTTTTTTTACCTTTTTTTTTTTATTTTTTCCAATAAAAAACTATTCGCAAAACTTTAAACGCGTTTTTCTCGAAATACGGTTTTTCAAAATGGCACGCAGCATCACTCGAACAATTTTCATTTTTTTTACTTGAAATTTTGACCAGATGTGAACATTAACATTATCTTGAGAATGTCGATCGGGATTTTCAATAACTTTATTTATTGATTTTTTATTAACAAAAAACTAGCCGTTTTTTTCGTCAAAAATCAATTTTTTTTTTCAAACGCACGCCAAATCCACAAAAATTGATACTTTTTAAAATCCGATCGACATTCTCTAGCTATAACCCTCTAGATTGATGGTTTTTTTTTGTTCTAGATTCAAAAGTGCACCAGTGATGCTGCGTGCCGCGGAGCCCTGCGAGCAAAACATGCCCCGGGAAGATAGCTGTGGAACCGCCATTTTGTTTTTTTTGCTGTAAAAAAATTTGATAATAAAGTTTAATGTATGCCCGATAACACCCTTAAAAGTTTTTTTTCAATTACCTTCAATTTTGGAAGCGAAAAATTCGTGAAAAAACCTTTTTTTTTGGACCGTTACAGTGGCCTTAGGCCTTAAAGCGAAGGACCAAAAAGTCGATCAGTTAAAATAGCGATGGGCCAAAATGGCGAACGGTCTGGATAGCGAAAACTTGGGATCGAGCAATACTACTTGCGCGTCAGAATGAAGATGGCAGATGGCGTTAGTGGTCAGTCGGGTCAGGCAGCCATGCCATGTTTGCCATTTAGGTATTCGCCATTTCGGACCATCGATCATTTGCGTTTCTAAGATCTACACATTCGAAGCTTGTCGTCTCGATGTATGGCTTTTTGCTATAGACGGTATTACGAATATTAGGTACTCACTTTTTTCTATTTCGGAGATATGAATGGTGTAGATTGTTCGAATCTGTATTTGTATGACTCAAACTGCAGACTATCTGAATATATGTTCTCGAATAAATAATCCTTTGGTGTAATAATTATTCGATTTCGCCATCGGTCAAATGATAAAATTTCGAATAATTAAACCATTGTTATTCTGATAATTCATAATTATGTCGTTTCGAAATCTTTGTCGATCTATATTTGGTCCTTCGACATTTTGACCCCCACCCGCTTGATAGAAATTAAGGCGTTGTACGCCAGTTGCAAGGCCAAAAAAGTCGTTTTCTCACGATTTTTTCGGGAAAAGGATTTCATTTGGGCAAAACGAAAAGTATTAGGCAGTGCAGTGGCATCTTTTAGCTTTAGATTGGCACCTTTTATTTTCAAAAATATTCATTAACATTGCTCCTGTAGGAAGTCTCCTGGAGGTCCCCGAAAAAAAGTGTCCGACGGTGAGCAAAGTATCCTCCGGTTTGGATTATCTAAAATGAAAGAACCAAAAAGATTCTTATAGGGGGTAGATGAATCCAGGTATCGATCGAAGGAAAAGTCGAAATTTGTCATTTTTGACAAAATGGTGGCTCCGGAAAGAAACAATTGATTTTCGACCAAATTTTTTTCGTTAAATCGTTGAAAAAATATAGAAATAATTATCGGAAACCTCATTACTTCGATCAATACCTGAAGAATATATCTGACAAGGTTGTTTTAAAATTGCAGACCGATCGGTTCAGCCGTTTTTGTGAAATCGTGCTCACCGACATTGAAAACACCGTTTTGAGAAAAACGCGTTTGAAGTTTCTCGGACGTTACAAATATGTGTGTATTTCCGAGAATATTCGCTGGATCGATTTGAATTTTTCAGGAAACATACTCACATATTTGTACATTCCGAAAATGCAATAAAAAAATCGAGTTTTCGAAATCTCTAACTGCGTATAACCCGTTAACGCGAATGCGCACACTGCGCTTATAACGGAATCATTTGCATCGCGTTGGGCAGATTGATGAACGCAGTTGATTACGACTGATCCGATGTTCCTCTGGATCATCGGTTAACCGAGGATATAATTCGCTATCCATTTATTTTCACGCGTGATTTCCCGCCGAATCAATCAAACGTGTCGCACGAGTGGTTGCGCAACAGCATCCACAAAATCATTAGCGTCTGACAGATCCCATTCTTCTTGGCAGTCAACCTCCCTCGGAAGAATAACAGCCGAAAGATAGCCGTAATCAAAGAACAACGTTTCCCCTTTTGATTGATGGTGGTGGGTTCGAGGTTGAACTACAGGATCGAAGGCGGAAAAATAAGAGAATAGAATCTCGTGGGTGCTGACGAATTATGAGACGAATGTGTCAGTTCGGTATAATGCCGCAGACTACTCCAACGATAAATGTCTTTTGCCCGTCGTTTGTCCGTTTATTCCTCCTCATCCTGGGTTCGCCTATCGAGTCACGTGTACGTCCCTTTCCCTTCGGATATATATATATATATATATATATATATATATATATATATATATATATATATATATATATATATAGGGGATTTTTTTGTCGCGAATACGACTATGCGGGATCTCTCTCGCTAACAAGCATCAGCAGGTTGGCGTCGCGCGATTGTGGTTGTCCTTTCCTCAGGAAATCTATCTACCTGTCGACCCACTGACAACCGCCATATATCTTCGTCCATTTCTCTCCCTTTTTTCTCATCGATCTTTTTCTCCTTCTCTACCCCCCCTCTCTCTTCCTCTTTCTCTGCCATTCTGCGGGGATCATATATGCGTGCAGAGCTTTTATCTACCGACAACGATGAATTATGATCAGAAGCGTTTGTTGTCTCCGACCCCCGACTACTCGTCAGTTTTAGCGGCTTTCTTCAACCGATGAGGGCACGGAAACACGATTAAAAACCTTTTCAATCAAATTCAGCGTCACAAATTTCATTTGCATCGAGGAAATTGCTGGTGATGTCAGCTTCGGGGAGTTCTGGGGAATTTTTATAGCGCCATCCTTTTTTTTCTGTTTAGTGTAATTGAGGAAAAATGTTTATATACAATATGATCAATATTGATAATATGAAATCATATATATATATATATATATATATATATATATATATATATATATATATATATATATATATATATATATATATATATATATATATATATATATATATATATATATATATATCTATATATATATATATATATATATCGTGAACATTTTTGTTATGAATATGGAAATCACATGATATATGAAATTTTATATGTAGTATAAAATACTGAATATATACATCAATAAATTATGTATACATAAACAGAGTCAACAGTGAGTGGATTCTGTCTAAGTTTACTCTCTCTCTCTCTCTCTCTGTCATACATGAATTTTAAACACGTCAATAGCAAATACAATAAGCTGCATTTCAATTCCTGGAGCGCGCTCATGCGTCCATGATAGAAAGTACAGTAGTAAAAAACATGTCGTATAAATCCAAAATTCACATTTACGCTCCATTATGACATTTTCATTTTCATTAAAACGATCATTCCAGGTAAATCGGTATATACCCCCCACAAGGGAAAAAAGTGCTGGGGTATTTTGTACCTATTTTGGGCATACACCGCGTTGAAAATGTTGAAAATATCTATTCTCGTTTTCGACGGATTCTCAAAATATAATATTAGGTGTACAACTTAGTTCGGTCCGTTTTCAAAAGATAACTCTAGGTGCTATAAATGGTTGACGGCAACAGCTGATTGTTGCTGTATCGTGAAGTATCAACATCTCTTAACCAAATATCGCTTACAGACCTTTGAGTTTTGCGCATCAAGTCTAATTTGTACTGCGGTGAAAATGTCGAATTTCGTCCCAAATAAGCACCATTTGCGGGAAGTGTGGATTTTCTGTTTTAATTGGAAGAAAAGTGCAGCTGAAGCCGACCGAATGCTTGTGGGACCATCACGGGAGACTTCCACAGGCAACAATTGATCCGTTTAAAGCGAGCTATAGCCGAAAAACGTCCAGAATATGCGACCAGACACGAGTCCATAATCTTTCAACATGACAACGCTCGGCCTCACGTTGCTATTGTGGTTAAAAACTATTTGGAAAATAGCGGGTGGGAAATTCTGGCTCACCCGCCTTATAGCCCAAACCTTGCCCCTTCCGACTACCATTTGTTTCGATCGATGCAGAACGCTTTGACTGGAATACGCTTCACGTCACAACAGGGTATCAAAAATTGGCTCGATTCATGCTTGGCTTCAAAATATGAATGCTTCTTCCGCGACGGAATTCATAAATTACCAGAAAGATGGGGAAAAGTAGTGGCTAGCGATGGACAATATTTTCATTGATGTATTAATTCATTTTATCATTCAAATAAGTGCGTATTTTAAGCAAAAAAACGGACCGAACTAAGTTGTACACCCAATATTTTAAAAATATTCTCTCAAAATTTCAAGTAGATTCATTGACAATTCAGAGAGTTTTGGGCGTTTATAGATAAGTTCCGCGTACCGACGAACCTTAAACGGGTTTTTCTCGAAATTACTTTTTCAATATGGGTGACCTAAATATTTCCAAAATCATTGCACCGATGAATTTCAAATTTAACGAGCTTCTTTTACATATGAAAAAGCAATGCTTGGCCGAAGCAATTTTTTTTCGCTCCATAGTTGTTTTTTATCAACGAAAATAGAGCGCTTTTTTCACCGAAAATTGATACGTCACCTTTGGACAGCGGCCATATATTTGAAAAATCAATATTTTATTAAAGCCTTCGTCCAAGCACTAGATAATTGCATGCACAAAGTAGATGCGTTCGATTTTTTTTTATTCCGGATGATTTGTTTCCGAACAGCAGTGGTCTCTGCGAAGAACGTTTTTCAAACTGCGGTCTGCACAAATCATTGTATACACCATATTTATAAATATTTTTCAATACAAAAATTGTAAAAGATACTTAAAACCACTCTTCGATGTACCAAAAAAATAAAATAAAATCTTGGACCCATTTTCCCAGAAAAAATGGGCGAAAATGCTTTTTTTCCGGCCATCAGCAGGTATACATCTAGGGCAGGATTTTATTTCCGCTTTTAATTTTTTTTAATTTTAAAGGAAAGAATTCTCTACTATTTTTTAGACTTAGGGTATGTTTCGTTAGTACTTTTGGATATTACATGGTATTTAAAAAAAAATGATTAAGTCTTCTAAAATGTATTTCCAAAACTGGCGTGACGTACCTATAGCTAAAAAACAAATCAACCGATTCTGATGAAATTTGGTATAAATATTGCTAACCTTATTGTCTAAAACATGACCCTGAATGTGTTCGAAAATGAAAAAAAAAACCTATTATTTATTTCGAAAAGTAGCCAATTTTTTCCGAAAATTCAATCTTTTTGTTTCAAAGCGTACCATTCCATCGATTCTCAACATTTTTCACTTTTTCTTGGTTCATATTCTGCGTATAAGTGATAATGAAAGAAAATTCTATGTTGGTTTTCTTTCAGATTAATCGCCGTTTTCAAACATTAATTTAAAAAATACCATATAACAGCCAAAACTAATAACGAAACATACCCTGAGTCTCAAAAATGGTAAAAAAAATTTTCCTTTGAAAAAAATCACGAAAATAAATAATTTTTTCCTCGCCGAAAGGGATCTCCCCCCTCACCGGAACATCAACGAGGGAAACAGCATCTTTCAGTGCGTTCACTTACTTCGAATTAGTCCGTGCGTCACAATGGATGATATTCGACTCGTGCAGCGTTAATTAAACATTGCATATGCCGATAGAAAAAGATAGAGACAGAGATAGAGAAAAATAAATGAGTAAATAAAAAAAAATATTTCAACCGCTATTGCCTTAACGGGTGTTGTTCGCGTGCAATAAAAACGCACGGACATTACAAATTTTCATATAATATTACACGGCATTCGTGTATAGCATTAATTACAGGCGAGAGAGAAAAAGAGAATGCTTACAAGATTCCCGGAGCGATACGAATTTAAAAGCACATATGTATATACAGGGTGTCTCAAAACTGAATGCGTTTCCTGAAATGAGGAGTTGGGCGTGAAATTCTGGGTCGATTGATATAAGCATGTGTGGGTCTCAGATCAACCCCTGAATTATTATTAATTTTGAAAGGCGGGCCAATCAGGTGCGCCTGATGAGTCGGCGCTGAATGTATATATTGTTCTTCTTCTTATTTGGGCGGGAGCACCGCTGGCTGGAGCACCGCTGGCGGGAGCGCCGCACCTACAGCACCTGATTGGCCCGCCTTTAAAAATTAATAATAATTCAGGGGTTGATCTGAGACCTACACATGCTTATATCAATCGACTCAGATTTTCACCCCCAACCCCCCATTTCCTCGAGCGCATTCAGTTCTGGGTCACCCTGTATATATACGCCTATACAAGTGCACGTATATTTCTTTCTTAATTTTTAACCTGCTGATTATTATCCTCGCGAACAAAAAGTTCCGTATGCATAATATTGCAAAACCCATTTGCTTATTCGATTTTCTTCTGTCGATCTCCCCTGTTTGTTAAGGCACCAGCTCCCCATAACGTATTACGCGTAATAAAGGTCGATCGTATAGCCTCGCATGCGCGGCACTGTACTTAAAAATTTAATAGAGCCAGTAAGTTCCAATTAAATCTTATATCGTGGCTCCTTGCGCGGCCCAACCAGCGACGACATGCACACTCTCAATTAGTTCGGTGAGCTTCGAATTCTTCAGCCGGCATATAAGATCAACGTTTCGATTCTGTGCGCGGGTTACGTTGCTCGTCGGCCAAACTATACCGTACATTTCCTCGTTTCCGACTTTACGCCTCGTATAGCAGCGCTCGTTTCAACGTCGCGCGGTAATGTAACGATATATTAATTACTGGCTACGGGAAGTCACTGGCCACAGCGAACTGTCACGTGCGCATATAATTCAACAGCGACTCCTTTGCACGACCCACTCCCGCTTGCACGGTCATTAAATTGTGGCTCGAATAATCTCGGGGAAATTTCGAACTGGCAAACATTATTTATGCTCTCCATTTTCTTAAGGGGTTACGTGGGTTACGAAGCCAAAAAAAAACATATTTTCTCTATTTAAAAAATATAAAATATATAAATTATTTTATTCAAAATATTAAGCACATAAAAGAGCAACATTTCAACAATATTTGAAAACAATTTCATCCAAAAATTTGGGAAATTCAGCCGATGGGACCTGCTTTCCGGAGACCCCTAAACAAAGTATCCTCGTGGTGGTCGGGATAACTCATGATGGCTTTATCTGTAATTAAAAAACCAATTTTTTTTCGGTTAGTATTACTTGTGATTGAACGCAGGATTTTAAAAAAATTGAAATTTGAATTTTTGTCAGAGTTGTATGCAAAATAGTTCAATTTTTGGTACAATTTATACCACCTTGCTTTGTAAAAATAATTGTAAACGGAAAAAACCTTCGTTCAATCACTAGTCAATGCTATTTTGAAGAAGTGTGCAACATTTCAATAAGATTGGTGCATTAGTTTGAGAAATCGTGTCCACCGACTTCAAAAATAGTGTTTTGAGAAAAATGCGATTACCTGGGTTGCTCCCGGCCGGTTTTTCCCAACGGGGCGAATTTCCAAAGGTTCTCTCTCTCTCTCTCTCTCTCTCTCTCTCTCTTCTAGACTTTTACTCTGATTGACTTAAAACTTTGAGGGCATATTCGAGACATATTGTACTATTAGATAATAACATTTTTAAGTAGTGGATTTTTTTATATTTTTAAACCCACGTTACCCCTTAAGCGTGTTTTCCTATTAATCTATCCTATCTAGATTTTACCGAAATGGTCAGGAATATGCTCGCTTCAGGCACTATCTAGTGTATCTAAGGTTTCTCGTGATCGCTCGTTTTTTTTATTCTCGTTCGTATTTTTATTTTTACTTTATTGTTCGTTATTTTCGTTTTTTTCTACATAAATTCATTTGTTAATTTTCATTGATTTGGTTTTTGTGTAGAGTTTCCGTAATTGCTTGCATTTTTTTCTTCTTATTTATTGCCGTTTTATTTTGCATTTGCGTTTTTTTTTTAATTTTATATTTTTATTGTTCATATATTCAATTTCTTTGATATTGTATTGAGCTTTCTTTTTATTTAATCGTATTTTTCTGTGTACTGCGCGTAGTATGTGCATCATGTGCCAGAGGACGTTTTCGTCCTAGATCACTAATGAACCCTGTCTATATCAATCTATTAATTTCAAAAATTAATTAAAAAATGTACTTTCACGTTCGGCCTGTGTAATATAATATAATATAATATAATACAATAAAATATAATATTAGATATTCTAGTCCCGCTAGTTTTATCCCCAGGCCAATAACCAATTCTTTTGGAGCTCCCAGGGGCTCTGCCCCCATCCCCCTTGCTTCACAGTTTTTGATCTATGAAAAACTACAGTTTTTTATCACCCAAAGCATTTGTCAAATTTTATAATTCTCTTTTGATGTATGAACATTAGAAATCAGACAACAATCTCATAACAATTCTCGTAAATATACAGGGAAAAAATTACCCACTCGAAGTGCAACTTCCTGTCAAAGGCGCTTTTTAGACAAAAATGCACTCTTGGATTAAGGGACAGGGACAGGGAGAGGGAAAAAATGAGACTTGAAAATTCCCGACCAACAAGCGATTTTGCATTGAATAGAACCTTGCCCTGTCCATTTGAGCGAAGAATAAAAAATTACCTGTCTAACCTGACAACTGTCCATTAACCTGGACCAATATCAGTTATTCAGTTCGATCGATTAGAGTCAATTTTAAGGGATCATCATAGCGTACCGGGTGAAAAATACCTTTTTTTGCGATTTTTTCGATGGTGAAAATACGCTGATCAGTCGGATTTTTTTTTATGTCAAAGCAAAGCACTCATGAAGAACAGAAAATACATTTCTAAACGTTTATTGTAATTTTTGACATTTTTTTGACGGTGGTAAATGTCTTCGAAAAAAGCAGTCCTGACGGTGTGAACGGTTGTGGACGTAAATATTATCTAAAACAAAATTTGTAAAAAGATTAATAATCAGTTTGAACGCCGCTATTTTACTATGAAGGTTTTCAAAATCAAAATTGGCGGCGGTTTGAAAAAAAGTCTCGGATTTAGCCTACTTTTTCGACAGTTTTTCGTTAAGGGGTTTTCTCACTTTAGACGCTAAACAGAGGCTATTTTCATGAATTTGTTTGATAGGTTTATATTATAGATATTGATATAAAAGTTGTTACACACAATAAATACACTTTCCGAAATATATTTAAAAATTTTATTTATTTATTTCAGTCACTATTCACACACGAAAATGGTAGTTAAAAAAATGTCCTAAAAAAATTGTAGGTCTGCGTTGTTGATGAAATCTCGGAGATGGATCATCCGAAACAAAAAAAAAATCAAACGGTTTTAGATTCAGTATGTTAATGGCTATAGCGCATATCATACGATTTTTGAAATATGCAAAAATAACAAAATGGCGGTCATTTTTCGACAAGACAAAAAAACGTGTTTTTCTCACGGTTTTTGGCAAAAAAAATAGTAAATATGAAAATTTAAAAAATCCGTGATATGCGCTATAGCTATAGTTGTAAAGAATATGTCATTAAAATTTCATAAGGATCGATTCAGTAGTGTCGAAGATTTTATCAACAAGCCGTCGAAAAAAGTTGTTTCGAGAAAAACGCGTTTAAAATTTGTTTAGGTGACATAAATGCATACATTTTTTTTAGTATTTTGAAAGTGTATTTATTAAGCGTAACAACTTTTATATCAATATCTATACTAAAAACCTATCAAAAAATTCAAGCAAATAGCCTTTTTTAGCGTCTAAAATGGGAAGACCCCTTAAAAAAATATGAACATTAAAAAAAACTTCGATAGCAAGATAAAGAATGGCGTGAAGAATGTTGTGTCAAAATTTCCGACGGATAGCTTGAAAACTCTTCCTTTGAGCATGTACACCGTTTCGAAAAATAACATTTCGAGAAAAACGCGTCCAGGTCTCACGCAGTTGGTAAATCCGTTTTTCTGAGAAAGGCTGTATCGGAATAATTCGAATTTCGTCCCAAAAATTGAACAGCATGTTTATAACCGTCTATACTATCGAAAAATGCAAAAACATCGATTTTTTGAAAATTCTACACTCCGATGATTCCTCAATTCCTCCATTCAATCAATTCGGCAAAACCCTTGTCGATACGAAATCGTTCCCTGAACATGAATTTTCTAGCCCCAACGAAATTTTCCTCGTGTGCTTGGAATTTTTAACACCACTGATATTTATCAATAACAATCAGGCAAAAAAAGCAGCACGTTTCAAAACGTTGTGCAATCCTTTTTGCTTATAACTCGCCAATTATTTTTTCCTGTCAGATAAAGCATTTTTATGTTATTTTTGTTTTCGTTGAAACGCGTTGTTCATTGGTGAGTCGATTTGGCGCGGAACGTTTCACGCAAACAATTAATCGAAACGCACGACCATTAGTTCGCGGTTTCGTGAGCACAAGAGCCTGAATTTATCGTATATAATCGCGTACGATCAAATAATTAATGTGTATATACACGAGTACGCTCGTGATGCAGTCGCTAATAAATCAGCGCGAGGTGTGGCGGCGGTTGAATTATCTAATTGTAAGGCGAAGCGCTCGCGAGTCTTGCGCTGGCGCAAGTCGCCGGCTCATTATCGTGCGTCGCGATCTTACACCTCTCTCTAACGTTAAATAATTGCCCGATTTTTTTATTACTTCTTTTACACCTTGTGTAATCGATCTTCGAAAAGATTTATGACGAATTAGAAGAACTCTGCTGCTGTCCGTGTAGAATTTTACGGTAAAAAGAAAGAAGAGATTTTTATCGCTACGAATCCGTATGGCGAAAAGATTGATCAAATTTACTCATTTTTAATTAACCCTGCCTCCTCCGCCTATTTATTTATTATTACCACAAAGTAATAGTATTTTGAAAATGTACGCCAAAATAGAATCAGAAGCCTAATCATGTATAAAATTATTCTAATAAATAATAAAATGATAATTTGTAAAATTCTTCTAATAATTCAGAAAAAGATAATTTACACAATTATTGTGATCATTTAAAAAAATTTAATTTATCGAATTATTCTGATAATTTCTAAAATTGAACTTGAATTGCACGAGCATATGGTAAGGATATTTTTTCAATTTACGATAAAATAGAATACAAGTTCTAACAATTTATCAAACTATTCTCATAATTGATCAAATTAAACTCGAATTACACGAGCAGAGGGTAATAATCATTTTTCAATTTACGATAATATAGATAGAAAATTCTAACAAGTTACAAATATATTCTAATAATTCATTACATTATCATTTATAGTATGTTCTAATAATTTATAAAATTACTCCATTTTATAAAATTACGATCGAATGGACAAAAATATTCCCTCTCTTGGTTCCCTAATCATATGCGTGTTTACGCGATGCATTCACAGATGCAAATACATCCTGAGTGCGTTGCTATATGCGTTGACCTTTCGTCGAATGCGTCGCGAGAACCTCGAGGTTATTTTCATTGGATAATTAATTCTACGCCGCGAACATTCTCCTGGGGGAGAGTTAATATTGAATCAATTACGCCGTTGCTGCAGTATAATGAAAGCATTAGAGGATATGTATTGGTGCATTAAAATTTACCCGTTGAATCGAGAGCATCGTTTTCCATGTGAATGCTCAGTCGAAACGACGATTCATAACGTGGCTGTGTGCTCTCTCTCTATCTCCATTCATACATACATATACATATACATGTTTATATATACAAATTTGAGCCCTATTTTTTTCCTTCTTCTCACCATCCAATTAATAATAATCTTGTTTGAAGAAAAAAAATTTAGAGGTCGCCCAAGCCTCTCAAATATTCAAATTGTCACTAAAAAATCGATTTTTTTTCCGTCCACCTTTGCCTTTTTCTACAGAGTATACTATCAAGAATATCATTATCATATATATAATTTATATCAATATCATTTTATCTTGCACAAATCGATAGTTAAATCTTTAAACGCGTTTTTAACGAAATGAGATTTTTCAAATTTGCTGACATTGTAACTCAGAGAGCAATTATCCGATCAACTTGAAATTTGAACTGAGTACTCTTGAATATATTTACTCTACAATGACGTAGGATATTTTTGATTGGATGAAAATTGACGATTTGGCATTGAAAAAAACGACCATTTTATAGGCAAGAAAACAGACTTTTTTTCATAACTACGCCATTTTGTTAAATTTTGACATTGTTCGAAAAGCCTACGTCATTGTACAGTAAATACCTTCCAGTTTAACGACATTTTTTCCTTTTTCGGTTTCAGCTACTCAATCGGCCGGGATCATGTCAGCAGCGGAGGAACTTTTTTTTGGCGCCTCCGAAGGCAGCGCATAAGTCGCTTGGATCTCAATATTTTTCTATGAAAAAATTATGCAATATAGGTCAAATATAGCCAAATATGTTCTTAATTTTCCGAAACATTTAATTGAGTACTTTTCTTCCAAAAAATCCCGAAAATCACCCAAATGTGCAGCGTTCACACTGGTATAGTATTAAAGTTACTTTGCGAAAGCTCAAGACCGCCAATGAATATTTAGTGGTCGCTCAAAACTTCGACATTTCCAATTTTCGCAAATTTTTTAAAACTCTTCACACTCATAAATTTGACGCTTTGTAAAATATTCAAATCAATTATTCCTTTTTTCTTTAGAACCAGATTTTTCAAATTTACCTCACACTTCTAACCCAAGAATTATAATCTTTGTTCTCATAAAATAATTCTTTAAAGCTCTTGTCCGTAAACAAAATTATAGTTCGTTTTACTCGTAAAACTGAGATGGCAGCTGTTTTCCGCGCATCGTAATGCGTCCCAGAGTTGGTCTCGTTATTCAAACTGCAGACCAATCGTAGCTGTACTCTGTGACGAGCAACGCCATAATACAATAATACATAATAATACATAATAACACATATTGTCTAATTGATGTTTGTTACAAATTATTATGATAAATTATTCAGGAAATGTAATACCTCGCTGTTTATTTTGTTTTTATGCTACAAGGAATTATAGCATAAATTGTAGCATGCGAGATTTACTGTTTGGCGGAAATTGTACATTTCAAAGACCTTCAGCGACCGCTAAATATTCATTGGGCGGCTAGAGCTTTCGCGAGGTTGATTTAAAAATTATAAACCGTAAAATTCATGGGTGAGAAGTGGACGAAAAAAAAATCGATTTGAATGAAAATTTGAATTTTTAGAAGGCTTGAGCGACCTCTAAATATTTTTTGACTGCTCGCAGCTTCGGCGACAATTTTCTTTTTCTTTTAAAGAAGATAATTGGATGGTCAGGAAAAGGAAAATATAGAGCTCATATTTGTGCCACCTTAATATATATATACAGGGTGCCCTGTTATGAATAGATAATCCTGCAAATGCCAGTAGGTCAGATCATGCCCTACTATATGCTGGAATTTTGGTTTAGTAAAAGTTCCACCGTTTTCGAGATAAAAATCATCTTCTTCTGGTTTTTCGCACGCCATTGCTACAAATGATAACTTTTTTTGACCCGTTTTTTTTAAATAATCTTGGTTATTTGTTTTATATAGAAACGTCTTCTTTTTAACATTAAATGTTAAGAAAACTTTATGAAAAAAGACCTTAGCGGAATTTTCACATAAACCAATTCGAACACCCGACTTTCATAGCCTGCGGTGTAAAACAAAATGTACTACGCACGTCGTGCCAATTACCAATTAATTGGCATACCCAAATGTAATTGGCACACCCAAATGATATGAATCGACAGTAACCAATTATTGTCGATTCATATCTTTTGTAGAAATGGCACGCAAAAAACTAATGGCAGATGATTTTTTTTCAAAAACCAACATAAAAGCCCAAAATCTCGAAAACCGTGGGACTTTAAGAGGTTATATACAGTCAGGAGGCCCAAAAAGATCGACTTTTCAAGAATTTTTCTCGAGAAGACCTTCAAATCTATTAACGTAAAAATCTCTACACATAATATGGTAACTTTTAACTGTATTTTAACATTTTTGATTTGCAAAAATAATTATTTTGAAAGCTGCTATAGCCGATCTCCGGGAGCACCTCTAAAAAAAGGCGTCTTGCGGTGAGCACGATATCTCTGGACTGGATCATCTAAAATGAAAATACCAAAAATATTTCGTTAATATAATGGATTATCTTGTAATTGATCAAAGGAATAAGCGAAATAATAATTTTTAACAAAAATTTCGGCCTCAAATTGTTTATAAAATGGAAAATATTTATCGGTGAGAAAAAACCTTCGATTAATTACTAAAAAATATACTTGAAAAAATTGTGTTAAAAGTTGATCGGTTCAGCCGTTTCCGAAAAATCTTGCTCACCGACTTTAAAAACACAGTTTTGAGCAAAACACGTTTAAAATTTCAAACGCACTTTCGAACGCTGACACGTCATTACAAATGTGCGTGTAACTTCGAGAATATTCGCCGGCTTGACAAGAAATATTCTGTGTGTGTACTTGAATATACGTACATTACGAAAATAAAATTTTTTTAATCGTTTTTCCGAAATTTTTAACTGTACATAACTCCCTAAGTAAACTAAAATTCCAGCATACCGTAGGACATGATCTGACCTATCGACAGTTGCAGGGTTTTCCATTCATAACAGGACACCCTGTATATACATACATATATCGAAAACTGTATTCTCTGTGTACATATGAAAGCGATTTTGAAATGGAACGTCGAACTTACTGAAAAATAGCATCATCCACAAACACAACCGTACCTTTGATGTAGCTTCTGAGCGATTCACTTTACATCTTCATTCATCGCAACTCGTCTTTTTCACGTTGCAGCAGGATAATATACGGGCCGTTACGGATCTCAGCAAGAACTGAGCTTTCCAACGATATTGGAAAGGGCATTCAAATCGATCTCGTACTTTCCAAGATTATTTCGTTCAAATATAGATCAAACGAACCTGAGTCAGGCCACGCAATATCGTGTACACTATTATGAATTTCGAGGGGACAATTTTTTTTTTCGTACGTGGACACAGCGAGATTCGCGTTTACGGTTCGCCAACGAAAATATAATAGTTGATATACGAGCGTAGCGTGCAGTGCGAGCCGGGCGCACTCTCGATATCGTTCGCTATAATTCACGGACGAATTTATGAATCGTATAAGTCCGATAATAAAATGAGAACATTGAAACCATATATATATATATATATATATATATATATATATATATATATGTATATATATATGTAGACGAGTAAGAAATGTGAGCTTGTGGAAAGTTAACGCGAGCATGAAATTTTTTAGTACCCGCCGAGTTACAAGCCTGGGCTGAGAGCTCAGCACGTCCAGGTTGCAAAAATGTATCGCGATCATTTTACTGTACATATATGTATACCCATCGGAATCTTTAAAAAAAGTTTATATTCTTTTTTGGCCCGTTTAAATTTGATTACGATTGGAAATAGTGCTCCTGTGCTCCTCGTAAGGTGAAGGGAGGTGTAAAATTCTCGAGGGATGCTGCGGTGAAGAAAAAGGCATCTATACATTTTGCTGCCAGGGATCTCATTATTGGCGAAGCATCGCCAAATTGTGGCAAATTTTAGTCAAGGGTGAGACGATGTTTTTTTGTGGCTTCATTCTAGGGGAAACAATTGCGAGTTGTAAGTCAAAGTGGAATGACCGAAAAAATATAAATGCTTTTTTTAATCGAGTTTATACAGAATTCTTTTTTTAATACAAGCTTTTTGTTCTTACTTGTTCGGATGTTGTACATTTGGTTATAGCTGGGAATTGTTTTCTACGGGAGGAAGTAAAAAAGGTATCACTATATTACGCCTGCTCACAGATTAATACAAAAGAAAATACCATACCAATACCAAAATACCAAGTCTCAAAAATGGTCAAGAAATCTTTCCTAAACAGAAAACATGAAAACCAGCAACTTTTTCCTCGCCTAAAGATATCTCTCCCCTTAAAAAAGTATAAATCTGAGCTTAAAAAGTATAAATCGCTTAAAAAGAAGGGAAATCATAATAATCGATTTTAATCACATGACTGAAAATTCACTGTAATTATTGTGCTTTATATGTTTTATTGCAATTTGCCATAATATCACCACACATACATGTGTATACATGCTTATGAAGCGTGCAGGTTACGTTTCAACACGTCGAGTTTTCTCTCGTGACTTTTCGCATATTTTCGATTCGAACGTGGTAAGAATTCTCAATCGGCGTTCATCGGGGAATAGTGCAGTATTCAATTGGATTTCAATGGGACCTCCCTATGTGCGGTATCCCCAGCAAATCCCTATAGAAATGTGGGTGCATTTTGCGACTGCCCAACAAATCTACGCCCGGGATCACCAAAGAATTATTTTTTTGTTGAGACCCAACAAAGCTGAGAACTTCAAGTAAAAAAATGCTCAACCGACGTCAATCGAAAAAGAGGGCAAAACGGACTTGGTTTCCAATGTGGACTCTCTACGTACGGCGTCCGTATCAAATCCCCATATAGTAATGGGGTAGGAACTCCGACGGTTTCAAATTCCGAATTTTAATGTTCCGAAATTCAAGATGGGGCCGGGTTGAAATTCCGAACTTTGAATGGTCGGAGCGCTCAAAACTCCGAAAGAATAGTACCCCGAAAGATCGAAACTCCGAAAGAATTTTACACGAAAGACCAAAACTCCGAAAATCTTAACATCGTCAAAATAATTCGGCTATGGAAGTTTTAAAAGTTTCCAAATTTTCAATAAATCGACGAATTATTTCAAGATTTTTTTTTTTATTAAGAAGTGTATTGCGTCAATTTTAAAATTTGTCTAGACAATGTTGTACGTTCTACATAATTTACAGTCAACTGTGTAGACTTTCGCTGGCATGATCTTGACATGAGGGCCGGGTTGAAATTCCGAACTTTGAATGCGCCGACGGTTTAAAATTCCTAATTTTAATGTTCCGAAATTACAAGGTTTGTCAAGATTATGCCCAGCGAAAGTGTACACAGTTGACTGTAAATAATGTAGAACGTATAACATTGTCTAGACGAATTTCATAATTGACGTAAAATCACTTCGAAATAAAAAAAAATTCTCGAAATATTTCGTCGATTTGGGTGGGGATCGAAAGTTCGGATGATCAATATTCAGAAAGACCGAAATTTCGAATTCAGCGATGAAGAATGTTCCAATATAGATAGATCAATTTTATGATTGTCTGTAAAATAGTTAATCGAAATTGTGAATGCAAAAAACTCGAAGTGGATTTATAGCGAAAACAAATATCACATTTAACAAAATAATGAGAGATATAATATCGATTCGCTTGTATATATACACCGAACAATTCGAGACGTTAAATCGTCGAATTGTAAATATTACAACAGTTTACAATTTCGAATTCATTAAAGCGAAGGACCAAAAAGTCGATCAGTTAAAATAGGGATAAGCCAAAATGGCGAACGGTCCGGATAGCGAAAACTTGGGATCGAGCAATACTACTTGCGCTTCAGAATGAAGATGGCAGATGGCGTTAGTGGTCAGTCGGGTCAGGCAGCCATGCCATGTTCGCCATTTAGGTATTCGCCATTTCGGACCATCGATCATTTGCGTTTCTAAGATCTACACATTCGTAGTTTGTAGTCTTGATATATGGCTTTTTGCTATGGACGGTATTACGAATAATAGATACTCACTCTTTTCTATTTCGGAGATATGAATGTTGTAGATTATTCGAATCTGTATTTGTATGACTCAAACTGCAGACTATCTGAATATATGTTCTCGAATAAATGAGCTTTCGAATAAATAATCCTTTGGTGTAATAGTTATTCGATTTCGTCATCGGTCAAAGGATAAAATTTTGAATAATTTAACCTTCGTTATTTTGAGAGTTCATAATTCTGTCGTTTTACATTTGGTCATTCGACATTTCGACCCCCACCCGTCGATTTATTGAAAATTTTGAAACTTTTAAAACTTCCGTAGCCGAATTATTTTGACGCTGTTCAAATTTTCGGAGTTTTGATCTTTCGTGTAAAATTATTTCGGAGTTTTGATCTTTCGGGGTAAAACATTTTGGGAGTTTTGAACGTTCGGAATTTCAACCTGGCCACGTTCAGATTTTCGGACTTTTGGTTTTTCGGTTAAAATTCTTTCGGAGTTTTAAGCGTTCTGATCATTCAAAGTTCGGAATTTCAACCCGGCCCCCTAGTGCGCCGATAAAAAATATAAAAATATAGACGCTATAATAAGAATATGGTACATAAATAAAAAATAGGCGACACAATAATATCTCGTCGGATACGCGTAATTTTCACGAGGTCAATCAGCGCGATGTTGCGTAACTTTTCCTGTGGATACCCCTCTCTCTCTCGCTCTCTCTCTCTCTCTCTCTCTCTCTCTCTCTCTCTCTCTCTCTCTCTCTCTCTTTCTCGCTCCCGTAATCACCGGCAGATGTACGGTTACGTAAGATCGATTAATATTCATAAAAGCGGCGTTTTGTTCTCCATTTGGAAATTGTTAACGAGATAACTCTGAAGACTGTGAGGATTTTGCTTCCAATCGTGTTTGCGTGTCCGTCCGGCGATTGAACAGGTGGTCCGGTCAGTGTCAGAAAATGCGGCCACGGCATGAATAAAGCGAAGCCGTCTCTTTTTACCACCGCCCAGTCCGCCGCTCGTTAAAACGCGTTATTATTTTTTAATTAAGCCGTAACGAAGGATTTATTAACGCCGCGGAGATTCGTAAAATTTCGACGAAACTCGTGTTTTTGTGTGCGTAGCAGACTGTGAGCGGCGATAGAATCCGAAAGTCCGGTACTACATACACGTACGTAAACACACATACACTTATGCACAGAGAAATACACGAGCGAACTGTACGGTGGTAACGCGCTCGATATAAATGAATATCTCCTATATCGCATATTCGACATTGACAAATTTGTGAAAATTGTGGAAGCTGATGCGGCGAGTACCGAGAAAGCTTTTGTATCCGATTTCGGTTCGTCGGTATACGAGCAATTACATAATTCTCTACTTCATCAAAACGCATTGAAATGTGACATAATAATTTTGCACTGTGAATAACTGTGGTCTTCAGTGAATTAGCCTATATTCCTGTAACAGGTAGCGAGTATCGGAGTGGGAGCATAAGAATGGATATTTGTGCTTCGACGATCGAGGTTCGGCAAAGGCGTGAAACAGTCTCTCTCTCTCTCTCTCTCTCTCTCTCTCTCTCTCTCTCTCTCTCTCTCTCTCTTTCTCTCTCTCTCTCTCCCTCTTTCCCCCTCTCTTCTGTTGTCTCCCTTCTTTTATAACATTTATATTCGGCCATTATCTTTGTCATGTATCATAATATAATGCCAAGAAAAAGCATATAATATAATATAATATAATATAATATAATATAATATAATATAATATAATATAATATAATATAATATAGTATAATATAATATAATATCATATAACATAATATAATATAATATGATATAATATAATATAATAGAATATAATTTACCTCATACAATAAATGCAAATGTTTGGATTTGTTTGGATGTTTGTTACTCAATCACGCCGAAACGGCCAACGGACTTGGACGAAATTTGGCACACAGGTACAGTATGCTTTGGAACAACGCACAGGTTACTTTCTATCCCAGTAAAGGGCATGATATTTTTGATGACGTGATTTATTTAATGTCATTTATATAATAATAGTTATTTACACATCAAAACTGATAATGAAAACTATTTGGGACTATAAACTAAGCATATTATGTTACATTGTTAAAATAAAAAAATAACATCAATTATGTATAAAAAAACAACGAATGTCCGACTACAAAAAGGTTTCCTCCTCGCTCGATAGATGGCGTTGGCCTCGAATTATATCGCGCTTTGGTTTGGTTGCACGGTTCAAGGTGTCGGTCGACTCCAAATTTCGATGTGATAACACAAACTACACTGCGGCCATTAATTTGTTTTTTTTAAACGTTTTCAAGCCCTTTAGTGCTTTTGAGTCACTTTAATTTTTTAACGCGCTATCATTTTTTCCAAACGCGCTTATCGTAGCGCTGCTGTTCGGCGGCCACCTGGATTATAAATAAGGGGTTGCATGTCGTTTAAAAATCATTGTTGTTGTCGTTTATTTGTCTAAAATAGTATTTCAATACGAATTGACTATTGTTTTATGGACTTTGATTTGCTTTGGATTCACGATTTATCGTTTTGTTCAAACAGCGATTCAATACGAATTGCCTATTTTTTTCAGGCTTTAATTTGCTTTGGTTTTAGGGTTTGTTCTTTTTTTTGGACATACGATGCTGTCTACAGAACTATATTGCAAGACCATATACTTCTGTAGACAACAATGACACCGTGTGATACCTGAGTCGAAGGTTGGCACTTTTATACTACTATTTCATTAATTACCAACACTTACCTTAGTCAGTCAGTCTACGACTGTGCCTGAGAAATATGACACTCAACCTTCTTTCTTTCTTACTTTTTTTCTCTCTTTGATTATCTCCCCTCTGGACCAAGTCCTGAATTCCACGCAAACGAAGTCGCGGGCAAAAGCAAGTATAATCTAATATAATAGTGCACCTACTGAAGACCCCCCCCCCTGATTTTAAGTCATTGCAGCTGATCCTTTCCGCTCTGTGGCATATCACTTCATTTATCAACTGCCTCTTCCAAACAAAAGAAATGTATAATCCTATAGAAATAAACTAGGTAACAATGGACCCCCATGGGAAAAACTGATGAGCGAGTTTATTGAATTAAACTGAATTATTGATTAAGGGGTAGCACCACTGGTATATTTTCAAAATATTTTGTTTTCCAATTGGCTGAAGAGATACTTTGAATCATCTAGAATGAAGGGAAAAAGTTTGGTACCTGTAAAACAAAGGTACGCAGGCCCGTGCGGGTCTGCGGTGGCAGTGGCTGACCCGTGTGCGAGACATCGACCGTTTTTTTGGAACACAATTTTTCAAAACGGCACGCAGCATAACTCCAATAATATTCATTCTTTTCACTCCAAATTTTGAGCACATCTTTGAAATAACATTCCGAAAAGAAATACGTACGTGATTTTTCATGAGTAAATTATACCATTGGTTATTGACAAATGATTGTCCTTTTTTTCTGTCAAAAATTGTATTTTTACTTTAAAAGCTTGCCAGTTACACAAAAATTCATATTTTCAAAATCCCCTACGTATTTCTCTAGCTGTAATGTAAATTAGTCGATTTTTAATTTTTTTTCCAAATTCAAATTTGCGTCGGTTATACTGCGTGCCGCGGGGCGTCTCAAATTCAACATGCCTCGCGAAAATGGCTCCAGCGTCACCATTTTGTATAATTTTTTTAATACAAATTCTTTTTGGCTCACTTCAAGACATGACTAATAACATCCTTGAATATTATTATCCTCTTACTTGTCCTTCCACCAAAAAAATCGCAAACAATCATTTAATTGTAGACGTTTACAGTGGTGTAAGCCCTTGAGGACAGTTTACCGTCGAGAGGCATGAAAAATGCATGAACTTCCGGATTTCAAGTTTAATTTAAAATAAATACTTTTGGAAGTGGGTTTCAACGTATTTTATTCTTCTATCAATGGACATGCACGGCGTGTCTCGGTCAGCGCATAGCGCTCCACACCCTCGCCAGTTCATTTGAGACAAAAACGGGTTAACAATTATTAAAATCGATTAAATTTAGGGAGCCTTACCATTATTTTTTCCGAAAAACCTCTCAATAACAAAATAGCAGCCGTTTGAAAATACAATCCGATTTTTTTTTGTTTTAACGGACCAAAAAATCGTTTCTTAATCAATTTTTGACAAAAATCACTTCCTGGTGGCCCCGCAAATTGAATTTCCTTTAAGGAGGTACACCAGCTTCAGCAAAATGGTGATAGATCAATAAAAATTGGTGAATATATTCTTTAGTATTATTCATGTAGATACAAATTTTTTCAGATTTTTTGGTTGTGCCGTTTTCTTACAAATAATTCACAAGCGTTTATTCTTATACCCGGAATATATACCTATATCTATAAAAACGCTATGCTTATACACGTGAACTTCAATGTTCAATTACTCGATAACGGCACAATGAAAAAATCTGAAAAAAATTGTATTGACATATATAATACTAAAGAATATATTCACCAAATTTTATTGATCTATCACCATTTTGAAATTTTACCATGGTTTAGCATGGCAACATTGTATGAAGCTGGTGTACCTCTTTAAATTGCGCAGAGATTCATGTGAATCGGTTCATCGCATTCAGTCAAAATCCTGTTTCCAGAAAAATGCTCCGAGCGCCTCAGCTACCCGTTTTCCAGCCGCCGTACGGTTCCGCTCAACAGGCTGTAAATCCTAAAAAACTCTAGATATAAAAATATCCTCTTACTCACGTGTTCCAAACACTCTAAGGATGCAAATGATGTATAAGAATCGATTTTTTCATCGCCACGACCGGTAACCTGTCCTTAATTTAATGGGTACATTTGCTTATCACAAGGACGATTACCAAGGTCAATTATCAACCGTGATTGTTGTGAAAAATCGAATAAAATAGACTTGCGAGAAAAGTGCCGCATTACGAGAGAGGATGATGGCGACAGCATTTTCTATCGGAGAAAAATAGAAACAAAATATCTGGCACGGTTAGAAAAGAGATGATCTTCAAGAGCTCTCTGCAAGTGAACAAGAACATCGCGGCGTGTCCTTGGCGTGCAGCGCCCCGAGGCAGGCGGCAACTCCTTCATCTGGCACTTAATTGTTTATTGCGCGGGTGAAAATGTAATTTCTGTCGGGTGCGAGACCGCCGGAAGCTGGCCTGTTAAATGGCAAGGAGAACGAGAGATCGTGGGTGAAGATGAGGAGGAGGGTAAAAAGGAGCTGTTCGTCGACACCATCCCGAGGGTGGAGAATGAGGAAAAGTTGCTCTTCTCTTTCTTGCCCACGCTGGAAGATACTCCCGTTCTCGGGGGCGCACATTCTCGGCTATACTTCTCTCGTCGTTGGGAGAACGAACCTTCGCGGTCCTAAATCTCTGCCTGGCAATTAAACGCCGCTGAAGATTACGGTGGAGACTCCGCTGCAGCTTTTTCTTCTCTCTCTCTCTCTCTCCCTCTCTCTCTCTCTCTCTCTCTCTCTCTCTCTCTCTCTCTCTCTCTCTCTCTCTCTCTCTCTCCTGGGCCCTCCCCTCCATTCCCGTGGTGGAATGAGCTTTGAACCCGTGCGAACACGAACCAGCCGAAGGGAACACGCGAGAATGCAATGGAATTAAGACCGCGAGTCGAAGGATACGAGCAGCAGGAACGAGGGACGGCGCAATCTTTTTGCGACCAAATTTCGATAGCGAGAGCGAGAGGGGGGAGAGCGAAAGGGAGGGAGCTTGATTGATGGATTGATTGATTACAAATGTTATTATTTCCAGGGCACCCGTGAGGCAAACAATATAGATATAGCACGATGACATTGTAATAGCACATCACAATATGCTATTGTGATATGATGACATCACAATAGCATATTGTGATGTGCTATTGCGATGTCAACAGTCAATTACACGATGACATTGTAATTGCATAATCACAATGTAAACGACATCGTGATTATGCAATATTATACAACGTTGTATTGAAAGTGCGCTAACTAAAAAACATAAACAAATATGTAATGAAGCCAAGATATTATCAATATATTGAGATTTTACTGTTATGTATGTTATCTATTGTTAACTAGAAAATATGAATCAATATATAATGCAGCGGAGGTATTTTATATATTTTTAAATATTACATTATGTTTTCTTATATAACTTTATAATGACGATGTGATGAATTTTACAAGACTTGATAGTGTTGTACTATAAAGAGCAAGAGAAAGAGGCAGAGAATAAAAAAATTGTCCGCTCTCATTTCCAGAGTGTAGCCAATAGCGACGCAACCGCGATGCCAGAGTAAACAGCCTTAAACGTTGAAATATAACATTGGAAGGTGCACAATTGATTGCAAAATCGTGGAAGTTTAGGACTATAACGAGCGCTACATCTATGTGGCTCACTGAAAAATAAGACTTTTTTGTTGTAAATTCTAAAAAAGTAATGAGGCTCAGAGGGTTTATTCTTCATGTGGACGTATAGAAAAAAAATCTTATAAAGAAAATACAAAATAGTAGCTCAGTCGTAGCTACAGTAATTATACAAGTGTTTTTTCGGCGCTCTGCATGGACGCAGAACTTTTATGGACAAGCATCTAGAACCAAAGAAAAATCAACGACATTAGCTTTGCTAGAGAAGCCCACACAATTATTTAAAAATGTGTGTTTTTTTCGCAAAACGGCATCATTGTGAATACATTTTTTTTCACTAACAAATCGGCTCCGCTCCGTTTATAAAAACAAGGGTTGCTGATGCATCCCAAACATCCTAAGTACTTATTAAGAGAATATATACAGGGTGTCCCAAAACTGAAAACGTTCCCTGAAATGGGAGATTGGGGGTGAAATTCTGAGTCGATTGATGTAAGCATGTGTGGGTCTCAGATCAACCCCTGGCTAATTATTAATTTTTAAAGGCGGGCCAATCAGTCGCGCCCGCCTTTATTCTTAAAATATTCAACATAAATAGATATATCGTTTAAAGAGAAAAAAAAATACATCGATTTTTTTATCATTGTAAATGTATATCCCGCCTTAAGCGAAAACATTTTTTTCAATGACAATTAAGCCTCATTTCCCAGTTCCAAAATCGACAAAGGCTGGTTCCGTGTTGTGACTCCGAGTGCAATTGTCCCTTGCGTTGGTCGATTGGATTTGAACGATTCGAGCCATTTTCCGATTCGAGGCAGGTAAGCTGAACATTTTCACGCTTCGCCTGACACTGAAGTCGACGTCGTGGGATGTGTGACGTGTTTCGGTCCCTTCCCATCCTCTTCTGCTCTTAAGCGTACATATATATACACACACATATGCATGTACGACTCCTCTCATTTGGCCTACTCTGTGTACTCCCCCTCGGGCCTCGTTTTGCGGTGGAGCAATCCGAGCTTGCATGTACGCCAAAGCGTAATTAGGAACGAGGGGTCGGGCTCGAATCACCAAAAGGGAGAGAGAAAAAGAGAGAGTGGGCGAGACTCGAATCAAGCCGAGACTTCGTCGTCGCGCATCACAGCAGAGCAGAGGAGGAGTATATACTTGAATTAATTTAACTACCCTCACGATTTGCATTTGCGAGTGCGAGCTTTCGAGTGCGGGCTCATCCCCCCGGGCAAACCCTCAACATCCTCTCTCTCTCTCTCTCTCTCTCTCTCTCTCTCTATCTCTCTGAGCTATCGAGAACTCGTGCAGCGACGATGTATACACGTTTTCCCTGACGGGAATAAAGAGAAAACTTGCTTTGTATATGCACTGCCGCTCAAAAGTTTGGATACACCAGTCGATATTTCTTGCCGCACTAAAAGTTACATAGCTTCGTCGAAAAAAAAGATAACCAAATTTACCGAACGGCGTTTTGAAGGGAACAAATTCAGCTTTGTTTTGCACTTTGAAATATTTTTTATAATTTTTTTTCGACCCCGTACGCAGTTTTGTACGTGACTGTTTTTCGACTTTTTTTCGACCATCGGAAATTGAATTTTTTTTACAGTTTTTTTCGGGTCGTCTAGGTGCTTTTGAAACATTGAAAAAATTGAAAAAACATCTGAAAAGGTGTCAACATATTCAAGACGAAAGACTGCAACATTTTCTCCTCTTGACATTTTGTCTCTAACTCAATAGTTTTCGAGATACGCCAATCAATTCGGACGATTCTTCGAGGATCGGCCAAAAAAAATCAGAAAAAAAATTCTAAAAAAATTCAAGCGAATTTAAAATATTTTTTTTGTTAAGTTTCTCCTCCTGATGATTTGTTATAAACGCCATTCTCTTCGAGTCATCCTACTCGTCAGAGTTTCGAGCGAAAATAGTAAAAAAACCTCAGAGGAAAATATTTAAAAAAATCCTAGCGATCCAGTATAAATTTATGCAACTTTTTACAGCTTTGACATTTCCTCTTAAACCCTATAGTTCTTCAGTTACGTGGCATTTTCCAAAATTTGTCTTTTTTAGCAAAAAATGAAATAACTTAGCGAAAAAAATCGTACGAAACTTTTTTTAAAACGAAAAGTGTGCTCCTACTCTCCCGTTGAAGTTTATCAGGGATAAACATGACACATTTTTTTCCATAAGTCATGCGCCCAATTCTCGATGGTCGAAAAAAAGCCAAAAAACAGTCACGTACAAAAGTCCGTACCGGGTCGAAAAAAAATCATAAAAAATATTTCAAAAAAGCAAAACAAAGCTGAATTTGTTTCCTCCAAAACGCTGTTCGGTAAATTTGGTTGTCTTTTTTTTTACGGAGCTGTATAACTTTTAGTGCGGCAAGAAATATCGAATGGTGTATAAAAACTTTTGAGCGACAGTGTAGATAGTGAAAAATAACATGTTCCTGCAATTTCAAACAGCCGCAGCGTCGATCATATTTGACTGACTTAATGGCTGTGGGGGGGGGGGGGGGGGGGGTGAAAAGAATTTTGGCAAACTTAGAGAATTGGGCCGCTTGATTCATCCTAATATCTTTATTAGTTTTCCCGGAAAGTCCACTTGAAAAATGGCCGAAAGAGAAACAATGGAAAATCTATGCAAAAATTGGTAAAAATCGATGCTCCAACTTAAATTCTTCCAATAATCGAAAAACAATCCCACCTTCATAAATTAAAAAGCATTTTAAGGAGAAAACTACTACGCAGAAAATGCGTTGAAAGCGGAGTTCCAAATCTAAACTGAAAACAAATGATTGACCATTTAGTGAAGCCTCTTATTTTTGGCCGAGATGAGGAAATATTTGAATAATATTTTTTCTTCACAGTCTACATGGATATATTTTTACCTCCTAAAAAGAATTTACCATTACTCAAAATCACTCAAAAACACTCAAATTTCATTGGGAGTCTTTTAAAATGTATGTAATGGGGTTTACCCCCTTAAGTTTGCTAGCCGGCAAAAACAAAAAAAAATGCCCAATCTTCAATTTTGTCCTCGTTCAAAGTGTTACCCGTTACGTACAATGTAATGCACCCCTTTCAAATGTGGGACGAGAGAAAGAAAAATGAAAGGGTACTTCATCCCTTAATTTTTTTTCAGTGAACCCCTAGTCGATTTCTGATTGTTTTGTATTACAAGTATTTGTATTTTTGTATCACTCAAATCAGTGGACTGCTTGCGGGTGAAACTGCAAGGTCAGCCCTTGACATGCTTTACTCCAAGGGTTGGATTCACCCCTTGAGACCGTTTTTTCGCCGATAAAAAAAAATACGCATCCAATCGTTTACTTATCAGATATTGTGTTCCACACATAACCTCCACGGTCGTACCTTACATTGGAATAAAAATATTCGTACTTTTCAAATAAATAATACGTTTTATTAATAAACAAAAATGTCAGAACATTTTGAGATACCCTTTACATGAGTCTCAACCAAATCGAAGACGGACACCGAGTGATGTTACGTGTCCCGAAAAATGCATTCACTTCCAGAAATAATTGGATCCAAGATTCGGCGTAGGGTTGATCTCTACGTGCATCGCCCTTTCCCATCACGTTAACGGCGACTTTGTCCTTGGAGTGCCATATTTCAGGTGTTTACATTTTATTTTTTTAAAGGAAACGAGTAAAGCTATTTGAGTGCGGTTTTTTCTTGCTTTTATTCATGATATACAGAACGTTGAAAAACATTTTTTTTTTAAGAAAAAAACCAAAATGGCGGCCGTTGCAGCTCCGCGAAAACAGGTCCTCAAATCGCGGGAGGTAAACGGCTGACACACTGCCCCCTCTTTGTTGATCTGAAACACAAATTCAAAGCATATTATCAATCTGTGACCCTTTGGTCATGGAATGACGGATGGGTTTTTCGTTTAGTACAAATTTCGGAAAATGGCGGCAATTTAAAAAAATTGAACTTTCGCGTTTTTTTTCGCATAAAAAGATAAATAATAAATGCAAAAATGTATCTATCAAAAAAACGATCCGTCATTCCGTGAAGACATATTTTCTGAGTATGCTCTCTAAATTTTAGGTCGATATGTTAATTACAGCGGTCAGGAGAATGTCAGCCATTTTTGAAAACGTGTTTTCGAGAAAAACGGGTGTAAAGTTTTGTAATGTGTTTACACAAATGTGTTTATAATTACCGCTAATCGGCAATGCCTGGTCCATAGAGGCATCCCTCCTCTTCTTCTAGCTGTTCATGTTGAGCCGCTAACATCTCCCGCCGATTTCAAGGACAAAGTCTCCCTTATTAACGTTTGTACATTTATTGACGATCCCGACGAATACGATGAACGCCGATATCCTCAACAGAGGAAGGCCATTTACAAAAACGGATTGTTGGTGACGTGAGCATGAAAAAGCCTTGCTCTATGCACGAGACACCCTTCTGGATCCACATAGCACAGAAATTGCAACACACACCGGGTTTGCTATTGATGGGCCGGAAGACTCGTGTGTCGGGGCACATTTGTTCAGCCATTAATCGAACGAAGGCGAGAGAGTCTCGTTTCGTTCGTTCGGAAACGTATATATATATATATATATATATATATATATATATATATATATGTCACTTTTTCCCGTAGCGGATATTTTCGATCTTGCTTTTCCTCTGTTTCACTCGTCCTCGTTGAGTCTGCCGGTGTCCCTCGCAAGCGTGCGCGGCCACGTGAATGTTGGCGGTAGTAGCGCGACCGGAAAAGCAGCAACGACGTGCCCTTTACCCGAGCGTTCACGAGTAAAGTAGCACCGGGGCTCAAGACTCGGAGGGTGATTTATCCCCAGTCACCCCCGGGCCACCGCCTCCCTAATCTCTTCTCTCGCGTCTCCAGCGTTAACCCCGCGTTATCCTCTCTGTTCATCTTCTTGACTCTTGGCCCTTACTTCCTACTTGGCGCGAAGTGGCGCACGTATATAGATATGTTTAGCGATCTTCCTTCTCTAAATATACAGGGTGTTCGGCGCATGGACCGACACAATTTTTGGGAATTGAGCGGGTAATTTGCTAGTTTTTTCACCCTTAGACCTTATGTCCTAAGTGTCATGGTAATTGAGATATAATTTTTTTTCGTTTTTTTTTATAATTACTCGAAATTCCGCCTTTAAATAGTCATAACTTTTTTGTTTGTGTTTGTAATAGCACGAAATAACTTTTGTTGTATTCTGCAATGTGTGTTTATTATAAATAAATCATTATTTGATACAATTGGTTTCAAGAAAATGACTCATGAGTCAACGTATGAAAAATGTCAACATCTAGATTCATTGTAAAAAAAAACTAAAAGCTATTTTGAGCTTAGCTTTGTTTTAAAAAGTTATCTGGTTAATACCCTTTCTAACGGTGTGCTACATGCTTTAGAAATAATTCATTATGTGGGCAAAATATAGAGAATGAGTTTTTTTTTAGAATGCGTTTTGTAGTTTACATTTTTCATACATTTACACATTTTTAAGACTTGGGAAGCTTAAGAGTCATTTTGAAGAAACCAATTTCATCAAATGATGATTTATTTGTAATAGACATATATTGCAGCATACAACAAAAGTTATTTCGTGCTATTACAATCACAAACAAAAAAGTTATGACGATTTAAAAGCGGAATATCAGGTAATTAAAAAAAAAATCAAATCTCGATTACCGTAACACTTAGGACATAGGGTCTAATGATTTAAAAAAATGAGCAAATGACCCCCCGAATACCCCCAAAAATGGTGTCGGCCCATGCGACAAACACCCTGTATATGTACATGGAAATCTTCAAGCCTTTTCTCTCGGTTCGTTTTCCCTCTTCTTTTCCTCCTGCAAGAGCGGCGAAAGACACTGGAACAAGGAAGAAACATGATTTTTGTCCCTCTTTCGCGGGTGCTCTTCGCACTTCGCCCAGTAGCACCAGCAATGAATCACTTCCTTCTATCTAAACGAGAATCCACCGGGATTTGTTTAGCTCAATACAAAGTAAGGGAGAGCGAGAGGGAGGGTGAAGGGGTGAGAATAACGTCGTCTCTAGAAACTCACAGGGCTTTTACCTCATGCGCCATCAAGCTTTCGCACCAAGCACTTGTATTCGATAAACGTCATAGTCCAGAAATGACGTACCCCTCGAAAGATCGGATCTGGAAGAGCACTACCGGAATAGTGTATGAAAATTCGAAGGTTGTTGCTTAAGGCCTTAGGCCACAGTAACGGGTATAAAATCACGGCGAATTTAACCATTTTTTCTTCGTATGAAATATTGATTCACTCATAAAATTAATTACACATCTATTTAGTATGAATATCAAGCTGTTAGAAAATACATATACAAAATGGCCGTCGACTAATATTTTCTTTTGTTATCTTTTTTTAGGCGCTCCGCGGCGTGACATTTAGCATCCACAATTTTTTACCTAGAACAAAAAATAAAAATTCTCGTCAATCTACATTAAAATACCTAGAGAAGTACGTAGGGAATTTAAAAAATATTGTTCTATTCAAAAGTTGTAGGTATTTGAACTTAAAGGGAGATATATACCTAGGAACCTAATTAATTATCTAAAAGTATATACATTTAAAAATATGTTTAATTTTCTTTATTTAAAAATATCAAAAATGTACAAGGATATTGTATGATCCTTGGAGCGTCGTAAAAAAATCTGCGTATACGGTACCCACTAGCGTTTCTTCAAAAATCATCTGAAAAAAAAACCAAAAAGATTATTAAATTAGATACTATAATCTAGTACTTGTCATAGCCGATTTTGAAAATATCGATTTATGACAAAATGGCGGACGTTTGAACATAAATAGTGACTTTTGGGCCAAAAATTAGTTATTATTTTGCCTATAAAATAAAAACTAAATAGCGAAAAAAGAATCCTATGACAAGAACTAAATAATGGTGTATAGAATAACCACAAAACATCCCAAGGCAATCGCTTCATTGGTTATCGAGAAATTTTGGGTACCGATTTGAAAAACGTGGTTTTGAGAAAAACGCGTTTGAAAATTTGGGAATGAATAAATCATGAAATTTGTCAACTTACATGGAATCATCGATACCAGCCCTATAGTGTAGGTCTTCCACGGTCGACGGAATGTTCATAGCTTCTGAATCCTCGACCTCGACCATCTAGGTGCATATCTCCCCTTAAGAAATGAATTTTCAGTGAAAAATTTCGTTATAACTACTCATAAACTGCTCATAAAATGAAAAGTTTTTAATTAATCCGAAATTTCGTACGTACTTCTCTGCGAAATGCAATTAGGAACATAACGTTTAAATTTGAAGTAAATCGAGTGCAAATTGTTGAAGTTATTTGTCTCGCCAATTGGAAAAAAGCTGTTTCGAGAAGTTTCGAGTAGTCGGCCATTTTGTTCATAAAAAAAATATGTATTTTCTAACAGCTTGATATTCGTACTAAAAAGATGTGTAATTAATTTTATGAGCGAATCACTTTTTCATACGAAAAAAATGGTTAAATTCGCACATGATTTCATACCCGTTACTGTGGCCTGAGGCCTTAACCGAGGGTTGTCAGTATCAGCGGTTGTACCTGCTTCTTCTGAGTTTGCAAGGGGTCGTGTCTGTGTGTTTAAGTGGCTATGCCTACTTGTGAAAGTCGAAAAATCACTTTTTCCAAAACCAATACATTTTGACAGTATATCATCTCACAAATTTTCCCTGAAAATTTCAAGGTGTTCGGATCAAAATTGACAAATTTATAGGCTGTTATGTTGACGCCCGTCAGAACGCTCAGAGCGTCGTTCGAAACTCTGAACTCTTTTTCCCTCGAAAGTACGTTTTTAAAGTCGGTGAGCAAAATATCTGAAAAAAAACGACTGCATCGATCTTTCTGAAATGTTTAGGGCTTTTTCTAGATGTAAAAGTATAATGTATAATTCGATGTACCGTCGAACCTCCATTTAACGAAGATTTGTCCATTCCCTTCCGATAGACACCCGAAAACTTTATACAACGACACAATAATATGCATCATGCTCTACTTGTTATTTGCTTAAATTAAACCTTTCTCTCGTTGAAAAGTATTTATATATTTATAGTACTAATATATTTCTTTGGGGGCTGGCGGGAGCACCGCACCAATCACCACGCCACGCGCGTATCGCTCACCGACGTACGCCGGCTCATCGGGCGCACCTGATTGGCCCGCCTTTGAAAATTAATAATAATTCAATGGTTGGTCTGAGAGCCGCACACGCTTATATCAATCGACTCAGAATTTCACCCCCAACCCCCCATTTCAGCGAACGCATTCAGTTCTGGGACACCCTATACATGTTGAAAATTTCAAGCTCAATTTTACTTCTCAAATAAAAATGGGCATTCCGATGAAAAATAAACCTACCGATTTACCAAAGCTGAGAAATCGAATCTTTTCACCCCTCATTTTTGTCCAACTCAGGCAGTGCTTCAAAACATTGAAAATTGCATTCCGATCGCAATCACGTCCTAGAATCATTGGTATGTTTAGTGAAGGACTACGTGGACCACCGTGGACTTCGCAGTAATCGGTGGGAACTACAATATAACTGCTGTTTCTCGCAATATCCCGCGTGCTGCAAGCGGGGATAACATTCGAATGCAGCGGGCCCCGCGGTACGACAATCGACCCTGAGAATATCCAAACAGGTGGGAATTTGTCGGAACGTAGGATTGGGAGGGGTATGTTGAGCAGTCGGGTAAATTCCCGTGAAAAACGCCGCAACCGACCGAATCTCGAGCCAGCGTCACGCCAATCACATTAGACCATTGGCCGATGAACAGCAGCACTACCAGTTTAGTGGTGCGCCACGGTAGGAGTGATCTCTTCGGCCCAACGCTGGGATGTACGGTTGGCCAATAGTCGGCTTACCGGAAATCCTAACAGTTGGCCGGGTATTGGCCCAACATTGGGCTTGAGAGATCACGATCATTGGCTAACAGTTGGTGTGATCACCGGCCCATAGTAGGGCTAAGGTCAGCTTCATATTGTTGGCGCAATATTCGGGCTAGTGTTGGCCCAGTGTAGGGCTGTCAAAACAACCCAATGCTTAGCCAACAATCGATCGGATTCACAAGATTCTGTGCTCGATGATTGTTCATCGAAAGAAATATTAGATTCACTAACATCGTTATGCACAATCACTTGTTCGTGGAATGTTTCCAAATTTGTTTCACCATCTACTTGTCTTTTTGTTTCGTTGCCTCTGATCCTAACCTGCTGTAAAGAGTCTTCTAATTTTTCTCGTCGTTTTAACACTCGACGTTTCTTAATACTATCATAATAACTCGGCATTTTTTTTAATACACCACAAAACTTTAGTATAAATCAATTTTATTTTTAATAAAGTGAATTTCAGATAACAGTAATTATGAGTTTTTATTGTCACAGGACGTAGAACATTGCATGCAGCGATAATAAAAAAATATATAATAATAATATACGTAAAAAAGCATTATTGTATGTATGTATGGACTATACCGTTCAAAGCCAGTGTTGGGCCAGGATTGGCAATTCGTCAGTTTGTCATGCTAAAAATAAGCATTGGCAAACCACGATCAAACGATTGGCTCAGACTCAGGGCCTGCGCTCGCCCCGACAATTGGCCGACGGTCATTAATTAGTACTGGCCCAGCGTTGGCTCTTCGATGGTGTGCCGAGCTTCAATTCGAGACTGGCAAACCCATGATCAACCGATTGGCCCATGTTCGGGGCCAACACTGGGACCCGATAGTTGGCTGACAGTTGGTAATCGATATTTGGCCCAAGGTTGGGTGTTTGTTGGTTTGCCATGCTTCAAATGAGCACTGGCAGAATCATGGCCAAATCATTGGCCCGTATGGAGGACCAACACTGGGTATGAGTGGTTGGTGCTGAATATCGCACCAAGCGTCGGCCGCATCTTAAGCGCCGGCAAATTTTTCATGGGTTGGGTAATCGGAATATCTGGAAAACTAAGCACCGCACGCGGATGCATTAAATGGCGAAAAGAGGGGTATGGGTGAGGGGGGCACTTACGCCATGTAACCGATTGTAATCGTTCGATACGTCTGATTTTTTTATGCAATTCTCCCCTTGCTCAACTTACCCCATACCCATGCGCAACTTGCCCCACTATCGGGGCATGTTGAGCAATGGCCTTAGCCATTTGAGAGCGATTATCTGTGAAACAATAAGGATAACAGGAATATCGTCTAGAGACGTTTTTTCCCCAGATACATTTTCTATTGACCAAAGTAGGTTTCATCCCGCGTAGAAATTTCGGTAGGGCTCTATTCAGGGCGCGTTCAGTTTGCCTGACTGCCCTGGTAGGGCACTTATAAAGCAGCCTGAAAGGGCTCTGCTAGAAAATGTAACGTTGTGTCACATATGGGCCCTGAACTAGTTGCCTGATGCGGCCCTTATCAGGTTACCCGATCGGGCCCTTATCGGCTTTCCTGCACTCCAAAAAAAATATATTGAATTTGAGTGGGATATTTTTTAATCAAATCGGTCTTTTCCTTGTCTCACGACCTACGATCTTATTTCTTTCAGCTATTTTTAAAAAATATTAAATATATTCAAATTCAATAAAAAAAGATTCGTTTCGAATGAATCTTCATTTGCTTACAATATACACTGTAAATCCAAGTATACTATATGCATAAAATATTAAAAAGGAAAGCCTTAGTAGGGACCTATCGGGGAAAGCCTTAGCAGGTTCTTATCAGGGACGGCCCTAGTAGAGCCATTTTTTTACTACCTGATTTGGGGCCTAAATACTTCCGGCCCGATTGGGAATTTCCACGCGGGATATTTATACGGCAGACTGTTAATATATTTATACGGCAGACAAGGTGATAATTCCAAACTTGCTCAACATGCTCCTCCCAATCCTATCCCGGGACTTTTGAAACTCGTGGAAAATGCTCCATTGCGGCGGATTATGGCGATTTGAAAGTATAGAGCTGGTTGAATCGAAGAAAAAGTATTACGGATGCAATCGCGCCGCAATGCGAGCGGGCTTAAATTTTATTTCGCACTCCCGAGTGCAGCCCGATATCGTCGAGGTAGATCGTGGGATCGTTTTCGTGTTCGGCGCCGTCTCTGTAAGAGCACATCGGGCCCATCTTAATCGGTGCTCGCCCGAGTGCATAATGTGCAATACGGGCTCGCGATTAGAGTGATTTAACTGCGATTCGTCTCGTGCGAATCCCTCTCTCTCTCTCTCTCTCTCTCTCTCTCTCTCTCTCTCTCTCTCTCTCTGTCTCTCTTTTTTTCTCTCTCACCCTCGCACACTATTTCCTCGTCTACCTTTGTGTATTGAGTGCTCCCGTTGTCCAATCTCAGCATTGCTTAAGGGGTTACCCCCACTTGCGATTTTGAAAAAATCGATTTTTTTATTGCATTTTTTTGAAGTATAAGTATCTGAGAATATGTCCTGAAAATTTCAAGTCGATCCGAACAAAAGCGACTGAGATATGAGCGTTGAAAGAGAAGAATCCGCGTTGAAAGAGCATTGAAGGAGAAACTTTAAACGCGTTTTTCTCAAAATGGCGTCGGTTTCTGAAGTCGGTGACCAAGATTACTCGAACACTAATGAACCGATCTTCTTGAAATTTTGCAGGCTTATTTAATACATAAAAATGTAGTCTTAAATCGTTCGATTTTTTTTTCGAAGAAAATGGCCGTTTTATAGCCAAAAAACGGCCGTTTTTTTTCGTTAAAATCGAACCATTAACTTTGACCGTCCGCCATTTTGTGAAAAATGAATATTTTTTAAAATCCTTCGATTAAAGACTAGTTTATACCTATATTCGACTAAATCCATACACATTTTTTTTTCAGATGATCCACTCCGCCGCAATGTTGGTCACCGCAAACCGTGTATATAAAAACATTATTTCATTGACGGCCATTTGCCACTAAACAATGTAATATTTTTCAATAAAAGAATTACTGAAAGTTCTTCAAGATGTGTTCTTTAAGATGGTATATTGATCGATTAAAAAAGTTTTGTAGTTTTCTTTAAAAAAAATCATGAAAAAGGCCTTTTTTGCGCTACAAGTGGGGGTAACGCCGTAAAAAACGCAAACTTTCGCGCGAAATTCCCGCTCAGGCGAAACATTTGCACCGTGGCTTACGTGTACACGAGCGCACGGTTAAAAGGTCCGCGCACTAATGGTTGCGCAAACAAGTCATGCCCGTCGACGACGTCTCAACTGGGACGTTATCGGAATCGCGAACACGGCTGTCGGATATAAGAAACGCGAGAGCATCGTGGGATAACCTCGTAAACGCTCACTTATTTATTGCACGCACGGAAAACGACGTTTCAAAATTCTTCTTCGAGATACTCGTGCTGGATCAAAAAAAAACCTTACCGGGTACCGAATATTATTTTACTCAATTTTTAAACTGTCGAGAATACGCGACGCGCGACGTTTTCGCTGAAAATCATTGGTCGTGAGAATGTTTATTCGATAATCATAAATTGGGTCATGAAAAGTTCTTGCGTGGTGAATCAGATCGTGTCATTTAGTTCGAAACGAAAATAAATAATTTGTTGGGGCTTGAAAAGATGTAATAAAATTTTCACAATAACAACTTTGTCTTTTTTCGTACTTTGCATGTTTTTGTATTATTATTTTCCATTTTAATGCGTAAAATAGAGGAGAACAATGAACCAATTTCGGTAAAATATCAATTAAGGGGTTAGGCTACTGTGACCACTGACAAATCAGGGTTATTAAGAAAAATATTATTATTAAGGAATAAGTTAGATGATTGGAAAATCGTTTGGACATTTGTTTTCCTGTACATTAACAAAGTTGTGTACCAAGTTCATTTTAATTATTAATAATTAAAGAAGTTATGGACAATCTCGTAAAGGACCTTTGGACGTGAGGGGGCTCAATGGTATACTTGATTTTAGGCATCCGGTTGATCTGAAAAAAAAACGAGTTTTTAAAAAATAGATAATAGTTTTTAGGGGGTCTTCTCACTTTAAACGCTATTTTCACGAATTTTTTGATAGATTTATATTATAGATATTGATATAAAAGTTGTTATACTTAAGGGGCTATACCAGTGTGACACTTTCAAAAAATCGATTTTTCTTGCCTTTTTCGACAGTTTATACTTTCAAGAATATCATTATCATTTCTACCATTTATATCAATATCATTTTATCTTGCAAAAATCAATAGTCAAATCTTTAAACTGGTTTTTCTCGAAATGAGATTTTTCTAATTTGCTGACATTGTAACTCAAAGAGCAATTATCCGATTGACTTGAAATTTGAACGGAGTACTCTTGAATATATTTACCCTACAATGACGTAGGGTATGTTTGATTGGATGAAAATAGACGATTTGGCATTGAAAAAAACGACCATTTTATAGGCAAGGAAACAGACTTTTTTATAACTACGCCATTTTGTTAAATTTTGATATTTTTCAAAAATCCTACGTCATTGTAAAGGAAATACCTTCCAGTTTAACGACATTTTTTTCCTTTTTCGGTTTCAGCTACTCAATCGGCCGGAATCATGTCGGCAGTGGAGGAACTTTTTTTTTGCGATCCGAAGGCAGTGCATAGGTCGCTTCGATCTCAATATTTTTCTATGAAAAAATTGTGTAATATAGGTTCAATATAGCCAAATGGAATTTTAATTTTCCGAAACATTTAATTGAGTACTTTTCTTCCAAAAAATTCTCGAAAATCATCCAAATTTTCAGCGTTCACACTGGTATAGCCCCTTAATAAATACACTTTCGAAATACATTTAAAACATTTTTTAATTTATTCAAGTCACTATTTATAAACGAAAATGTTAGTTAAAAATATCTCATAAAAAAATTGTAGGTCTGCGCTGTTGATGAAATCTCGGAGGTGGATCATCCGAAACAAAAAAATCAAACGGCTTTAGATTCAGTATGTTAATGGCTATAACGCATATCATAAGGTTTTTGATACATGCAAAAATAACAAAATAGCGGACATTAAAAAAAAAAAACAAAAAAAAACGTGTTTTTTTCACCGTTTATGGCAAAAAAATAGTAAATATCGAAATTAAAAAAAATCCTTGATATGCGCTATAACTATACTTGTAAAGATCGGTTCAGTAGTTTCGAATATTTTATCAAGAAGCCGTCGGAAAAAGTTGTTTCGAGAAAAACGCGTTTAAAGATCGTTTAGGTTACGTAAATACATGCAATTTTTTAAAATGTATTCCGAAAGTGTATTTATTAACTGCAACAACTTTCATATCAATGTGTATAGTATAAACCTATACAAAAATTGATGAAAATAGCCTTTTTAGCGTCTAAAGTGAGAAGACCCCTTAAGACTCGACCGAGCTTCGTTTTTTTTAAATGTTTCATTCGAGAAAAAAAGTTTGCATTTTTTTTCTCGATTTGTCGAGGAATAATGACATCATTATTATTAATAATTAATAATAAGCGAAAAAATATGTTAAGAAGAAAAACGTCAGCCAATACTACACTACTATCACACTAAATGAGTGTACCAAATTTCAGGTCAATTCATTCGTTAGATATCGAGAACTTCATCATCTCGAAACAAAAACGGCCAACAACACGATTTTTTTCCAGTCACAACTATCCTTCCGCCGTTCATCAGCATCCACCCGCATTAGTACGATAAAAAGAGAACTCGCCGAGCTCATAGTCGAGCAACGTGATCGAGAACTCTCGGAAGCAAGTTGACCGATGAAGAACCGCGATGAAGATCTTGTCCGAAATGAAAAAAATCCTCGGCGCAGCGAATTAATAATCAAAGCTTAATTGATACATCGATCAATTTGCGGATTGTGACACCCACGTATACGTGTACACGTATACGCAGCCGGCCGCGGTAGTTTTATACAAATCATCTATCACGCGAGCTCTCAGGAGAGTCTCGACAGATCGTTTATTTCTGATGTAGCTCTCGTCGCTTATTAACAGCCGAGCTCGTCTATGTACTTGTATGTGTGTAATTATATATATATATATATATACATTTATTTATAATATAGCACTGTGTAAAGTTTTATCTCGACGCTAAGATCGACGCGTTTATATCGATTGGTTAGCAACGTCACACGACCAGGAATACTTTGCGTTATATATATATATATATATATATATATATATATATATATACACGCGAATGGATCTCAGGAAAAACTTGTACGATCGAGAGGTATAATCGCGCCCCAGCTCGCCGGTCGATCATTGGGAAAGATCGCCTCGATCCACCCACTCACACAGACACAGGCAGATAGACGGCTGGATAAAAAGAGCATACTCGACCCGATCGCTCGAGCATGTGGCTGTGTATATAGATTTCCCCGTTTCTAACGGTACTAATGGGCTATCGTGTACAAGGCGTTCCACAAACGATTTCAACCTTTGTCCGATCAATCAAACTTGGCAAGTACATCCACAGGGTTCTGGCCCTTAACCCTTTCACATCTGACAGGGCATATGCTGTGCCAGTCTGGAAAAATGTTGAAATTGCGGCTGGGACAACATATGTCCCAGTTACTGAACAGGTGCATTTCAGTGGTGAGGAATTCGCACCCTTATTGAACAAGTTCCAGACAAAAAAGTTATTCCATCGTAATAATGACTTGGAGGAGAAATAACAATTCTCGGCAATGAGGCGCACTAAACTGATTTTTTCGCCGTATTGAAAGGGTTAAAGTAAGGTCTAATCTGATAGAAAACTATCGTTTTTTATTTTATACCATTCCTTTACGTTCATCATAAAACCGTCTGGAAGTGATTCACGATGAATAAAAATATCTGTTCATAATTTAATCTTACAGCAATTTATCGAGAACCGATAAGAGATAGCGGGTTTTTGAATTTAAGATCCTACCACATCCCTGTTGGGATTTGATAGGAACGCTGCACGCAGGGAGTTCACATTGGAATCCAAGTGCCGCGCTATTTCCCGATCGACGTCGTTTGAGAATTTTTTATTTGAAATTCTCAAACGGGATTAATAGCTTGGGGGAATTAATTAGTTTGATCTCCCAAAAATATCTATTTGTAATCCCATGCACAAATTTGTTGGGGAGTCCCAAGATGCACCCACATCTCCGTAATAGTCCAGTAAAAGAGACGAAAACCCAGCACTTTTCGCGTAGAATTAGTATTTTTGACCGAAGCTAGACGGTTGCATACTGAAAGTAACCTCAATGAAATTTTTCCCCTCAACTCGCACCAACTCTAACAAATAGGGGTTGAAAACTTAAGAATCGCCGTATCTCGATAATTTATAGCCCGATCAAAAAATGTATCAAACAAAACTTGTTTGGAATAATAAAGTACATATAAAGTTATTTGACGTCTAACCTCCTATCTTTGAAAATAGCGGCACGAAAACGATTAGAAAATTCGGGGTTGATGCGTGTGCGAGCGGAGTAGATGTATGGCTGCGTGCTTGTCTGGTTCAGTGGTGCCTTCGCGTTTTTGTACCACTATTTTCAAAGACAGGGGATCGGGCTATTATTTATCGAGATACGGCGATTTTTAAGTTTTCAACCCCTATTTCTTAGGGTTGGGGCGAGTTCAGAGGCAACATTTCTTCCGGAGCTCAAGGAAGCAATTGGACGCACCATTCATGAAATTAGTCCGCAGTTATCCCAAAATGTTATCGAAAATTTCGGCAAAAGAAATCACTTAAAAACTACTGAACCTAATGAAATACGGTTTTCCCTGTTGTAAAGCTTAAAATGCCTCAAAGGTAATGACATATGTTTCAGTTAAATCGAACGAGTATAAGTTGAGCAATTGATTGCTTCACAAGAAAACGTCATCGAGGGAGAAGTTCCGACCGGGTGCGGGCGGGATGCGACGGTGTTTATACCGCAGATACCACTTATTCCAAATAACTTTCCGTTTGAATTCGAGCGAGTGCAGTTCCCCGTAACCGTCTGCTTTGCGATGACGGTTAACAAATCACAAGGACGAATGCTACGAGCGGCTGGTGATGTGATTTCCATTGAAATTTTCGTATGGAAATACTCAATCCATCTATACTTATAATAAAGATGTAAGGGACAAAAAGTCAGTATATACATGGAGTATGAATAATAAAAAAAAACCGAGGTGAATTATCAATAGCTGTAGACCAGGTTGTCAGAATAACTTTTTCAACCGGTACAGCGCGGGTGAAGCCGCGGGCAGAATCTACCATTAAGGGGGAATATACCTTTGAACATTTTATTTGCATTCTTTTTCCACATCTTTCGGAAAAGAAGAAGAGCAAGAGAATGTTGAATTAGGAGGACAATGGTATAATCCAGGCATCGCCGATTAAAGGTAAACACGACGTTTTCCTGATTTTACAGTGCTTAAAACTTTAAACGCGTTTTTCTCGAGACTATGTTTTTAGACACGGGCGAATGCGTAGCGCCTCGAGTTTTCGATCGATTGACTTGAAATTTTAACTGTAGCTACTCGACAACATTTTCTAGTTCAGTAGGATTTTTCGATAAGTTGAAATTCAAGAATATTACGATCGATATTTTACGATTTTTTTTCTTCATATTAACGCCATTTCTTTAAAATCAGTATTTTGAAAACACCCTACGTACTGGACTAGTTTTTTATATCTACTTTCAAAATATTTTTCGTTTTTTGTTCTAGCTTGAAAATTATGACCTGTGCGAATACGCCTGGAGAGGACGATGTAAAGAAGGAGTTTTCTTTCATCGACTAATGCGCCGCCATTCTATTGGGAAATAATTTGAAAAAAAAATTATTTTACTTTACGACTTGTATTAACATGTATAAAACACCGAATTAAAAAATATTGTTTTGTATTTCTTAAATAAATTGTCAAAAATGACCCTTAATTTTGTCCTCACAAAAGTGCCCTGCCCATCAAAATAATAATATCGGTACTTTTCGAAAAAATAATACGTTTCATGAATAAATTCAAATGTCAGGGAACTTTGAGACACCCAATATATATATATATATATATATATATATATATATATATATATATATATATATATATATATATATATATATATATATATATATATATATATATATATAATCACACACACACACACACACACATATATATGGGTAATTCCACCAATTCCGTGTCAAAGTTTTACCGGGTGGTCTGAATTTAGGAAAACTAAGATCACCTGAAAGGTCATATTAGAACAAGCATCCATAATTTTTTTCGAATATTTTTATCGAATAGTTTTTTAGTAATGGGGGCTCACAGTTTTCAAATTTTGTAAAGCACTAAATTTTCAAATGCCGATAACTTCTCTCCAACTATAGCGAGAATTTTTTTGAGAAAAACATGAACTATTTGAAAAAAAATATGCTGAAATTCTGGGTTGTTTCAAAAATTACAAAAATCACGTTCAAAGTATAAAAATCGATTTTTCGGGCCTTGCCCCGTTTTTCCCGGTTTTGAAAGTATTTTTTTCGAAAAGTTCAGAATTTTTTTCATCGAAATAGATTTTAAACGAGATGGGATCTCTAAAACATCAGCCTCAGAAAAATTAAATAAACTTAAATTAAATTTTTTAAATTTTATTTGATAATAAAAATTATTGTTATTATTATTATTATTTTGTAATTTTGTAAGTGAGAGATTCTATAACCTCAAAACCAACAGTAGCTATTAACATTGAATGATAATTTTTTTTTAATTTGCTTATGTGACATGACATAACCTTATAAAAACTCTGAATGCTTATTTACGTAATAAAAATGCCATTAAAGATTTAAGGTTGATTTAAATAAATGTTATGGAAAATGAATTTTTTTATTTAATTTTTCTGAGTCTGATGTTTTAGAGATCCCATCTCGTTTGAAATCTATTTCGATGTAAAAAATTCTGAACTTTTCGAAAAAAATACTTTCAAAACCGAGAAAAACGGGGCAAGGCCCGAAAAATCGATTTTTATACTTCAAACGTGATTTTTGTAATTTTTAAAACAACGCAGAATTTCAGCATATTTTTTTTCAAATAATTCATGTTTTTGTCTAAAAAATTGTTTTTTTTTTAAATTCTAGCTGTAGTTGGAGAGAAGTTATGAGCATTTGAAAATTTGGTAATTTACAAAATTTGAAAACTGTGAGCCGCGATAACTGAAAAAACTGTTGGATAAAAAAAAATCGAAAAAATTCACGGATGCTTGTTTTAAGGAGGTACACCAGCTTCATACAATGTTGCCATGCTAAACCATGGTAAAATTTCAAAATGGTGATAGATCAATAAAATTTGGTGAATATATTCTTTAGTATTATATATGTCAATACAATTTTTTTCAGATTTTTTCATTGTGCCGTTATCGAGTAATTGAACATTGAAGTTCACGTGTATAAGCATAGCGTTTTTATAGATGTAGGTATATATTCCGGGTATAAGAATAAACGCTTGTGAATTATTTGTAAGAAAACGGCACAACCAAAAAATCTGAAAAAATTTGTATCTACATGAATAATACTAAAGAATATATTCACCAATTTTTATTGATCTATCACCATTTTGCTGAAGCTGGTGTACCTCCTTAATATGACCTTTCAGATGATCTTCTTAGTTTTCCTAAATTCAGACAACCCGATAAAACTTTGACACGAAATTGGTGGAATTACCCATATATATATATATATATATATATATATATATATATATATATATATATATATATATATATCTGTATATTTATATTCTGACATGTTATTATGTCTCATTAAGTGCCCGCATGTGGATGAACTTTGGTGCGCTTCTTTAAGAATAGGTATACCCTATGTACATACACGTGAGCATTGCATGCATCCACCTCTATGTCTTTCTTCTTACGTGCAGCCGTGAAAGCTCGCGTCACTCTTTTTTTCCTGTTTCGCTCTCTCTCTCTCTGTCTCTATCTCTGTCCTTTTCCTCTCTCTCTCCGACGCGGCTATATACGGCGAGAGAAGGCAATTAATAACCGACCCGAGTGCGCAGATTAACGAGCGCTCCGACGCCGTAATTATATATGTAGGATAATTATATCCACCGGGGAGAATTTATAGATTTGCACGGGCGGACACCGACAACCCGTTTGCGGGCATATTGCCGCCGCCCGCGAGACTCTCTCGTCGTCATCGTAGTTGCCTTGTTCATATGTCCATGCGTGTATACGCGCGCGTCGTGGGAGTCGTTCGCACGCATTTGTACGAACGGAGGAGCCTCGAAGTGCTCCTCGAGGCTCCGTCTGTACAAATGCCGACAAATGCGGACATTATATTGTCACGTGTGGACACTAATACGTAAGTATGTACGCACGGATTGGAAAGGCGGAAAAAGTCTGACCATGCCATTTTTAAGCCTCGGATAAGGTGATCAAATCGACACCGATATAATCTTCAGGGTCATCGTAGGGTAATTTTCTTTGCTCCGATATGAGGCTGCAGGAGCAGTATGATCGAACGAAATTAAATAAAGTGCACAGGCGAGACGAGGTGGAAAAAGTGGGAGGCATACTTTTCTAAATTAATATTATCCCCCCTTGTGTGGCAGCTCCATATACGCCGATGTTAGTGTATATATAGATACAGGGTGTCCTGTTATGAATTTATAATTCTGCAACTGTTGATAAGTGAGATCATGTCCTGAAATATGTTGCAATTTCAGTTTAGAAAAAGACCTACGGTTTTCGAGATTTTGGGCTTTATGTTATTTTTTTGAAAATAATCATCTGCTTTTGGTTTTTCGCATGCCATTTCTACAAATGATATGAATCGACAATAACTGAGCAACTTTTTAAAGTAATTGGCACCATATGCGTAGTACATTTTTTTTACACCGCGGGATATTAAAGTCAGATGTTTGAATTGGTTTGTATGAAAATTGTGCATAAGATCTTTTTTCATAAAGTCTCCTTAACATTTACGGTTGAAAATAAGACTTTTCTAGATAAAACAAATAACCAAGAGTATTTTTAAAAAACCGGGTCGAAGAGTTATCATTTGTAGAAATGATATGCGGAAAACCAAAAGCAGATGATTTTTATCCCGAAAATTGTGGGAATTTTACTGAACTGAAATTCCAGCATATAAAACATAATCTGACCTATCGACGATTGCAGCATTATTCATTCATAAAAGGACATCCTAATATATAATTTTTATTAGATATAGAATTTAATTAGATTTTCATTAATTTTGTATATAATTTTTATTAGATCTTCAGTCGAGCAAAGGTAGCATAGCTGTCGACTAAAAGTCCTGCAGTTTTCTTTCCCTTGTCCTTCGATTATTTGAATGTACCATGTACGAAAGCTATTGCAAAAAAAAAGTTGCCCGCCAGTTTTTTTACGCAGGCGATTGCATATTTGCATATTGACAACTTAGCGATTGCATATTTATTTAAATTATTTTCTTAAATACAGAATTTATAAGGATTCCAGCGAAAAGGACAATGGGCCAACTTTCAGGAGGCTTATTTTCGCCTTCCTTTAGGCAGGCGAAAACAAGCGAGGGTTCAAGATTTGTTTGTGCCCAGACTATTTATTTTACATAATCAACATTTTATGAACAAATTATATCTTTAAATTAAGAAAAAAATCTAATATCTAAAAATGGCCGCTGCACGACACTCACTTAGGAGAGATCGACGCGTGTATCAATCTGAAACATCAAAGCCAAGAAGTCTTAGATTTATACATAAGAAGCACACGCTTTATGTGAACCTAAAAAACTCGAAAGAAAGGTGAACTTAAAAAAAAATGGTACGTGTTTGAAAAAACGATCTATTTTTTTATGAAATTCTTACTATAATATTTGTTAATGAACAAGCAGTTTTATTAAAAATAATTTTTAAGGAACTTTGAGTTCACATAGACGGTAATTATGTTATTTGAAACTGTGAAAAATTTCAAAATGATCGATCAGATAGTTTTTTAGTTATCTCGTTCGAGATTCACGAAAAAGTGGTTTTCAGATACGCGCGTTGAAGGTTTTAAGGGGTTAGGCCACTCTAGAGGCCGAAAATATAGGTTTTTTGGGGATTAAAAAAAACTACAAAATAAGTCGAGATTAAAACAAATGATGTTTATCATACATATCAGTGACTGTAAACAATTTTTTTTACGTGATTAATTCGGAAATGGCGGCTGTGCAGTGTTTTTGCGATGACGTCTCCGTTTTTCCAGGGTCTACGGCCGAACAAACAGCTACCGTAATTTTTTAATTATAATGAGCCAATGAATTTTTTCGATTATGTATAATAAGTGCTATAGAACTAAGTAGGATTTTTTCGATATATTGATTTTTGGCCAAATGGCGCACTTCTATAGTGGAAAGTGAAACATTTGCCTAAAAAATCAGATAATCTAAAGTCAAATAATTGTTAATACCAAATGAACTAAGCAATGTAAAAAAAATCCTACGTACTTTTACAAACAATGTATTTTTCAAGATATATTCAAAATTTAAGTGAATCGGTTGAAAATTGTCTGAGTTATGTTTCCGGCCAACTTAAAAAATGCAGTTTTGAGATAAACACTGCACAGCCGCCATTTTGAAATTAATCGCTTCAAAAAAATTATTGTATACAGTCACTGATATGTATGATAAACACCTTTTTTGTAATATCAATTTAATTTGTAGTTTTTTCTGAAAAAAAAATCCCCCAAAAGCCTATTTTTCGGCCTTTAGAGTGGCCTAAGGCCTTAAGGCGGGATATACATTTAGACAGGAAAAAAATAAACAATATTGGTGGATTTTTCAAACTAAGAAATAATTATTCTACAATTATCAAACTTAAAAATGACCTAGCGATTAATCTGCGATCCAAGAGCGTGAAGTTCATGTATGACCATAACCTCTTCTTTGTGTTATAAATGAATCTCCCCCCTTAAGTGATCAGATTAAATGTTTCACGTTTTTCCACACAAATTGTTCAGAAATTCTCGAGTATACATGGCATTTGGCGTTTTACTTTGACGCTGTATTTACATTACATTTGAGACGGACCGCAATGGTAGTCACTTCAAAACTCTTTACTTTGTTGATCATGATTTTATACGAGGGTCCAAAATGAAACGCACGGAATCATCTCCTAGAAATTAACGAGCGAATCAGTATAAAAATTCAAATATATTAAGGGGTTAGGCCACAGTAACGGGTATAAAATCATGTGCGAATTTAATAAGTTTTTTCGTATGAAAAAGTGATTCACTCATCAAATTAATTACACATCTATTTAGTATGAATATCATGGTGTTAGAAAATATATATTTTTTTATGTACAAAATGGCCGACTACTAATATTTTCTTTTGTTATCTTTTTTTAGGCGCTCCGCGGTATGACATTTAGCAGCCACAATTTTTCACCTAGAACAACAAACAAAAATTCTCGTCAAGTCTCAAGCACCGTTTTAGCAAGAAAAAAATGGATTTTTTGAGAATTCTACCGTGGATTTACCCCTTAATTCCTTGGAATGTTTGATTATATTTAGAAAAAAGAAATATTCACGGTTGATTGCGTACTTCCTGAGAGTTGTCGATAATGAGTGAACGCGGATGATCAGTGAGATGACAAAATTAAATTTTCAGTGACTTTTCCGTGGGATCGTCAGCCTAAAAACTGCGGTGTAATCTATAGATATAAAACTGTTCCGTGGCTGACTGACTGACTGACATATAGACAACGCACAGCCTGAACCGCTGGAGATAGAAACATGAAATTTGGAAGATATGTTGCTTAGACCGTGTAAAGGTGCACTAATAAGGAACATCCCTCAGGTGAAACCCTTCGATTTTGTTGAAATTTTATCGGCGGAAAAAAAGTTTTAAGGGGTGAAACGACCCCTTAATATAGGGGTCGTTCACCCCTTAATTTTTTTTGCAATGTCACTATAGTGCATTTTTCATTGCTTCGGATTAGAAGAATTTTCGTTTTTGTTTAATTAAAATCGGTGGACTCCTTGTGCGTGAAACTGCTATATTACCCCTAGAGATGCATTTTTTCGAGGGGTGGTTACACCCCTTAAAAACGTTTTTCCGCCGATAAAAAAAAATACCTATCGCTTACTTTTCGGGGCTTTATGAAATATCCAAATTTCAACAAAATCGAAGGATGTCACCTGAGGGATGTTCCTTGTAAGAAAGGATTTTTTTTAAATCAACTTCTAAGGAAGTGAAATTAGGTCCAAAAGTTTTTTTGGAAAATTGCACTCCTTGCGTGTATCAACGCAGGCAAAGCCGCGAGCCCGGAAGCTAGTTTTTCATATTTTTTCTCGCTTCGGATTACTTTCCGCTGCATCTTAAGCTGCAGTCTTCTTATCGTGCCTCTTGACATTCCTCAATGTTGATTACCGAGCATTCGCGGTAGAACAATGGACCAAATTTTTCCATCGAGCGGAAAACTCGCGGTGGTGCTTAACACACACACACACACACACACACACACACACACACACACACGCGCACACACGCACACACACACACGCGCACACACACACACACACACACACACGCGCGCACACACACACACACACACACACGCACGCACGCACGCACACACACACACACACACACACACACGCGCACACGCACACACACGCACACACACACACACGCGCGCGCACACGTCTGTGTAAATACCTACCTTTGAATCAGTCGCGCCATCGAAGCAATGTTGCACGTTTCAGTTCAAGAATTCTGTATATATTAACATGATTCAAAGTCCGAGTGAATTTTTCAGACTCCAGGCTTACCTCCACTCTCATTCAGGTGTGCGCTCGGTGTTGCCAGCTCGGCCAAGTATGCTCTAAAGTAATAGCGTTTATCAGCTCACTTTTTTCCAAGAAACGTCTGGACTACGTGACATCTTATGGATTCATCGATCATTGTTGACTCCAGAAAATTGCACAAAGATGGAAAGAAACAATAGCAAAAATGTTGAAATTTGTGTTGCCTATGCGCGGCTTAGTAAAACTTCGCGTCGAGCACTTTTTTTGATAGTTTCTTCTCGCGTGTCGGGCAACCGACACGGGCGATCTCCAATCACAGGTTCCTCCGAAGCCCGATTGTACCAGATCCAGTTACGTGAGTACAGGTATATCAAAATTATTCTTGGAATATTGCAATGTAGAAAATATAATGACTCAGGTTGCCTTTTTAATCTGAGTTAGATCTGTCTGAGCACATCCGACATTTTTCACCTTCTTGACATACGTTTCCCGCATTTTATTACCGATCTTCTCTGGCACGTGAGAGGAATAATGAAGTTTTTGATGAAAAAGCTTTCAGGTACACGTTGACTGTGCGCCATGAAGATCGTTCTGTCAATCGTTTTCCTCGCAATTGGCGGTGAGTAAATTCAGAATGACATTCAGAATGAATTGGACAAGTATTATGACTAATCGCATTGGCAACGGTTGTCAAGATTAACGATAAGGGCTGATATACCTGAACTACGGCAATAGATTCATTAATCACGAAATAATAAAGTCAAATAATGATTGAATTGTAATCTCTCAAAATTGACAGTTGTAATGTAACCACGAAAGAGAAAATACCCTCACATAATTTATATTTGTAATCTTGCGTTAGGGATCATCTACGTAAGCATCTCTGAATTTACGAGCGTGATGGGCGCTGACAAAGTTGTCTATGATTGTGTTAAAACACAATCGTAGACAATTATGTATCAATTGTATATTTTATTATTATTTATTATATTTTGGTTATAATTTTATTTAAACAAATTTTACTTTTAAACTCATTACGTTTGGCCAATATTCGTTCTGCAGAGATTCAATTAATAATCAACAAAGACAATAATTCTTTTCGAAGATGATTTTTTAATCTTCAGTGTCAACCCCTTCGTTGGCATTGACGCAATAATGCGTCAAATAATTCCGAGCCGTATGTGGCATTGACGCAATAGTGCGTCAACCTTTATTTCCCTATTCAACTTGCTCTGACTTGAAATCGGAGCCTCGCTTGAGGGTTTTTGGGCTCGCTGAATCCGAATTTGAAGTGAAAATTTGGAATCAAATCAAAAACTTTACTTGATTTAGATAAAAATTAGTACTCCGGGATTTTTGAGGTCGCTTATTACAAATCTGAACTTTAAATTTGAAAATTCAAAATGATCAAACTCATAATCAGTGACGTACACAACCTATGAGCCCGAGTTTCATCTAAATCAATCTGTATTATTTGTATTTTCATTCGCCGAATTTGTTCGTCATTGTGAATTCCTGAAATTTCAGTTCAGATTCGTAATCAGCACCCTCAAAAACCCCAGAGTACGAGTTTTCAGGATTGAAAAATTTTCCTGCCATTTTTGGCACTTTTTGTCCCATTCTCTCTGCCAACGAAGGGGTCAAGGGAGAACGACACTGTGATGGGCCGAAAAAGGTCGTTTTTCCGATTTTTTTGTCTACTAGATTATTTATTTGGGATTTGGAGAATGGGTATGCCATTCAGCATCCACTGAACTTATCTCTTCCAAATGTTGATAAAAAAAAGTAATAACCTTATTGTGGTATAATAGAGCCTCTGTATAAAAAATGTGACCAACGGCTGGATCGATCACTTCGCAATAGTTGGTATAAGAAATAAAAATTAAAAAGTTTTATATTCTTTATAAATGATGTTATGGCTGTTCGTAGCCGTTTTTCGAAGAAAAAAATCCCACAAAACGGTGGGTGTTAAAAAAATTGTAATTTTGGCGAAATTTTTATTTATATTCGGGAGCCTGAAAAATACTAAATAAAAAAAAACGGCTACGTACAACGACAGCAACTGCAATTACGGAAATTTCGGTTATTCAAAATTAAAAACTGAACAAGTATAGCTAGAGTTATGATTCCAGTCAGCTCGAGAAAAGCCGTTTCAAGAAAAAGCCGATTGAAAGTTTTATCATCAACTTATCAGGTCAATTTTCAATATTTCAATACGAAACATTTTCCACATATTCTTCAATATGTATATTTTGAGAAAATGCAAAAAGAAATGATTTCTTCCCCCCGTCACAGTAGTTGTGTTCTTGTGACACGGTTGTTGAAATATTTTTCGTTCAAGTTTTCTCTTCGGACCGAAAAGTCATTAATGATGAATTTGCTTCAAAGCCGTTAAAAACTTTGCCGCTTCAAATGACCGACGAGTCCATAAACAATTGACAAGTAGCATCGAATTATAAACGATTGGTATTGTAATAGGAACAAGCGCTGCCCGGCCGAGACGTTTGATAGGCGGGGTGCCGATGTCAATAGAGAAAGCGTCGTATTTCGTCTCTCTAAGATCGGAGAAGCAAATCGAATGCAATGGAGCGTTGATAGGTCCGAAACACGTTCTCACCGCGGCTCACTGCATTTTTGATGAAGATGGTCTGGATCTGCGATTGGTTGTGATGGTCGGTACGGATAAGAATATAGGAGGAACACCCCATATGATTGCAGACAGGTTGTACCCTCGCACATTTAGACGGTCAGATCTTCGGGACGACATAGCTGTTTTACGCGTAAGAAAAAGAAAAATATTTTTTTCGCACATGACGACTTTGATTTGGGATTTCAAAACGGTATCTGATCAGTAACCAAGGTCGTCATCCAAACCTAAACGTAGCCGTATATAAATGTCATCTATTGTTTCCCAATAAATCGCAGCTACGCGAAGCCGTCAGATTGAGCGAAACGGTAAAACTAATAGCGTTGCCACGTGCAGAGCCAAACTATTACGAGAAGCACACTGTTATTGGATTCGAAAGCAGGACAACTGACGACATGATCTGTTCGCTTCGCCAATTTGATGTCCATATATACCCTAGCTCACAGTGTCAAGCGAAAGAGTACAGTGATAATCCCAAACATCCTACTATCTTCTGTGGAACACCGGATACTAACGGATCACTATCCACCGTAAGTACCAACGATGCGTAACTCAAAGTTTCGTACTACTAACAAGGAACATCAATTAAGTGTCTGCCTGAGATTTTGTTGAAACTCATATATGTGATAAAGCATTGAAAACTATGAGACACGTATTTTTTTCAATCGGCGGAAAAACGGCTTTACGGGGGAAACCACCTCTCAAGGCGTGTCGAGAAGTGATGTTGCAGTATCACAAGCTGAAACGAAAATTCTCCTAACGTAAAGCGATGAAAACTCCACTGTAGAAGTATTGAATGAATATTGAATTAAGGGATGACACACCTTTGTTTAAGGGATGGTTTCCTCCCTTGAGGGGTCTTCTCACTTTGGACGGTGAAAAAGGCTATTTTCATGAATTTTTTCGATAGGTTTATATTATAGATATTGATATAAAAGTTGTTACACTTAAGGAGGTACACTAGCTTCAGCAAAATGGTGATAGATCAATAAAATTTGGTGAATATATTCTTTAGTATTATTCATGTAGATACAAATTTTTTCAGATTTTTTGGTTGTGCCGTTTTCTTACAAATAATTCACAAGCGTTTTTTCTGATACCCGGAATATATACCTATATCTATAAAAACGCTATGCTTATACACGTGAACTTCAATGTTCAATCACTCGATAACGGCACAATGAAAAAATCTGAAAAAAATTGTATTGACATATATAATACTAAAGAATATATTCACCAAATTTTATTGATCTATCACCATTTTGAAATTTTACCATGGTTTAGCATGGCAACGTTGTATGAAGCTGGTGTACCTCCTTAAGGGGGGCTTGTCTTTTTTTTTCGCAAAATTTACCGCTTTTTGGGAATTTTTTTGTGAAGAAAGTATACAACGGAAAACTTGTGAAACTTGGCATATAGTTTTATTGATCTGTTTACTACATACAACAAAATTTTTAAACAATTTCATCGAAAAATCCGCCTCCCACCCCCCTCGACGCGCGATGGTCCTTTTTTGATGGTGTGCACGATTACAGCCTTCACGTTCATCCTGGAACAAAAACCCAAAAAGCATTTTACTTTAGACACATATAGCTATCGTTCGATGAAGGGAGAAAATAATTGACGATTTGGTGACGTTTTGAACTTGAAGTATCGATTTTTCGAAAAAAATTGATCGATTTTTTGTTATAAATTAAAAACTATTAAACGTATTGCTTTTTTGCTTCATAAAACGATAAAAGGATGTCAGCTGAGCATTCTGTCCAAATTTGAAGGCAATCGGTTGAATAGTTTTTGAGAAATCGTGCACACCATCAAAAAAGGACCATCGCGCGTCGAGGGGGGTGGGAGGCGGATTTTTTGATGAAATTGTTTAAAAAATTTTTTGTATGTAGTAAACAGATCAATAAAACTATATGCCAAGTTTCACAAGTTTTCCGTTGTATCCTTTCTTCACAAAACATTCCCAAAAAGCGGCAAATTTTGCGAAAAAAAGACAATCCCCCTTAATGAATACACTCTCGACATACATTTAAAACAAAATTATTTACTTAAGTCACTATTTAAAAAAAATGGATTGTCTTACAAAATCGTTTGGACATTTGTTTTCATGTACATTAGCAAAATTGTGTAGCAAGATCATTTTAAATGATTAATCATTAAAGAAGTTATAAACAATCTCGTAAAAGACCTTTGGACGTGATCAACGGTATACCTGATTTTAGGCACCCGGTTGATCTGAAAAAAAAATAAATAATATTGGTTAAGGGGTCTCACATTGGTGCCCACTTTAGACGCTTTTTGATAGTTTTACATTATAGATATTGATATAAAAATGGTTACACTTAATAAATACACTTTCGACATACATTTAAAAAAAAATTTGTATTCAAGTCACTATTTATAGACGAAAATGGTAGTTAAAAAAATGTCCTAAAAAATTGTAGGTATGCGCTGTTGATGAAATCTCGGAGATGGATCATCCGAAACAAAAAAATCAAACGGCTTTACATTCTATAATGGCTATAGCGCATTACATGCGATTTTTTATATATGCAAAAATAAATAAATGGCGAACATTTTTCGAAAAAAAACGTGTTTTTTCACCGTTTTTGGCAAAAGAAATAGTAAATATAATTTTTTTAAATCCTTGATACGCGCTATAGCTATCGTTGTAAAGAATATGAAGTTGACATTTCATGAGGATCGGTTCAGTAGTTTTAAAGACTTTATCAACAAGCCGTCGAAAAACATTGTTTCGAGAAAAACGCGTTTAAAGTAGGTTTGGGTTACATGAATACATTTAAGAAAAAAATTAAATGTATTCCGAAAGTGTATTTATTAAGTGTAACAACTTTTATATCAGTATCTATAATATAAACATATTTAAAAAATCATGAAAATAGCCTTTTTTAGCGTTTTAAATGAGAAGTCCCCTTAAAACGGTTTCTCCGCCTATAAAAATAAATACGAGTCTGATAGTATTCAATGCTTCATCACATAAATGAGTTTCAAGGAAATCGAAGGTGGGCACTTCAGTGATATTCCGTGTGATCAACTCGAGTAATTTTCTCTGTTTCACTTGGGATGCTTTCACCAAAACCCTTGAATGCAGAGAAATATGTTTTACCTCTGTATAATGAAGATCAAGTCTCTTACAACTAATCATCAAGTTTGTACAGAGTAAGGGCCATTTTCTAAAACAGAAGGATCCCTTTACACTATGGAAACCGTAGCTGAACTTCGGACGATTTCTTGTGAAAACTTTCCCGTACTAGTTTTAGATTTGAATTGTTGAGTTATACTAGATCGACCATCGATGTATATACATTAGGGTGGCACAATTTTCAGCTCTTTTTTTTCCTTTTTCTCACCATCCAATTATCTTCATTGAAAAAAAGAAATTGTCGCGAAAACTGAGAGCCGTCAAAAAATATTTAGAGGTCCCTCCCAAAAATTCAAATTTTCATAGAAAAACCGTTTTTTTTCGTCCACTTATCTTCCATGAATTTTACGCTTTATAATTTTTTAATTAACCTCACAAAAGCTCATCCCGGCCAATGAATATTTAGTGGTCGCTCAAGAGCTTCGAAATTTTCCGTTCTCGCAATTTTTTTGTTACTCTTCTCACTCATAACTTTGACGCTTTGCAAAATTTTCAAAACAATTATGCCTTTTTTCTTTAGAAACAGATTTTTCTACTTCACTTCTAACCCAAGAATTATAAGCTTTGTTTTCATAAAATAATTCTTTAAAGCTCTTGTCCGTAAACAAAATTATAGGTCCTTTTTATCGTAAAACCGAAATGACAGCTGTTTTTCGCGCATCGTAATGCGCCTCACAGTTGGTCTCGTTAGTCAAATTGCGGACTAATCGTACAGTGAAAAAAAAATTCGTTCATCTATCCAAAATTCTGTTGGTTTAACAAAATTTTATCTTTAAATACGTTCAACTTGATTTTTGATTGGCATAACAAAACAGTATAGTTGGGCAGTAACCAAAGATACATTTAAACTGTCTGCTTATTTAGCATGTTTGAGCAACTGTTAAAACAACAAAATACATTTTGCACATTCAACGATTCTTTTTTCTCAGTGTAGCTGTACTCTGTGACGAGCAACGCCATAATACAATAATGCATAATAATACACAATGACAAATATCGTCTAATTGGTGTTTGTTATAAATTATTATAATAAAGTATTCAGAAAATGTAACACTTCGCTGTTTATTTTGTTTTTATGCTACAAGGAATTATAGTGCATTCGAGATTTAGTTATTGGCGGAAATTCTGAATTTCGAAAACCTTGAGCGACTACTCAATATTCATTGGCCGACAACAACTTTCGCGAGGTTAATTTAAAAATGATAAAGTGTAAATTTCATAGGTGAGAAGTGGACGAAAAAAATCGATTCTTTAATGAAAATTGGAATTTTTGGGATGCTCGAGCGACCTCTAAATATTTTTTGACCGCTCGCCGTTTCCGTGACATTTTTTTTTTTTTTCAAAGTAGATAATTGGATGGTGAGAAAAAGTAAAAAAATAGAGCTCCGAATTGTGCCACCCTAATATACATAAAAGTGTATACCTTGCTTTGCACGATTTTCGTTACAGGGGGACAGCGGCGGACCACTTGTTCGTAATGAGGAAATCGTAGGGATAACTTCGTGGGCGAGTAAAGAAGGTTATAAACTCACGTACTGGACGAACGTCTATCATTACTTGACATTCATCAAGCAAGCGATGAGGAAGAAAAGTGGTTGTATTAAATTCCATTTTTGCGATTTATTTCGCGAATGAATTTGAAATGGGGTGCCCTGTATATAAACATATATGCGTATGTGTGTGGATAGATATGTTCGTGCATACTGGACAGGGATCGAACATTGAGAAGTCTCAAGAATATTAAAAAAATGGAACGGCGTATTTTCAACCTGGTAACTTCTGGTAATAACAAAATACTGTGACTTGTCAAACTCCGCCACAATATTCTCAAAACCATTAAAATAAATGTCGACGTTTCTAATTATTAATTGTGAGCTATTTCTTCTGCCTTTGACTTAATCCTCTTTGTCAAACTTCTTCCTTTTCTCCTCCACAGTTATTGGCAATAAACAAAATATTTGTGTTATATACGTTCCGGATGTGACAATATCTATTCCCTGAAGTATAATTTATTGATTCTTCCATTCAATTCTACAGTAAACTATTTTTTACCACTTTTTAAATTGAACTTGGCACCAGATGCATTATTTAGTTGTAATGTTCTTTTTTTTCGAAGGACTCACCTATTAATGTCTGCCAGAATTATACAGTTTTCTTTGTGTCCCGATTCCCTTTTTATTAAGCGAGTAGAACAAGGCCACAGCGAAATTTTATACTAGGCAGGGTCGGGCCAGCTGCATCCTATTAATCTCACCAAGAATAATCCTAGCAGCCCAGCTTCAATACGTTTTTTAATAAATAGAAAATGTCGTTCTCATAATTACCTTGGTATATAAGCTTCGATACGAAATAGTATTATAAAAATAACAATAACAACAATAATGACAGAATATATAATAAAATAATAATAACAATGGGCAAATATATGATTAACCAAGTATTTACTTCTCCCGAGTATCTCTGGTCGCAGATATTTAAAAAAATTACTTTTCATGTCAAACAGTGTCCCGTCATTCATCACCTGATGATTGGACACGGTTCTTAATCAATTGCAACTTTGTAGCGTCATTGAGACCGCTGATTAAAAGCGTGTGTATTAAGGAAAGGCACGACTGTGACGGGTTACAAAAAACGATTTTTGCCTTTTCTCAAAATATACATATTCAAGAACATGTGAAAAAAAGTTCAATTGAAACCATTGAAAATTGACCAAGTTACAGACAATTTAGTGACAGCACGTAGCACAACGATTCACGTATACTAAAACTTTCAAACGCGTTTTTCTCGAAACTACTTTTCTCAATCTGGCAGGAATGATAACTCTAGCTGTAAGTAATTGTCCAATATTCAATTTGAAAAAAATCTAAATTTTCATAATTGCTGTAGCTATTGTTGTACGTAGCCTTTTTTGAAATGTATAATTTTTTTTGAGTAAATTTATTTTTAATAAGTAAAAATGTCGCAAAAATTGCACGTTTTTCTCGAACATCTGCCATTTAGTGAAATTCTTTTTTCTTGAAAAAAAAAGCGGGTAGGTTCGGGTGGGGGAAAAAATGTCGAACGATCGATATGCAGATGGGTCAAAATGTCGAATTCGAAAATGACGAATGTTCGAATATAGATAGGTCAATCTTATTAGAGTCTGTGAAGTCGAAAATAACAAATACGAATATGAACATCTCGGAAGTTGATATATAGCGAAAAACAAAAATCAGATTTAATAAAATATCGCAAAACATAAAATGGATGGGCCTGTATGCATAACACCAAATAATTCGAGACGACAATTCTCCGAATTAAAAAAAATGTGCGATGGTTCACAATGCAGAAAATCATTAAAGCGAACGGCCAAAAAGTCGAGTGGTTGAAATCGCGGAGGGTCAAAATGTAGAACGGTCCGAATGGCGAATCGAGCAATACGTTACTTGCGCCTCAGAGTGAAGCTGCGAGATGGCGCTGGCGGTCTGTAGGCTAAAATATCGTAAAACAGTCATCCCCACGTGACGGGCCCCACCACGTTCGCCATTTTGGCCGTTGGACCTTTCGGCGTTCGACATTTCGGGCCATCGACATTTTGCGTTTCGATATATTGCTTTTCGCCATAGACGGTATTACGCATATTAGGCACTCGCTATTTTCTGTTTCAGAGATATGGGTGTTCTACATTTTTCGATTCTGTATTTTTATGTTCCGAATTGCAGACAATCTGAATATTCGTTTTCGAATGAATTACCTCTCCAATAAATAATGGTTCGATTTATAGTCATTCGATTTTTTTATCAGTCGAAAGATAAAATTTCGAATGATTTAACCTTGGTTATTTTGAGAGTTCATAATTCTGTCATTTCGAAATCTTTGTCGTTCTATATTTGGTAAATCGACATTTTTAGCCCCACCCATACCGTCTATAGCAAAAAAGCCATATATCGAGACTACCAATTTCGAATGTGTAGATCTTAGAAACGCAAGTAATCGATGGTCCGAAATAGCGAATACCTAAATGACGAACATGGCATGGCTGCCTGACCCGACTGACCACTAAAGCCATCTGCCATCGTCATTCAGAAGCGCAAGTAGTATTGCTCGATCCCAAGTTTTCGCTGTCCGGACCGTTCGCCATTTTGGCCCATCGCTATTTTCACTGATCGACTTTTTGGTCCTTCACTTTAATGAATTCGAAATTGTAAACTGTCGTAATATTTACAATTCGACGATTTGACGTTTCTACTTGTTTAGTGTATATATACAGGCGAATCGATATTATATGTCTCATTATTTTGCTTAATCTGATATTTGTTTTCGCTGTAAATCAACTTCGAGGTTTTTGTATTCACAATTTCGATTAACTATTTTACAGACTATGATAAGATTGATCTATCTATAATGAAACGTTCGTCATTACTGAATTCGAAATTTCGGTTCTTCTGAATATTGATCGTTCGAATTTCCGATCCCCACCCGTCACAGTGATGTCCTCCCTTAACGTCAGAAACATTGACATTGAGGTGAGGAATGTCCGATATATTCGCACCATTTCCTTGTCCCAATCTTCTCCTCAGGTAGATTACTTGCAACACGGCGGACTCAAAGTCGTGCATACATGTGTGTTTGACCCACAAACACACCGACACCCACACACACACACACCCATACACAATGGCGCACACACACACACACACACACACACACACACACACACACACACACACACACACACACACACACACACGCGCGCGCACACACACACGCACACGCACACGCAGACGCACGCACGCACGTTAGGTATAGCCTGCGTGACTAACGACCAGCAATTGTCTTTACGACGGCTCATTAATTTCCGCCATGCAACCACGGGGGTCAGCGTGTTGCGAGTGCCTCGGGGCGGCTACACATCCAACACTCGACACTCCGAGTCTTTAATGCCTTCTCAGCGTCTCTCTCTCTCTCTGTCTCTCTCTCTCTGTCTGTCTCTCTCTCTCTCTCTCTCTCTCTCTCTCTCTCTGTCTCTCTCTCTCTGTCTCTCTCTCTCTCTCTCTCTCTCTCTCTCTCTCTCTCTCTCTCTCTGTCTCTCTCTCTCTCTCTCTGTCTCTCTCTCTCTCTCTCTCTCTCTCTCTCCCTCTCTCTCTCTCCCTCTCTCTCTCTCTCTCTCTCTCTCTCTGCGAGCCATACCACTATACTATTTCCTCATCGCGTTGATCCGCACGGTAATCTCACTCATTCTCGCCCACACATGTGTCGAGATACCATGCAAAACTATCCGCGTGCTTTCCCACAGAACGCCCATTTTCCTGTCTATTAACACATGAGCTGCGGCCGGCCACCTTTTCCACTATCCTGACACTCGTCGTTACGAAAATACAATCGAGTAATTACCGTGGAGCCGCGTCTTTTTTATTCCCCACCCCTTACCTCGCGCAATCTGACGTTGATTTATCGCGGAATCCGTCATCAACGATGAATCGTAAGAGCCCCGTGTGCACGTGTATGTACGCTTACCTACGAGATATGAGAATCGAGACGCCGAAGTTAATAACGCGAAACGGCGAGTCGTCTCATCCATCAGGCCCCTACAGGAGGAGCCGCGTACGTGATTCGCGATTGAATTTTTACAATGTAATCTTTAACGTTCGAATTAATGCACGTTTCTGTCGATATATCTCTCGCTTTGGCCATTAAAATAAGCGTGTTGTTCGAATTCGATATAATTCTTCGATATAAAGATTGTTTTTCCTCTATTGAAAAAAAATATATATATTGTAACAACAAAATAATCATAATGACAAAATGATCGGAAAATAAAGATAACGAGACAAAAAATGTGTATAATAAAATAAAACAATGTTAATTGTAATAATAAAAATGATAATGACAAGTCGATATGTATTTTTGATTGCACATGTATAATGATGCAAATAAATAAATATGTGAATGCATTAAAAAAATTAACGGTAGTAATGTTAACCCTTATTTGTCACACTTCTGTAGAATACACATCAATACATTTTTGCATAAGAAAAAAAGTGGGTGGGGTGTTTCGAACCCCACAGTGGCAAGTAAGGGTTAGTAGTAATGGTAATGATGATTAAAAATATTCACAAAGAAATTACAAATAATAAGATTACTAATAATATTGACAAAGTATATGATAATATTATTAATAAATGTGTAATATTATAAACTATCAATACGTACGCCAGATAACAAAAATTAGTGAATCAACGGTATAACCAAATTAACGAGTCATGCCTTGTAACAGTGGAAAACAGATCTTTGTCGGTTTTTTTTAATCGTCATGATACATTTATACAAAAATTGGGCATTTGAACAAAGTATCTTCTGAAGAACACTGTAATTTTTTTGTGTAAAAATATTTAATTATAATCTTTGGTGATGACCAAATATAGAATGACAAAGATTTCGAAACGACAGAGTTATGAACTCTCAAAATAACGAAGGTTGAATTATCCAAAATGTTATCCTTTGACCGATGACGAAGTCGAAGGACTATTGCACCAAAGGATTATTTATTCGAGAAGATATATTCAGATAGTCTGCAGTTTGAGTCGTACAAATAAAGATTCGAACAATCTACAACATTCATATATCCGAAACAGAAAAAAGTGAGTATCTAATATTCATATTACCGTGTATAGTAAAAAGCCACATATCGAGACTACAAACTTGGAATGTGTAGATCTTAGAAACGCAAATGGTCGATGGTCCGAAATGGCGAATACCTAAATGGCGAACACAGCATGGCTGCCTGACCCGACTGACCACTACTGCCATCTGCCATCTTCATTCTGAAGTACAAGTAGTATTGCTCGATCCCAGGTTAATCGTAGGAATCTCGGAAATATAAAATTAGAAAAAATGGTGCGCACTCAAAATGAGTCTTGATTTTTGCGAAGAAATTGGCATTTTTCGTACATTAAATCAAAATAATACGTCGGAAAAAAATCCTCCATTTACGCATCTAAAAAAATACTATATTTTTACATCCAGAAAAAGTTTCAGAAATATCGATTTTTGAGATGTTTTGCTCACCGACTTTAAAAACGTACTTTCGAGAAAAACGCGTTTAAAATTTCGAACCACGCTCCGGGCGTTTCGACGGACGTCAACATAACATCCTATAAACCTGTCAATTTTCATTCGATGACCTCGACATTTTCAGGGTATTTGATATATACTGTCAAAATATATTATCTTTGGAAAAAGTGAAATTCCGACTTTTACAACTAGGCATAACCCCTCAAATTCAACGTCGATTCGATTTTGTTTAACCTACCCGTTCAAAAGGACCTGCTAAATTCCCACCGCGATCAGTGTAGATCGATTGAAAAAATTCATCCCGCAACATTTGAATAAACGATTGCCCGTCATGGGCCTCGCGTCCGCGTACATGACGCGTGAAACGTTGAGCATTCAGGAAAAGAAGAAGACTCGCTTAGCCGTCATCGGGCTGACGAGTCCACGAAGGAAATAAGCGCGTTATTTCTCATCTCGTCGTTTCCGTCTGGCGTTTCTGGCGAGGAATGCTCACGCGCGCGAGCAAGTCCCTCGTGGGATTGCAAAGCTTGGCAAATGGTACGTAACTAATCATTCTCGGTGTGGTGGCGGTTCTTCGCAGCTACCCCCAAGACTCTCGATTCGTCATGGCAGCTCAGCGGGAGAGTCTGCCTCCTAAATCAACGATATTCTTATCTCTCGCGCGGGAGGTTATACTTCTCGCGAGATTTTCCGTCCCTCTCGCTCACTCACTCTTTTTCCCTTACTGATGCGCTTCTATGTGGCTTTTCACTCTTGGTAGCTCCACGGTAGTATTATTACGTCTAGTCTCCATAGCCCGTCTCTTCTCTCTCTCTCTCTCTCTCCCTCTCTCTCCCCTCTTTGACACGCACACGTGTCTATTTGTATATAATAGTGGCACCCGTGCATCGTGCACACGCTTCTCGCATTTGTCATCCCTTAAGACCGTTGGTTCCCATCTATCCATATGAATTTATATATGTGGCTGGTGGAGATCTGACACTCGGATGATCCGACACTCCCTGTTATAAGAGAAAAGCTGATAATGCGACGAGAGTGCGGAAAGGATTTTCTCCAAAATATCTATGCTCCCGCGGAGATTCTATTTCATTTTTCATGGCTCAGGCATTCGTACGATTTATGCTTGCTTCTGTTTTTGTTCCCGCCATGCTAGAAATATACGTGGCGTTTTCGGGAAATGAATATAAAAAGAACAGGCATATTGTATCGCGGTCGAAAAAGTCAAGTAAGGTCACTTTGATGCAGGTATCAGGGCTGACCGAATTGGGGGGACTTTCCGTATTAGGGAGAAGTCCAATTGGTCATTTTGATACAGGTATCAGGGTTACCAAGTGGGCTGGCCGAATTCGAGTGACTTTGTGGACTCGCCAATGTGGAGGTTTTACGACGGCCATTTCCACTTGGCATCTTCGAGGATGATGTGAAAGTTACCGAGATCTGTGTACCACCCGACGAATGATCGGCGGCAGCTGATCGAGGTTTTACCGAATACTGTCGTCGGGCCAGAGAGCAGGGCATTCGACACTCTTTGCTCAGACGGGGGATTATGGCGTAGGTGAAGAACGGAACAAGACGTGAAATTAGAACGGAAAAGAGAAGACTCGATGGTTATGTATGGAAAATGGTAAGAAAATATCTGGGGGGGTTGAAGCGAAGAAGACCAGTACGAGATGGGTAGACGTCTGTACGGGAAAACTTTGAACCCGACAACTGATGCGAAAAGTGGTACAGACACCTCAGTGCCTGTGGGTATTAGGGTATGGAGGAAAGACACAAGAGAGAGAAAGAGAAGGTGGGCTGGGGGAGATTTGATGCCGGTAATTAGCGGGAAATATGAGGAGTGAGCGGTTGTTCGCTGGGGTTGGTTCGCCCGGCTTACTACACCGGTCTTCGTGTGACGGGGGTAGCTACGATGGTGGTATGTGCAAGGAGAAAGCCAGAGCAAGTGAGATAGAGAGAGAGAGAGAGGGCCTCTTACTGGGTGTGAGAGCCTTGAGTTTCCAGGCTAAACATACTCGCCTCGTTAGCGGCGTGTTACGCGATTAACACACCGTACCAGTGACACTCTGTAAATTATACCGTGCTGCTCGTGAGCGGGGGCTCCCGGGGTTGACTCTACCCGCTGCCTATCTAACTACCAGCATCTCGTTCCACACACGCCAAACGTCCACGTGTAATCTCCACACTGGCAATGGGAATGCGGCTCGTATGCACGCGAGGGCATGGGGCGCCGAGTTTACAGTCAATGTGTATGCGGATCAATGGTACGCCCGTCTATGCAGGCTTGTTGACAAACTTGTCGAATTAATCAAGCCTTCCTACCAATTCCTACACCCCTTCGACCCGAAAGCCTTGCCTTGAATCCTGATGAAGACTCTCGCCCGTACTGCCTCCGAATCGAACATCACACGTCGCTAATCATCGGACCCTAGCACACGACATCCCTAACGACCACGACAATCAACACACGTGATGAATGCACTTGCCACGCGAGTTATGCCAGCCACAGCCTTTGGGAAATGTTGATCTAGGATTTCGTCACGGGGACAATCAACGCCCATATGTCGAATCACTGGAGGAGCCGAATCCGAAATGTATCTAAACAGCTTTTGGGCAGACAGTACTCCAGATTCATTTTGTGCCATCGAAGATTTCTCTTTGTCGAGTAGTCAACTGCATACTGTCTGAAATGAATGAGTTTGATTGAAAAAACATGGAGGCTGTTTTATTTGATGAGTCTTCGAGATGTATCAAGTTGAAGATCCTTCTTGGCCAATTTGGCCACGTGCGCATGTTGAAGATTTATCAGGGACCTGTGTACTTGAAGGGTTGATTTGCTACCTTCATGCTCTCTTAGTGGTTCAGGGAAATTTTTATGAATGATGATAAAAAATTAGGTCTCCAAGAAGTAGGCAAAGTGCCTTTGGTGATGACGATTCAACGTTCCTAGACTTTTGTACCCAAACGAACTCTTCTATATCGCTGCTTGAGTGCATCGTGTCGAGCTTGTTGACGAGCAAACAATGATGGAAGAGCGAGTCAGGCAACATATCAGTGTATAGAGGAGTCTTATCTGATAGACCAAAACTCCAAAAAGTATACCGTTTGACGAGTGCTCACGGAAATGAATTTGACATGTGGTCGTTTTCCTATACATCCTAGTGGAAGAGAAAGAAAAACGCCTTCTTGGTCAGGATGTTCCAGGTGTACCCAAATGGACACCTCTGTCGTTTTCAACGTTGCGTTGCCATTCATCTCCGGATGTCAACAGCTTGGAATGCTTTTCGGAGCTTCCAATCAACGCCACGAATACTCAAAATCCTGTACCCTATATGGCAACTGGCTAATCGCACATTCCAGATAACAGATCCTCGATGGAATGCTACCGATGAAAACCACCACGGCAAGATGTGTGGCGAATGATCTTTCATGCGATAAGGGAAGTTGACCAAGGTGACACGACGGCAACAGTGAACGTGTACGAAGTAATTCAGTCCCCTTCGGCTACCTGGATCAAGCGTGTAGCGTTATTGAAACTAGACATTCCGGTTGATTAAATTATGTTCGATCGTTTGTCCAGGCGTAAACGTTACGAAACGACATTGATCTATCGGACTCGCTCTTGCTGCTGGGTGTTTCTTCCACGTGAGGGTTGACGAATTGTTTCGACGCGTTCAGAAAACCTCCACACCTCAGCCCGTTGTAAATTGCGAGCAGCATTTGGGGTTGACTCTCGTGAAGTGTCGTATGAACTGCCCAGCAAGGTACCGGAAGTGATGCTCTGAGTCAGCATAGAGAAAAGTGTATTCAGTATTCTACGTACTGAACGTGTATTTGTTTCTAGAATATGTTACTTTTCCGTTTGAGTTTGTTTGGGTTATCGGACCTGGCTTGACTACCCGGCGGCAACATGGGGCTGGGTTTCTCATCTTTAATGGCATGTAGGTAAAAACAGTGTGTCCGTACAGATATGCAGGAAAACGATGCTTCGAAACCCGTTATATCCATGCAATATTGGCTTCCAGCACACCTGGCTGTTCCAAGGATGGATCCTCAACGTTGAATGTCTTAACAATCTTTCCCCACATACATATGCGTGCGTGTATTTAGGTGTGTGTATATGCCTCTCGTATTTGCTTTGATAGACAGTGTGCACCATTTCGAAATAAGTTAGTTCTCTTGTCACGTGCTTTAACATTGATTAGCGTCCATGCGCGACAGAGAGACAAAGTGCAGCGATACATCACTGTCACTTCGGCTCGACGTCGTCCTCGTCGTTGTCGTCGTAGCGCGCCGTTAACTGGAGTGACATCGCGATAACAACGCGCGGCGCGGCTCGGGCTCTCTCACCATCTCCTCGGGTATTTTTGGCGTGACTGGAAAGCCTGATGGCCACAGTCCCACTGATGAGCGACGAGAAGGAACGCGATGACGCTGCGTATTTATGAGGGTCATTAATATTTATGCAAAAAACAAACCAAGAAGGCGAAAAAAAGAGCAAAAAAGAATGGCTCGTATCCTCGTCGCGTTTAATTTGACGAGCTGTGGAACAAGAGAGTGCTGCGAAACCGCAACGGATCCTCGTCACAACTGGTGAACAGAAATGAACTGCGAGCGCCCAGTCGACGTAACTTATTGAAAACTGTGGACTTTTTGAAAACACGATCGCCGTCAATATGGATGCTTTGAATAGGAAAGATAGGCCGCCTGTAAATATTCATTGCATGTTGTCAATTTGTATGCATTACATATGAACGCAGAAATTAACCCTCCCTGTGTACACTGTATTTTTCTATACACGTTGGGTACATTAGGTCTTTTGGCGAACAATCGGGTTTTCGAAGTGTTCTAGTCTTTTAAGAAATGTCAAATAATTCAAGGTTACCTCTCGAAGACTACCTGGCCCAGGAGTAGCCAAAGTCAAAAGTTCCAAAACGTTGTTAATAAATATTGAAGTATAGTGAAAAAAATTGGAAAAACAGGATTTGGTAAAAAAAAATCGTAGCGTTGCAATAGACCAATATATTAAAAAAGGGTTATGGGGATTTGTAGTTAAGGAGTAAGGCGACAGTAGAATTTAAAAAAATCGATTTTTTTGTCGCTAAAATGGTGCTTTATCATCATACGAATAAGTTGCTATTCGATTTATAGCAAGACATTTTTTTTCACCGACTTTGAGCGTATAACGTAAGCCCACCTCTGGCACGGCCATGGAGTACCTGAAACTTTAAACGCGTTTTTCTCGAAACAGCTTTTTTCCAATTGGTGTGACAAATAACTTCAACAATTTTAATTCGATTTACTTTAAATTTAAAAGTTATGTTCCTAATTGCATTTCGCAGAGAAGTACGCATGGAATTTCTTATTAATGGAAAACTTTTCATTTTATGAGCAGTTTTATACGAAATTTTTCACTGAAAATTCATTCAAATACCTACAACTTTTGAATAAAAGGATCTTTATTAAATTCCGTACGTACTTCTCTAGGTATTCTAATGTACATTGACGAGAGATTTTGTTTTTCGTTCCAGGTAAATAATTGTGGATGCTAAATGTCACGCCGCGGAGCGCCTAAAAAAGGATAACAAAATAAAATATTAGTAGTCGGCCATTTTTTACATCGAAAAAAAATATATATATTTTCTAGCAGCTTGATATACATACTAAATAGATGTGTAATTAATTTTATGAGTGAATCATTTTTCATACGGAAAAAAGTTGTTAAATTCGCACATGATTTTATACCCGTTACTGTGGCCTAATCCCTTAAGACTACGAGCTTCCAAAAGAATAGAATGCCATTGGCGTTGGCTCCAAAAAGTTGGGTTATTTCAGCACCTGCAAGTGGGGGTTTTTACGAATTCTGGCATGTCATAGGTATAAGGAACGGTAATTTTTTCGCACGAAATGAATATTCACTGTAGCAAATACAAAAATTACGAAATATTCATAATAATCTGTAACGAAAAACGGAATTTGCGCTGCGCAGTTGCGGCAAAAGTGCATTCGGTGGTCCTCGCACACCGGCGATTCGTGCGATACACGAAATGGGTTATTTTTGCGTCATCTTTACCAGATACAAGAAGAATATAAAAAAACTTTATTTTCAATAAAAATATGGAAAAATGGTGCAATTATAAGCAAAAAATATAAAAGAAGTTTTATTTTTCACATGAAAGTATATTGAAATAGAGAAAATAAACATGAAAATACAATACATGAAACATTTATTTCAGTCATGAAAAGGGTGGAAAAGTAAACCCAAACAAACTGCATTCACTTACCTTTGAAAACACCGACGTCGTGTGTATACTGACCCATTCAGGGTGCGACTTGCACCGGCTGGTGTTTGCGGGTTACCTGCCAGACCCTTTGCGCCTTCAGTCCGAACAGATACCTGGATTTTTAGGGGTGGTAGCCGAAGCCCACCCTTCATTCATGGATGGGATATTTCGACTGTTCCTTTAAGGGGGGATTGTCTTTTTGTTTCGCAAAATTTACCGCTTTTTGGGAATTTTTTTGTGAAGAAAGTATACAACGGAAAACTTGTGAAACTTGGCATATAGTTTTATTGATCTGTTTACTACATACAAAATTTTTTTTAAACAATTTCATCAAAAAATCCGCCTCCCACCCCCCTCGACGCGCGATCGTCCTTTTTTGATGGTGCGCACGATTTCTCAAAAACTATTCAACCGATTGCCTTCAAATTTGGACATATATCAATAAAACGGATATATATCAATTCCACATAAAAAAGTTTCAAAAAAATCGAAGGAGGACACCAAAGTAATGATCCTTGTCAGCCATCCAATGGCTAGCGCACGGAATACGGAGCGGCCATTTTACTGACTTTTCGATGAAAACACAACACGGTAAAATATTTCCGCCTTTATCGGCACAGGTTTTTTGCAGCTTCCCTGTGCCTTCATGATAATTCGATACGCATTTGAACAAAAGTGGCTGTGGGCTACACTTTGGGGGTAATCTCAGAAACTCTTAATAGTGTGTGACAAGGGTGGGGTGAAAGTGATAAGGATGGGATCGAAAATGCCCAAAAGTGTATGCAAAGAAACCCTAGAAATAGAAAATAAATAGCTTGCGATATTATAAATAATAAAAAAATATTCACCATCACTTCATCAAGTTTACATAAAAATATAGAATAATTTATGTGAGGGGGTAATGAAATCGAACACATCACCCGCAGTGAACAAAAATTGCAACGAACTCGGCTATTTATCTGGCAAATTTCTGTTTGCGTAGTACGATATTTTTGCAATCAAATTTTAAATATTGCTTTATTCAAAATGGGCGATGTTAGTTGCTGTCTAATAAATTGCAAAAATACCGAAAATAATAGTAGCTGCAAATTTTATTGATTCCCTGTGAAAAATTGGAAGGCAGAACAACGCAACCAATGGATAGCTGCAGTTTTACCTTTAAAGAAGTTTTGTAAGGCGTCAAAGAAATAGTGATCTGCTTTCTCATAGGAGCTTGAATTATTATACTTAGGTCATGTTTTGTCCTGAACCCTCCAACGTTTCTGACATGGTCAGCAGATACCAACACTTTTCCCTTAAATTGAGATTGAGGTTTGAAATTAATATGGTGAGTTATACTTTCGACGACGGTCTTCAAAATTATGCTTATTTCGGTCTGAAGATAAAAATGTTATTTTTAATATATATCACAGAGTCATTACGATACATGTTTGTTAAATTTCAATAAAGGCAATTATATAGCTTCATTTTTCTCATCTTATAACAAAATTACAATTAAACAGAAATACACATTTTGCGGACACTTTTCTTACTTTTTTCACTTTACTGAAAAGAAACACTTCTTGCCGTCGTTGGTCACAAAAATTGATTCAACGCAAACAAATTAAATCCAATTGAGCACGGAAAAAAAAGAAACAGCGCAAATAACAGCATAAACCGCATAAAAAACAGGGTGCCATATTTCATTTTACAGTAAAACAGAGTGATGTAAATCCTGTCCTACAAAAATGACGAATTTTCCTGTAGGCACTGGGATTTATACAGTTACACTGATTTATTTACAGTTTGGTATTGTGAATAAATCAGTGATTTCAGTAAATATATTCAACAGTAAAATTTAAATGAGGTCACTGATTTTTATACTGTACGTAAAGTGCAAGGGTTACAGTGTGCACTGTATTGAGTTCAGAGTGATTCATTGAATTTCACAGTGTGGCACGGTAGTTTTACTCTTCTTTCGACAGCTCGTGACGTTATCTGTGCACTCTGAGATTTTTACAGTTACACTGATTTATTTACAGTTTGGTATTGTGAATAAATCAGTGATTTCAGTAAATATATTCAACAGTAAAATTTTAATGAGGTCACTGATTTTTATACTGTACGTAAAGTGCAAGGGTTACAGTGTGCACTGTATTGAGTACAGAGTGATTTATTAAATTTCACAGTGTGGCACGGTAGTTTTACTCTTCTTTCGACAGTTCGTGACGTTATCTGTGCACTCTGAGATTTTTACAGTTACACTTACACAGACTTTACAGTTACACAGATTTTTGCAGTTTGATATTGTGAATACATCAGTGACGTCAGTAAAAATATTCAACTGTAAAATTTTAATGCGATCACTGATTTTTATACTGTACGCAAATAAGGCACGAGGTAAGGCACGAGGCCAGGACACAATGGATTGCCAGTAGTGCGTGGTTGATGGGACGCGAACATCGAAATTTGTGCGACAGAATTCAAGAAATTATAAAGAAAGCGAGCATTTTTTTGTAAGGTACGTTCTTGTCTAATTAGGACTTGTCTCGCGCGTGGGGTGAGGCACGTGGCCAGGACACAAAGGATTTCCAGTTAGTAGTGCGTGGTCGATACGATGCGAACGTTGAAATTTGTGCGACATAATTCAAGAAATTATAAAAAAAGAGAGAATTATTTACAAAGAGGTACGTTCTTGTGTATGTGACTGATTTTTAAATATTTTCTACACATTTTTTTCTAACTTCTTTTATGGATAAAAATTCTTTTGTGTGTCTTCATAAACTCTGTCGATATAACTGGCGCATTCCTTGTACATAATACAGATTAACCAACTGTCAAATTACAAGTTTTGTTAAATTCATATTACAGTGTTGAACTGTCAAAATTTATTTTTGACTACACTGTATTTTGGACTGTGTGTTCCAGTAAAATATACAGTAGAGCGGTTCGGGTCCAAAGAGGACAGAATCGGAACTGTAATCATTTACTTTGAGCACACTGTATTTTGAGCACTGTGTTTCAGTAAATATCGCTGTGCAATCGCTCGGGTCCAATGCGAACTGTGTAGCCCCTGTATTTTGTACTATTACTTTTTTTCCGTGCGGCGCGATTTTCATTTTTATAATTTAACACAATACGACAACCACAATCACAGAGCCTTTGGCAGACCCGATAGAAATACAAACGCTACGCGCCAATCAAATCGACGGTATACAACCGAAAAAAATCCTTCGATCAAATGCCTTATTTTTGCATAAAGAAAAACGTCCTAAACATTTTAGAAAGATCGATGCAGTAGTTTATGAAACATTCTGCTCGTCGACTTTGAAAACGTACTTTCGATAAAAAAGCGTTTAGACTTTCGAACGGCACTCCGAGCGTTCCGACGGGCGTCAACAAAAAGCCTATAAATCTGTCAATTTTGATCCGGGCACCTTGAAATTTTCAGAGAACATTTATGAAATGAAATACTGTCAAAAAATATATTATTTATCAACCCGTGACGTTTCGACTTCTATAACTAGGCATGACCCCTCAAGGGCTCTAATCCATTTTACACCTATACATTTTGCACAAACGAATACCTAACGTATATTTCCACTTCCACGATTGCTGCGGTTCGAAATTAAGAACGTTTCTCGCGTACATACCGCGAGCTCGCCCACAATTGCGCAAATGCATCGAGGCAAATTCAGCAAGCCGTCAATCAGGGTGTGCGTCCTGAAAATCGGTTTCACCGGCGAGGCGCAAACGAGTGAATCCGTTTGAGGGATACGAACGTTACCAACGATCTATCGACTGGTATAAGCGCAAACACAATTATGTAAACACGCACACAGGATCATCCTGACTATAGATCGCTCGTTATTGCTCTTGGCGTCGAGCTCTCCATGCGGCACGTAGAACACGTTGGATCGTAAATATAGCTGATTGCCGAGTCAAAGACACTCGCCCCTGGCGGATATTGCGAATCGATCGCTCGCTATTTATGAATCTCGTAATAAAATTCTACGATTTGCATACTCGAGCTGTCCGATCTCTAATGTCGATATACATGTCTCACAAGCGCACAAACGTACGAGACAAAAAAACAACAACGACAACACGAGAAAAAGAAAAATTACAAACTGACTGGCGCATGATAGATAACAAATTGAGTAACTTCGGCTAAGTTTCTCTCCAGTGACTGGAATATTGAACCGTCACATTTTACGAGTTTGTTACTGCGGTAATACTTTCTTCTTTTTTATTTCTCTCTCCCTCCCTCTCCATCTCTCTTTTACTTTGCCCATAATATATCGCCGATAAAAACACGAACATTATTTCACTCTCGACTCCCGTCGAAAACACCCGCCGAGTCCATTAAATGCCTGCGCAAGCGCAATGAGTTTTTTAGCCGCGAAACATCGGGTCTACGCATCTACAAGTACGCATGTACACCCCTCTCACGTACATGCGCAAAAATCCATTACAATTCCATTTTCTTTGCGCCTTCCACGATTCCAGGCTTTCCAGGACTTGAGAGCGCCGAAAAAAAGGGCGGCTGCGTTACACGCACGTTCGATTGCCACCTGCGGGCAAAACAGTGCGCGAGACGTTGTGCACGCCGGAGTTGGTCCGATCGTTATCGATGAGTCCGCGTCGATCGATCGATCGAGCCCGCATCGATTAACCGACGAAGAAAATTCTCTTCTCTGCTTTTCCCTCGAGGCGTGTGCGACTGTGTGACTCATCCCGCGTCGTTACGAGCACAGCCTGTCCTGTATATCTTAGACGCTTAGGTACCGGATAGTAGGCTGCTTGCACGTATTTATACGTGTAGATAAATTTTGTTGCGGAGCAGGAGCATCGCAAAATCGTTCCTGGTGTGCCTGACGCGACTCTCTCTCTCTCTCTCTCTCTCTCTCTCTCTCTCTCTCACACACACACACACACACACACACACACACACACACACACACACACACCCACCCACACCCACACACACACACACACACACACACACACACACACACACACACACACACACACACTCACTCTCTGTAGCGCTCGTTACGCCGCATTAACATCGTGTCCCGCTTTTTATCTCGCTTGTTAATCATTTGTTGCTCGAGCCCGAGACCTCACGACGATCCAGCAGATTCTATGTAACGCTAAGACATTAAATACACGGCTCTCTATACAGGATGATTCAATAGGAGGTAGTCACCCGAAACACGTATAAATGTTGATTTTAGACGAAAAAGTCGAATACAAAATTTAAATGGTTCGTCAATGACTACATGTTGGTATCCCTAGATTTTTTTCCGAGTGGAGGTGTCGACCTGATTTCAAGGTCACCTTAACTTTTTCAAACGGAAACTCCTTTTTTCATTGGCCACGAATGTAGAGCACAAAAAAACAAAACCAATTACCTATAATATCATGACCTTGGTGTGAACTTGAAATAATGAAAAAAAGTTGCGGACCGGTGGGTTGGTAGAAATGGTCCAGGTGCCTGGCCTCCTCGATCATCCGATTCAACACCATTGGACTATTTTTTGTGGGGTGCATTGTAACGCGACGTCTATAGGGATGTACCGAACACTGGGGAATATATCAGAGAACGGACAAATCAAGCTTGTCGTGCCATTTCTAACGAGACGTTGCAAAGTGTACACGCATCATTGGGAAATCGTATCGTAAAATGTATCGCGGTTAATTGACAAATTTTTGAACATGCCATGCAATAAAAACATAATTTGCGCCCGAAACCACTGGTTTATTTGTTTGTCTGGCTTCAATTACCGTTTTGGTATTTCAAGGTCATTTCAAGGTCATCGCTTTTGGTTTGTGTGTTTTACACTTATGGCCGATAAAAAGGGCTTCCTCTTTAAAAAAGTGGAGGTGCCCTTTATTTGAAAAAATCTAAGGCCACCGAAATGTAGACGTTGACTGATCATTCAAATTTCGTCTCTGACTTTTTCGTTTAAAAACAATAATTATAGGTGGTTTCGAGGGACTGACTTTTAGTGAATCACCCTGCATATACAGGATATCCCTCTTATCTCTGCCACCCGAAATAACTCGTAATTAACGACGTCACAAAAAAATTTTCTATACAGAAGTTATACGGTGTGAAGGGGGCCGTCGAACGCGACCAATTTTTTTTTTTTTCGGTGGAGGCGCTGACGCATACTGAAGGTCACCTCCACTTTCGTAAATGGAATAATTTTTTTTTCCAACCATCTTGTGGAGCATCTCAAGCCGCATAAAAAATATTAGGCGGTCAAAGTCGTTCAAGGTCATTCACGGTCAGTATCAATGATACAAATCTAAATATCTCGAATCACTCGCAATTATTTGGTAGTGATCCGAGATATTTACATTTGTATTTCATTTTAAGGAGAGATATACACCTAGATGGTCGAGGTCGAGGATTTAGAAGCTATGAACATTCCGTCGACCGTAGAAGACCTACACTATGGGCCTGGTATCGATGATTTCATGTAAATTGAAAAATTTCATGATTTATTAATTCCCAAATTTTCAAACGCGTTTTTCTCAAAACCACGCTTTTCAAATCGGTACCCAAAATTTCTCGAAAACCAATGAACCGATTGCCTTGAGGTTTTTTTGTGGTTATTCTATACACCATTATCTAGTACTTGTCATAAGATTTTTTTTCCGTTACTTAGTTTTTGTTTTATGGGCAAAATAATAACTAATTTTTTACCCAAAAATCACTATTTATGTTCAAACGTCCGCCATTATGTCATAAATCGATATTTTAAAAATCGGCTATGACAAGTACTAGATTATAGTATCTAATTTAATAATCTTTTTGGTTTTTTTTTCAGATGATTTTTGAAGAAACGCCAGTGGGTACCGTATACGCAGATTTTTCTACGGCGCTCCAAGAATCATACAATATCCTTGTATATTTTTGACATTTTTAAATAAAAAAAATTAAACATATTTTTGAATGTATATACTTTTAGATAATTCAAACCCCAATCCGAAATTTCGAATAGTTTTCCTTGGAAAAATTCACAAAAATGACCTTTTTCCGGCTCCTAGGTGTATATCTCCCCTTAATAGGTGACCTTCAACGACTTAGACCCCCCAATGTTTTTCATGCGGCTTCATAAATGTCGACCTTCCATTTTATTCAGTTTACATTTATCGAAAGGTGAGTTTGAAGACGTTGGAGATTACGTAAAGTTGAGTATGGGGACATGGATTTATAAGGACGGTCCTCGAAATAGAATAGCGTGAAAATCTTTTTTTCCCACATACACGCATAGGTAAGCTGTGCTTTCTCTCACTCTTCTCGTCGCCTCTCTCATATATGTCTTTCGTTAATTATCGACCGGAGGCGACGACCTCAGGACATTTTTTATTTGCACACTCAAATTCGGTCTCCTCTTTTCTGTCAGTGACTTATTCTTTTCACTCTTCGTGTTTCATTTTTGCCGTTTTTTTGCTTCTCCCCCGCGGATCTCGGTGCATCGGAGAGAACAGAAATCTTCGCGATATCTCCTCGCGTTGGCAACGTTACGTGCGTGTCTGAGGCAAACGGTAGAAAAATCGTTCCCGTTAGCCGAGGACAAAGGGGAGCACTGAGTTACAAAAGCGAATGAAAAAGAAAAAAAGAAAAGAAACAAACCGAGGCGAGACGTCGGGGCGCGTAAACGCCGCTCAATCTTGCCACGCGGCGTGATAAGTCACGAGTGCGAATACGAACGACAGTTCCGAATGACTTGGGGACCGGTTCGCGAATGTACGCTCCATATATATATATATATGGGTGTGTAAGTGCACGTGTAAGATCGGGATCGACCGCCCGTTAGCGCTCTTTATCGCATCTCGTTCATCCTTTCTCTCGTTTTTCTCATTTCTCGGCCTTCCGTTGTTTCGCGCTGTACTCCATCAGTGCACTTGCAACACAGAGGGACAAGAAGCTGGAGAGGAATTCGATGGTCGATTTATATGAACACACAGGGTCTTCTTTCACTTTTCGTGAAGAAATTGTCGTAGGGCTTCAATTGGTTTCCCATGTCTCTACTTCCTGATAGGGATCCAATCGCTCATCGCATTACTAAATTCAAGGTCATTCAAGGTCACGTATTAAAGTAAATACAAACCATATTTAGATTTGAATAATCGATAGTGGCCTTGAATGACCTTGAAGGACTTTGATCCCCTAATGTTTTTTATGCGGCTTGAGGTGCTCCACAAGAGGGTTGAAAAGAAATGTACCATTCTATTTAAAAAAATGGAGGTGACCTTCACTGTGCATCAGAGCCTCCACCGAAATAAAAAAAATTGGTCGCATTGGATGGCCCCCTTCACACCGTGCAACTTTTGTCTTGAACATTTTCTTGTGACGTCGATAATTACCGAGTTATTTCGGGTGGCAGAGATGAGGGGGACACCCTGTATATATCGACAGAAACGTATATATTTATATATGTAAATTATATTACATGTATGTGTATATATATCACCATTTGACCCCCACTTCGTTCGCGTATGTGCCGGAAATTCAGACAATATTTATATGAGGAATTAATTCATACATAATGACTACATATTCATAATTTCATCATTTACAAAAGCCGTGAAAAAAAGTGACGGATATATGAGCATTTTTTAAAATACAATATCGATCCAATCTTTCAACTGGCAAAAAAAAAACGATTACCGAAATAGTTAAAAAATGCAGAGATATTGGCCGGTGCGTCAGTTTATGGTGACAGTTCTCGGCGTCGAACTGAGTGTCCGGAAAAATGGGCATATTTATAATTACATAATAGACGTCCCGTTCGTGTGAACCAACGAAAACACTTTTTTTAAACATGTTAAAATAGGCATATTTAAATGTTTTGGCTCAATTTTCTACTATTGAATGATTTATATTGAAAATTGGGTAATCAATTTTTCTACTTTACGAGGTTCACACGATAGGTAGCGATGAATAAAATATGCTGTATAAATTTGAAAGCCTTCGGAACCCCGGTTTGTGAGTTTGAACTATCACGAGATCAAAAAGAGCGATTCGTGGGAAAACGGCTTTGAAACTAGCGATACGAATCGCCGCGTGGTATATCGTTTAAAATATTATATTACCTTATTTAATAGCAGCCTGCGCCCTATGTGGGGTCTACTTTGGCATCTAAAACGTCTTTCAGCGAGGAGGAAATAATGAAATTCGGGCCGGTCATCTGCCTGCTCCGAAGAAAATAATAGTTCGGACGCTCCAAATGCTGTAACTTCAATATTCAGTTTAAATGTTTAATTCTGAAACGCTTAAAATAATGTTAAAAGTTCATACATAATAACATGGAAAAAATGTTATTTTGTCGCGTATATCAGGCCTTAACGAGTTACGCCTAATAAACACAGGGATAAAACGCTGACATTCGACATTTTTTTCACATCGATGCATTATTTTGTTATAAATAATATGTCCTTCAATTGTACGTGTATCCAACTTATTTCATAATTTTTTTTTCATTTAAGAATATTTAGAAGTATAGGGGACGCGGCTGATATCCAGAAACGTCTTTTTTTTCGACGTGCCTTACGGTGAGCACGATGTCACGCGAATGGTGAATCGGAAATAACAATTAAAAAAAATAGTTTCTGTCAGCAAATGACAATACGCAGTTCTTGAACGCCAATATCTTGGCCAATTTTTCTCGCGCAAAATTAAAAAAAAAGCGTTTTGCTCGGAGTTAGACACCCTATATGCTGACCAAGGGATCCCGTATAGTTGTGAATCAGCCTGGATATATATAAATATGTGGGACATTCCACCCCATTTCACCTAGCCTCTGACCCCGACCATTTATGGTTTTCCTGATGTTTTATTGTAAAATTATACCCCATGAAACGAATATCCACACCAATTTTCAGATTTTTATCTCTTCTCTTTTAGGAGTTATAATTTTCCAAAAATGCCGAGTTCAGAAGTTTTGGAAACGTTCAAACGCTGATAAATCCTGAATTAATTGAGATATCGACAAATGTCACTATGTAATTATTTTTTCATTTTGAAGCATACTTCCGTTGAAAAATATGAAAAAAAAATATCAACTATCAACGTCAACGTTTTTTTTTCTTCTAAAGTGAAAACTATTTTTTTTAAAGATGATTGACTTTTTTTATTTTTTTCAAAAAATTCTCTAAAATAGAGTGACCCATTATATGATTTTTAAGACTAGTCTCATCGTGGGCCCACCTTTCCTTCTATTTTTTTTTCAAATCAATCATATTTTTTAAGAAGATTTTTATCATTTTAATCTCTAATAATGCTATTAATGATTTCGTGATTTCCAATTCGGCTTTGACAGGCCTGAAACGATTTATTTTTAATTTATACGGAATTTAACGAAAATAGTGAGTTTAATAAAAAATCATTTTTTGATTTTTTTTAAACTCAAATTCCAGCATACAGCAGTACATGATCTGGCATATCTCCAGTTGCGAATTATCCATTAATTACCGGACACCCTGTACATTAAAACGCGACGCCGAAGACACGTTCACGCGAAATTCTCAACTTCGTGGTTAGTGTCGAATGCTGCATCATTATTTATCGTCTCGGCGAAACACTGTCTCGTTTTAATGAGTAGTGTGTAGATCCGCGCAGTCGCCGTACAACGCAATACCGTACGATAGCTCACGACTGCAAAACTTTGTACCGCAGTACAAATCCCTTATAAATAATTAATGCGGCGTACATAATATCTCCGAGATTTATAATGATTACGATAATGACGAATCGCGCAATCCGCGCGAGTAAAGCGTGCGCGCATCTACCGCGAATCTTTCGATTATGATGTAATATTGCGAATTGAGTCATCTTGCAAGCGTGACGCACGCGCTTCCTATGAATAAAGAGCCGTATGTGCGGCCAGCCACGAGTATACGACTCGTTACTTTTTCTCGTTCTTTCATTTTGAGCCTGGCATCGTCTTGTACTTTGAACCTCGACGTGCGGCACGCCGAAAACGCGCGTCGTGCGAGCGACACCTGGTGGCCAAAGTGGGCCAGAAGAAACGGGTGACGTTTTGGGAAAAATTATATCGGTACTGGCCGGTATTAGAATCGAAGATAATCGCAAGATTATCTGGATTATCACAAGCTCGATTGGAAAATGAAATATTTACGAGAATTGTTCGGATTTTTCGACGAAGTTCGTTAGATACCGCAAAGTGGGTTACTTTAAACAGGTTTTTGAAGTTTTTTGTACGTCACTTTTTTTAACATTATAAAGTCCAACTTTTTTTGCTTCACTCTGTCCTCTGGCTATCAATTGTATAAGAAAGTCTTGTCTTTCTTTTACATGTTTATATACAAATTTTATATACCCATTTTTAAAGTGTCAAAGTAACCTCGAGTATGGGGTTTCTTTGACAGTGTATTGAAATGCAACTTATGTCAAAGATTAAGGATTACTTTGACATCATTTTGAAAACAAATATATTTTATGCATTATACACGGAATGAAATTAAAAACAACGATTTTTTACAATCCAATTGTAATTTTTATTAAGGGCTTAGGCCACTTTAGAGGCCGAAAAAATAGGCTTTTTGGGGATTTTTTTTTCAGAAAAACTACAAAATAAATCGAGATTACAAAAAGGGTGTGTTTCATACATACCAGTGACTGATACAATCATTTTTTTGAAGCGATTAATTTCAAAATGGCGGCTGTGCAGCGTTTATCTCAAAACTGCATTTTTTAAGTTGGCCGGAATCATAACTCACAAGGAACATCCCTCAGCTGACACCCTTCGATTTTGTTGAAATTTGGATATGTTATAAAGCACCGAAAAGTAAGCGATGTGTATTTTTTTATCGGCGGAAAAACGGTTTTAAGGGGTGAAACCACCCCTGGAAAAAAGGCATCTCTAGGGGTAATATAGCAGTTTTACACACAAGGAGTCCACCGATTTTAATGAAACAAAAAAGAAAATTCTTCTCATCCGAAGCAATGAAAAATCCACTATAGTGACATTGCAAAAAAAAATTAAGGGGTGAACCACCCCTATATTAAGGGGTGGTTTCACCCCTTAAAACCGTTCTTCCGCTGATAAAAAAATACGTATCGCTTACTTTTCGGTGCTTTATAACATATCCAAATTTCAACAAAACCGAAGGGTGTCACCTGAGGGATGTTCCTTGTCAGACAATCTTCAATCGATTCACTCGAAATGTTGAATATATCTTGAAAAATACATTGTCTATGCAAGTACGTAGGATTTTTTTTATATCGCAGAGTTTATTTGTTATTAACAATTATTTGACGATTTTTTAAGCACATTTTGGGAAAGAGAATAATTATCGTCAGATAATCGTTAATAACAAATGAACTATGTAATATAAAAAAAATCCTACGTACTTCCATAAACAATGTACTTTTCAAGATATATTCAACATTTCAAGTGAATCGGTTGAAAATTGTCTGAGTTATGTGTCCAGCCAACTTAAAAAATGCAGTTTGGAGATAAACGCTGCACAGCCGCCATTTTGAAATTAATCGCTTAAAAACAATTATTGTATACAGTCACTGATATGTATGATAAGCAGCCTTTTTTGTAATCTCGATTTATTTTGTAGTTTTTCTGAGAAAAAAAACCCCAAAAAGCCTATTTTTTTGGTCTCTAGACTGGTCTAAGGCCTTAAGGAAACATTTTACACAAAAATATCAAGCACCTAGGGTACTATTATAGGCACTTAATCAGTCTTATAATTATCATTGAGATCAAAATCAACTTGAACAATATTACCATCCACTTTGCCAACATTATAATAAACTTCAACAACAAATTTAGACAAATTTAAATGCCCACACATTTAAACCATATTTTGGCCCTCTGTTAAAGTAGCGCCAAAAACTGTCAAATTTACCCTTAATGTCAATTCAAACCCGTTTTACAGTACACACATAAGTGTAATGTTCAATTGCAACTTGATAACTTTTGGAAAATTCGCGAATCAACTTTGAGCTATTAAGGGGTCAGAGTATTGCGATGTCCCGAAAAATCAGGGTTACTTAAAAAAATAATTTTGAAAGAATAAGTGAGGTGGTTGGTAAATAGTTTTGACATTTATTTGTATGTAGATCAACAAAGATGTGTACCAAATGTCATTTAAAAATATGAATAATCAACGAAGTTATCAACAATCTCGTGAAGGACCTTTGAACGTGAAGGGCTCATTGATTTTGGCCACTCGGTTGATCTGAAACAAAAAAGAAATAGTTTTTTTCCCTACAATATTGGCCAAGACTTGACCGAGTTTTTTTAATGTCGTGAGTCGATTTTGAAAAATTGAATTTTTCTTTCGATTTTTCGAGGAAAAATGACATTATAATCGTTAATAACTAATGAAAAAAAAACGTTTAGACGAAAACTGTCGGTCAAGACTATTACACTGAATAATTGTGCCAAATTGCAAGCCAATCCGTTCATTAGATGTCAAGAAATCGTGTTCATCATTTAAAAAAACATATTTTCGAGAAAAACGCGTTTTTGCATAATTTAAAGAAAACATATTTTCGAGAAAAACGCGTTTTTGCATAATTTAAAAAAACATATTTTCGAGAAAAACGCGTTTAAAGTTTTACTAAACGTTATCTCGTTGTGATCATAAGTTTACCCTCAATCTGCGATTCCTGCGCCATATTTTAGACCTTCCTCTTCAATTTGCGTGGCCTCAACCGACGAACGAGTGTTCTTCATTTTTACAGCAGTCTAACCCCTCAAATAACAGTATTTTACAAGCCCTGATCATCATTTTTGACGCGTAATATTTCTCGACTGCTGTCGGAAATATGCCGCGATTTTTTAATTATCCCCTTCAATTGAACATCCAATTAAAATAATTAAAAATAAATCTCGCTGAATAAAAAACGGTTTTCATTTCTATCGAAGCTAATTAGTGCACAGCAAACGCATTTTATGATGGACGAATGATCTTTTTACTAGTAATGCGCCGCACATCGATGCAATATTTTCAACCTCGATCGTTCGATCCACAAACATTTCGTCCAGAATCAAATTCGTTCGTTTATAAAGCTGTGCAACGTTTTGTCGGAGAGCATTACTTTCCATTTCAATATAGAGATCCTCGGTGTATTCTCTCACGAGCCGCTGCCAATATGCATCAAATTCTCGGATTTCCTTTTGATTTCTCTTTTCCTCCATTTTTCCATCGACTCGCTCTTTTATTCCTGCGGCTCACTGTCGTCGTATATATTTGGCCGCCGTACGGATCGTGACTCAAGCCCGCACCGACGATAAATTAACTGGCCTCGCGCGCTACGTGTGGCTTCGCGGTTCGAGCTTTCAAACCGAACCGCACAGTGGCCAGAAATAAAAATATATCGACTTATTCCTTCGGGTTCGTGGGGCGAAGACATTAACGACGCTTGTGACACCGTTCACCGCGGACATCGTCGATCGTTTTAAAATGCCGATTTCTCATCGGACTCACTTCTCCTCTCTTTGTGCGCCAGAGATTTACATCCACTTTGCACGCTCACCCTTCGTACACCTAAAGTGGGTGTATATATATATATATATATATATATATATTTATATATATATATATATATGTATATAGATTGCAGTATATTAACTTCGTAATATATGGCGTTTATAATAAAGCCACAAAATGTACAAGAGTACCAAAGTTATGGAGAATATACAGAGTGACGAATATAAGGTGGTCGTATGTTTGTCACGGGTCCGGCGCGAAGATTTAGCGCCCGAGAATAATATGATATATATATTTAACGATTTTTCTACTCGTCTTGGAAAAAAATAAAGCGTATTTTTGTGATAAAGTTGTATTTGTCAGATGAAATTAAACATTTCGCAACAAAAATCAAATTTCCATTTTCAGTTCAACAGAATGAAGATAATTAAATTCCAAATACGAAAGATGTCTACAATTTTTTTTATTTAAAATGAAAATTAATTTCTATTATTCTACTTTAAATTGCGTGTTGTATCATTTTGTTATCGAAAAAGTTTTTCAGCAGTGTTTCGTATTCGGAATTTAATAGAATAACTTAATTCTGCTGTAGACAGAAAGAAATTTCGATTTTTGTTCCAGAATGCTCATTTTTTTCTGGCACATACTACTCACCACAATAATACGCTGGATTTTTTTTAAAGAGGACTTGACAAACCTTTGATAGTGATATTTTTCTGGGTTGCAAAATGTCCGCGCCTTAAGGTAGTACGAGCGCGCAATCTTGATTTCTATAGATTTTGTTCAAATTTTAACCAGACACTGTTCATATCATTATGCATGTTTGAGTGAAATTTCAAAACAGTCGACTATTTAGATTGGGAGATAGTGGCTTTTAAAATTGCAATTTTTAACACTGCAGGGTCTGAATTGAAATTTAGACAGAATAATTTTCCGTAAAAAATATTTGTCCCCTATAATATATGCATTTAATAGGAAAAATGATTTTGCAGACACTAGGACTTTGAGGACTCTATGGGATGCCCTTGTCCCTATACTGAACAATATGTACCTTAAAATACTGATAGTCACGTTTACGTAGATATAAGATTGAAAATATTCTTTCTCTCTCTCTCTCTCTCTCTCTCTCTCTCTCTCTCTCTATATATATATATATATATATATATATATATATATATATATATCGCGATGAAAATATATTTAATAGATGGCAAGAGGGGTCAAAGGGAGTAAGGGCGAGGTAGGGAGAAGAGCAAAGAGTTGCATTACTCGACAGTCGCAATTTGGCGCTGCTCCGAACTCCATAAACATATCGTCGTTACACAGAGCCAAAGTGGACTCTTTCGCGAAGCGATTTACGCCTCTCGTAGCAAATACCCTACGAATATATACCCCCGCAGACACGCTTTATAGGACGTGGTGGATGGCACACGAAAACTGCGAGTGAGAGACAGAGAGAGAGAGAGAGAGAGAGAGAGAGAGAAACGGAAAATCTGACGTGCGTCTCGACCATCTCACTTATCCGTTCTCCGATACAATGGTTTTCTATACAGCGCTAACTCCCTTTATTTAAGGGGTTTTCTGACTTTAGACGCTAAAAAAAGCTATTTTCATGATTTTTTGATAGGTTTATATTATAGATATTGATATAAAAGATGGTACACTTAATAAATACACTTTCGAAATATATTTAAACATTTTTTTTATGTATTTATGTAACCCAAACAAACTTTAAACGCGTTTTTCTCGAAACAACGTTTTTCGACGACTTGTTGATAAAATCTTCGAAACTACTGAACCGATCCTTATGAAATTTTAACCACAAATTCTTTACAACTGTAGCTATAGCGCATATCAAGATTTTTTTCTTTAATCTTGATATTTACTTTTTTTCCGGAAAAGAGTGAAAGAAAACGTTTTTTTTTGTTTTTTCGAACAATGTCTGCCATTTTGTTATTTTTGCATATATCAAAAATCGTATGATATGCGCTATAGCCATTATCATACTGAATCTAAAATCGTTTGATCTTTTTGTTTCGGATGATCCATCTCCGAGATTTCATCAACAGCGCAGACCTACAATTGACTTGGGACAATTTTTCAACTACCATTTTCGTCTACAAATAGTGGCTTAAATAAATAACATTTAAAAAAAATGTATTTCGAAAGTGTATTTATTAAGTCTAACAACTTTAATATCAATAACTATAATAAAAACCTATCAAAAAATGCACGAAAACAGCCTTTTTTTAGCGTCTGAAGTGAAAAGACCCCTTAACTTGTCCCGTTTGCAACTCAACCATTGCAATATTTCCTGGAGATTACAGCTCCATGCTTTCCAACTTCCTGCACGGGGACCCAAAGCTCGTGAGATATGCAAACAGTACATTTTTTTCTCGCTTTTTGCCGCTCCCTTATCTCCGCTCCAATTGACATTTTTATCACCCCCATCATGTCGATTTTTACGTATCAGAAGTATTTTTTTTTATTACCGATGTTCCCTTTCAGGCTTTTACGTGCCGGTCCCTAATATGCCAAGTCCTCCACTTCACCATTCCCTGATGTAATAGGCTTTGCAGAGTGTTGCCCACGGTGCCCCGTTTCCCGATACACTACTGTATCGCGTTATCACTAGGGCACAGGGAAACTGCCGAAAACCTGTGCCGTTATACAGGCAACAGACGTTTCCAGTGCTGTTGACATCGGATACCAAAACGGCCGCATGTCAGTCCAAGCGCAATCGCTTGCGCGGCTGAACGGTCACCCATCCGAGTATCGAGCCGAGCGGCCACCCATTACCGTCGGCTCATACGAACAAAAGCATTCTTTTTTCTCCCCCAATGGAAAATAAAGACCGCACATTCGATCGTTGCGGCCTCGTCGCATAGAAGGGAATGAACTGTGGGGCATCAACGCATACTTAATGATAAAAGCACGGACACGTTTGCGTATACACGACTGTACTGCAAGACTCGGCGACCTCTGATCGTGAACGATCGCGGAAGTTGTTTTCCCGGGGTCGCGTCGATGCGCGGCCCTTACACGAGCCCTAGCGATCATTCCGTACTCCATGCCGAGCACTTTTAAGAGGCTATACCAGTGTGACAATTCTTCTTCGAGATACTCGTGCCGGATCAAAAAAACCTTACCGGGTACCGAATATTATTTTACTCAATTTTTAAATTGTCGAGAATACTCAACCCGCGACGTTTTCGCTGAAAATCATTGGTCGTGAGAATGTTCATGCGATGGTCATAAATTAGGTCATGCAAAGATCTTGTGTGGTTAATCAGATCGTGTTATTTAGTTTGAACGAAAATAAATAATTTGTTGGGGCTTGAAAAGATGCAATAAAATTTTCACGATAGCAACTATGTCTCTTTTTCATACTTTGCATTTTTTTGTATTATTATTTTCCGTTTTTATGCGTAAAATAGAGGAGAACAATGAACCAATTTCGGTAAAATATCAATTAAGGGGTTAGGCTACTATGATGACCGGATAATCAAGGTTATTAAGAAAAACATCATTATTAAGGAATACGACAGATTATTGAAAAATCGTTTAGACATTTATTTTCATGTACATTAACATAGTTGTGTACCAAGTTCGTTTTAAACTATTAATAATTGAAGAAGTTATGAACAATATTGTAAAGGACCTTTGGACGTGAGGGGGCTCAACGGTATACTGGATTTTAGGCACCCGGTTGATCTGAAAAAAACGAGTTTTTTTAAAATAGATAATATTTGTTAACGGGTCTCTTCACTTTAAAGGCTAAAAAAACGCTATTATCATGAATTTTTTTGATAGGTTCATGTTATAGATATTAATATGAAAGTTGTTACACTTAAAGGGGTATACCAGTGTGACACTTTCAAAAAATCGAATTATATTTATATAATTTATATAAAATATATTATATATTTTCTTCTTTTTCGATAGATAAAATATAAAATATATTTTTTTCTTTTTCGATAGTTTATACTTTCAAGAATATCCGGTAAAAATTTCAAGGCCGTATCTCTAATAATTTTATCTTGCAAAAATCGATAGTTAAATCTTTAGACGCGTTTTTCTCGAAATGAGATTTTTCAAATTTGCTGACATTGTAACTCAAAGAGCAATTTTCCGATTGACTTGAAATTTGAACTGAGTACTCTTGAATACATTTACTCTACAATGACGTAGGATATTTTTGATTGGATGAAAATTGACGATTTGGCATTGAAAGAAACGACCATTTTATAGGCAAAAAAAACAGACTTTTTTCATAACTACGCCATTTTGTTATATTTTGATATTTTTCGAAAATCCTACGTCATTGCACAGGAAACACCTTCCAGTTTGACGACATTTTTTCGTTTTTCGGTTTCAGCTACTCAATCGGCCGGAATCACGTCAGCAGTGGAGGACCTTTTTTTTGGCGCCTCCGAAGACAGCGCAAAAGTCGCTTGGATCTCAATATTACTCTATGAAAAAATCATTTAATATAGGTCAAATATAGCCAAATATATTCTTCATTTTCCGAAACATTTAATTGAGTTCTTCCAAAAAATTCCCGAAAATCACCCAAATGTTCAGCATTCACCCATAGCCCCTTAATCCATTCGTTGGAGCTGATCCCGCACACAAACGGGCCTTGCCCGTGTACACTCAGCAAACGAAAGTCGCCAGACAGGCAGCGGGAAAGGGAGGAAAATGGTAAAAAAAACGATGGTATAAAAGCAGAAGAAGAGTACGAAACTCTTTCTCGCAAAGCGAACGCACACATACACAAACCGGAGGCTATTTACGAGGAGATAGCAAGCGCCATTAAGCGAATCAGATGCCGCGAAACGGCCAGTGTATTTTCCCAAGCTCTCGCGAATGGGTTGACATCTTTTATGATCGGCTTTATCTCAACGACCCGAGAGATGCGACCGAGCCACGTAGCACAAAACGCTGCGGGAACGATTCTCCCAAAGTCCGCAACGCGAAAACGAGGACGGCATCCGTAATGCCCGGTTGCGCCCATCTCCGCGCCCTTTTCCATCCCCCTCGCCCATCTTCATCACTCCCTCGGGACTTCTATCTTCCCGGTTAATCGGTCGCAACAGCTTCTTTTGTGGAAAAACAGACTCGCCTGGTTGATTTACATCGACCTCGAGATCCCTCGTATACGTACGTATTTATTTATGAGCGTTTATACATTTGGGGATATTCGATCTCGATTCGACAGTCTGGCTTTTTCTGAGCTCCGAGCGAAATCGCAGCTCATTCGATATCAAAATCGAGCAGAGCGTTTCGTATGGCAATCACATTTGCTTCTGTAGCTCCCGTTCGGGCACTCACGAAGACATCCTCTTCACTTCCCAGCCCACATTTGTGGGGTTTCTAGTTTTGGAGAAAGCAGCAGGAAGGTGGCCCATAACTAGGCGTTTCTTAAGGTGGTACTAGCGGATTGACTAGTCAACAGAAAATCGACAAATTATCGAATCTGAAAAACGCAAAATATAATGTATTTGATTAAACGGTAAGACTTAACGGTCTGTCTTCAGTGTTGAACTTATATCGTTGTAAACTTTATTGCCCGAATCTTCATTGTTTTTTTTTTCTTTTAAATATCGGTGGCTGAACAGCCGCTTGATTTTCGCTGTCCGAATGTTTAATGTTTTTTTTCGGATGTAGAAGGCTGAACATTCTCTTAATTTAGAAAATTTAGTTTTATTCCCGGTTTTTTAAATCAATCACATTTTCCAATATTTTATTGTATTGTAACAATCTCATATATCGGTGGTAACCAGGTTTGTAGTAGTAAGGCGATTTGAGTTTCCTGGTGGAAGGCAATGAATTACGCTCATTATCGCTTAATAGTAAAGTATACGCTCAATAATAAGTACATAATAAAGTATACGCCGTGAAAACTATTTTTTTCCTCCGGCTTTCCATACATTTTTTTCACGCCCGAGCGTGCAAAAAATACTATACCCCATGTAGAGGTTGCCATGAGTTGCCCAATGTTACGATCAGGCCAATATTGGGACCGTCGTGTAAGCCAACAAAAGCGAAATAATATTGGCCCATTACTGTTCCGCTCTAAACTGAAAACTGGCGCAATATCGGCCCATTACTAAAGATTATCCTGGCCCATCTTTCAAAACCAATCAACAGCAGTGATAGTTAAACTAAATTTGCCAATCCCAAAGCTGGCAATCCTAAAATACTGGCTATTACATTGGCTCATTATTGTCTCGTTCTAAATTGAAAACCGACACTATATCGGCCCATAGTTAAAACCTATCATGGCCCATCTTCTAAATTCATTGAACAGTCATGATAGATAAACAGTATGTGCCAATTTTTAAACTGGTGATGCTGAAGTACTGCCAATTACATTGGCTCATTATTGTTCCGTTATAAATTGAGAACTGGCACAATATCAGCCCATTACTAAAACCTATCTGGGCCCATCTGCTAAAACCAATAAACAGCCGTGATAGTTCATCGAAATTTGCCAATTTTAAAACTGGCAATGCTAAAATACTGGAAATTACATTTAATTAATATAAGCCCTTTATTGGCTAAGTGGGTCAGACCATACCTGCTTTTATTTTATTTAAGCCTCGGGTTATTCATTATCTGTATATTGTGCCAGAATAGGCAAATAACTGGCACGTCATATATTAATCGTCTATATTTTGTAGTTCAGTTTTTGTAATCAAGTCTTGGCCTATTGTTGGCATTTGTAAATAACCAACACAAGTAAGTAAAATATGCCAATTTTGAAACCTGTCATATACGCAAATCACAATTTATTTCAAGGTTATTCCATGAAATATGTATCCATAAGGACCAATCTCGGGCCAATATTGGCCCGATATAGGTTGAATATTTATCACGCACTCAAACAAACCCAAACAAACTCACGGCCCAATATTCTAGATAGACTAACTTCTAGATAGACCAACTGTGAAGGCCCATCATAGAGCCAGTGGTCAATTTCTACATAGGCCCTTTAAGAGGGCCCACATAGGGCCAAGTGCAATCACCAACATTGCTGCTACAATGAATTAAATCATTGGCCCAATAATTGTTGGCTCTGTTGGCCGATATCGGGCCGTTCTTATCATTTCTACAAAGGCACCTCATTGGTAAATACTCACGGCCCAATATTCTAGAAAAGCTGACTGTGAAGGCCCGTCCCAGGCCCAACGGTCAATCTCTACAAGGGTTTCTTATGTGTATTCAATTTTTTAATAAATACGAATAAATCTTTATCGATATTACTGGCAATTTTTCTTTTAACTTAATTATCCTAAACTTTTCCCATTTCCGAATCTCCAGAAATTGGCCACATTCATATGATCAGAAAACCATACTTTTTTCAGAGAACGCAACGGTAATATTTTTTTCTTATAGTATATTGTATCTACTTCAGAACCGCGTGCGACGTTTCAATCGGTTGATTAGAAAAAGAATAAGACTTTTTTGTTTGAAAAAAAGTCATTTTTGCATGTGTTTTACAATTTTTTTTCGTTTAACGCACCTTTTCGTTTTTGAAAATTAACTTTAATACACACCATTCTCCACCTTATTAAAAAACGAAGAGATTCATCCTATATAACCCCAATTTCCGTTCATGAGGAGCGATCTAAATCAAGACGGCTCGTGGGGGCCACACGGACCCCACATACTCAGTAGAAGGCACCAGAAATGGGATGCCTCCTTTAGGGTTACAATAAAGTAGTAAAGCCTACCTGTCTGTCTGTCCGTTTATCCTCGCATCACAAAACTACTGAACCGAATGAAATATGGTTTTCTCTGAAGTATATCTTAAAATGCCGCGAAGGTAATGGTATATCTTTCATTTAAATCGAACGATTATAAGTTGACCAATTGATTGCTATGCAACGAAACGTCATCGAGGGAGAAGTTCTGACGGGGTGCGGACCGGGTGAGACGGTGTTTATATCGCGGATACCACTTATTCCCAATAACTTTCTGTTTCAATTCAAGCGAGTGCAGTTCCCCTTCACCGTCTGCTTTGCGATGGCGATTACTAAATCACAAGAACAAACGCTACTTGCCGCTGGACTCGACCTAGGAACAGCCTGCTTCTCGCGTGGTCAGCTCTATGTCGCCTGCTCCAGGGTAACCAACCGAGAAAATCTTTTCATTTTAACCGACCGGGAAGAATGAAAAACACGAAACGTAGTGTGTAATGAAATTTCGTAAGATCGATTAAATTTTAATTTTAGATAACTCGTTAAAAAAATAACATATTATCCAAAATTAGAAGGTTTCGTTTTAGTAATTTCTTATTTAGTAAAGTTAAGATCAATCAACGTGATTTCCATTGAAGTTTTCGCAAGTGAATAATCGATCTGTACTTATAATAAAGATGTAAGGGACAAAAAGTCAGTATATATGGAATATAAATTTTAAAAAATAAGCAAGGTGAATTATCAAAAACTGTGGATCAGGTAGTCAATTCTGACTTTTTCTATTTCAACTGGTAAAGCGCGGGCGAAGCCGCGGGCCCCGCTTGTACACAAATAAAACGGTGTTCAATTATATTCAAATAAGTTCTACAATTTAAATTCAAGGTGCCATAGTTATCCAACAAGATTAATTTCGAAACGAGTCGGCCCCTGTTACAACCGACCCTGTTACGGGGGTCAGTTGCAACAGACACGACAAGTCAATGACACAAGATTTTTAATATCCTTTTATTCCACTGAAATTGTAGTAAAATGCCTTTCATCATTTTATGCCTAACACGGCACACTTTTATGTAATGTTGTAGAATCAGTAGACAATAAACTAGTAGCTAACAATAATGGTGAGTTCTCTCCCAACCAGAGACGAACCCAACATGGAAAGAAAACCGACTTAGATAAAATTATTTATTTTTATTTTTTTAAATGACAAAGAGGAGTTTTTAACATGAAATAAAGAACCTTTGCTAGAACAGATTGAGAAATAAATTATAATCAATAGAAATAAACTATAATTAATAAAACAAACACTTGAAATTAACATTAGTTGCAATGGGTTACAGGAAGGATCAATCTTACTACCAGTTATGACATTAGCAGTTTTGCCTACTGTCAGTGCATTTTTCGTCAGCCTGAAGTTAGCAGCTTGAGTATTGCATTCAGTGATCCCTTGGACGGCCCCCTATATAAGATGCTATACACACAAGGCTACATCCCTTTGTCTGATGACTCGGGCGGGATGGTGATAATCTTCTTAGTATTTACTTTAGTTTTTTGGCATCTAGAAAATCAAACAAAAAAACTATATAATGTTACAACCGTATCCACAAACATTGTTTCAACCGTACCCACTGCACTTATCAGTCGAAAATAATTCACAGCGTCGCAGCCAACTGTCTTGCCGAAATACTAATCACGTTCTTTTAACTTTTAAGTTCCCACTTGTTAGCATGGGAAATCTTGATACCCTACATTGACTATGCTCAGAGTAATTGGGACAAAACTCCGCTCCAAATACTTACTTTTTATTGCCAAAACAAAATGGGGCGATCTATACGCAGCTACAATGGACTGTCATCACGACAACATTGGGAAACACATTTGCAAACCGATTTATCGCTCAGCTTGTTGAACGTTTGCTCATCGCTACCTTCGTGTGCTTTGGCACATGGTTGGTCGGTTTTGTTCCTAAAAACGATGTGTTTTGTTCGTTAATTTTCGTTTATTATGGAGTCAGTTAGCCACAGGCTAACTGACCTGACGGGCCTATATTACCGTCCCCGCGTACTGCAGTATCGCATTTGCACGAGGGCACACGGTAACTGTGGAAAACCGCGATACCCACTGCATTGTTGCTGATTTCGAGTGTCAGTTGTGTTCGCCTTAGGAAACTTGGCGAAGCTGCCATCCATTCGACTATTGACCCAGGCACGGCAACCGCGCATCCACTGCTCTCGATCACAGCGTTTATCGACAGCTTTCTTTCTCATCTTTCATTCCAAATATTCCTTTTCCCTTGTCGCTTTGCTACTCTGTTCGTTCTCATATTTTGTACATTTTTTTTCTCTCATTTGCGAGTCTTCATCGTGATTGAAACTTATCGAGAATACACTTTGACAAGATAACACGCGATGTGCACAGTCAGCAAAGCAGGGCAAGGAGAAGGGTGCGACCAAAGGAGAAGATTGTTTTGCCGAACATTTTTGTACGCGTATCCCTACGTTAGGAATTACCCACTCCGTTTTGCTTACGTTCCCCCATGGATTTCTTTTATGTCGAAACTTCATCATGGATGAGAGAGCGAGAGAGCGAGAGAGAGAGAGAGAGAGAGAGAGAGAGAGAGAGAGAGAGAGAGAAGAGAGAGAGAGAGAGAGAGAGAGAGAGAGAGAGAGAGAATGAAAATATTGATTGATTGATTATTTATTAACTATGTCGTGGCGAAGCCTTGAGGCAAATGGTGTACAATTTCAGAAAAAAAAACAAAATTAAATTAAATGGTTAAATAAAAATAACAATATTGTTCTTATAATTGAAGACTATAAATAAGCTATAAGTGCTTATAACTAAAGATGATTCTATGTCCTACGGTCCTATGGTCCTAACCATATTATCATTTTTATTGTTAATAGCTAACTAAATCAATGACTAAATTACAGATCCGGAAGCATATATCGACTGTACTCTATATAATTCAAAATTGTTAATTAATAAAACAAGTTACAAATCTCCACTAAAAAGGTAGCTGAAAAGGAGAGAGAGAGAGAGAGAGAGAGAGAGAGAGAGAGAGAGAGAGAGAGAGAGAGAGAGAGAAACTTTACGAGGGAGCGATAAGAGACTCAAAAATATCGAATTTTTAAGTTTCAGGGACGAAATAGGATTTTTATAGCTCTGGTATCGTATTATACGAACTTTTCACGTGGATGCATACACGTACGTGTATCGTCCCCGTAGTGTATCCGCGCCTTGTACGAGAAAAGTGGTCGCGGAGGCGTTCGCTAAAATATATGATCGCCCGCGATCGTGAATGACGATTGTTAAATATGCATGTACATGTATATACGCGTGCGCATAAAATAGTTGTAAACTCGGGGAGATATAGTTCTCGGAATGATGCGAGCGGCAATACGGGGATGATTGATGATTTTCTCTTTCTATCCGACCGGCCTGAAGTAATAAAAAGCATTATTATGATAAATATATCATCACGGCGAGCACGTATGTGCGCTGGGCTCGCAACTACTCGGCGCTACTTCGAACATCGTAATTCATGTACTCGTCGACAATTTAAAAGGTATTTGCATCATCGTCTCACGATAGAGTATAATTAACAAACGCGAATAATGTTTGTTCATGTAGAATCTGCTACACCCCCCTCCCCGAACCCTCTCTCTCCGCAACCCACCTTCTTACTCCCGAGCTTAATGCGATACGTCATATCACAATAAATAATAGTAATAGCACATACATGAGAGCGCGATTAGTGAATACACAGGACGAGGCCGTGGAGGGGGGGGATGTTTTATTGCTCGACATTCCCCCATCGCGTGTGCCAGAACAATGAGCGAACGAGAAATACGGAAATTAGGTGTCTATCTATATCTCCGCATCGTCAGCAAAACGCTTTTAATATAAATAGCGAATGTAATACAATCTCGGTGCCAGGTTCCCATATCTATGTGTATGTGTTTTTTTATGCACACGTCCCATTATCCACCGTATATATTGCGTCGACACGATACGCGGATGGAAATTCTATCTGGATTATGCTAATTCGTTTCAGGTACGAGTTTTAGTTAAGCAGGGGCAAGGGGGGGTGTACCCACAGTTTTCACTATTTTCTTTATTGCTTCTGGCGGAGATATGTAAACGAGAAATTCAATGCGAGAGACGTACAGCGGATTTTACGATAGGCTATCAATTGAATCCCCTTAATACGTGGTGTATGCGGGACCGTCTAACGCTGTGAGAGTAATAAGCGAGTGTTTACTCGTCGATACAGCACTTGAAATAATAGGTTTATTTCGATTTAATGACTTTTTCTCGCAGACATAAAATCCTAGTTTATTGCGCTTTCGTCATCGGTGGAGACTTGATTATTATTCGGATCATTAGTCGAGATTCGTGCCTTTGCGAAGTGGATGGGACCTTCATTACTTTCCATCAACTTGGGGCTTGAAAAGCAGGTCGATATCCAATATTTTCTTTCTGAGAGTATTTTGGATGACGGGGTCGGGATTTTACACGTAATTGATACATAGTCGTGCCAAGATTGAGGTATTTTTTTATCGAAAAATATTGAATGAGAATAGAGTTATTATTATTTAAACAAGGTGCTGCATCCGATTGGTAGGTGGTTCTGGCAACTGGGGTCATCTGAAATAAAAAATAAGAAAATGTACTTTTGTTATGATAATAAACCATCTGTATGCTTGGATGCTGTTTTGAAATTTAAAAAATTACAAAAATGGCTAGCTGTAGAAAAAAAAGTTCGATTTTGGGCCAAAAAATAGTTTCAAGGGGCTATACCAGTGTGAACGCTGAAAATTTGGGTGATTTTCGGGATTTTTTTGGAAAAAAGTACTCAATTAAATGTTTCGGAAAATTAAGAATATATTTGGCTATATTTGACCTGTAGTACATATTTTTTTAATAGAAAAATGTTGAGATTCAAGCGACTTATGCGCTGCCTTCGGAGGCGCCAAAAAAGAAGTTCCTCCACTGCTGACATGATTCCGGCCGATTGAGTAGCTGAAACCGAAAAACGAAAAAAATGTCGTCAAGCTGGAAGGTATTTCCTGTACAATGACGTAGGATTTTCGAAAAATATCAAAATCTAACGAAATGGCGTAGTTATGAAAAAAGTCTGTTTTCTTGCCTATAAAATGGTCGTTTTTTTCAATGCCAAATCGTCAATTTTCATCCAATCAAAAATATCCTACGTCATTGTAAAGTAAATATATTCAAGAGTATTCAGTTCAAATTTCAAGTCCATCGGATAATTGCTCGTTGAGTTACAATGTCAGCAAATTTGAAAAATATCATTCTGAGAAAAACGCGTTTGAAGATTTAACTATCGATTCTTGCAAGATAAAATGATTAGAGATACGACCTTGAAGTTTTTACAAGATATTCTTTAAAGTATAAACTGTCGAAAAAGGCAAAAAAAATCGATTTTTAAAAAGAGTCACACTGGTATAGCCCCTTAATGATATGCTATTAACAAATGGATAAACGTGTTTGAAAAATGATCCGGTCATACGATAGACAATATTATGAACTATGCTCCGGTCAAATTTGACGTGAATCGGACGAATAAATTTTGAAATACGACTTAGACCATTTCATAAAACGTAGTTCGGACAAAAACGCAAAAGAAAAAAGGATAAATCGCAGCGCGGCGGTCCGCCGTAGCGTAGTGAGCGATCTGAACCTTCACAAAAATCGTCGTAACACGGTTTTTGTTTTTTTTTACAAACATTTGTTGCAAATTAAAGGTGAGACCAAGAGCTATGAAACTAACCAATAAGAAAATTATATTCTTAGAATTTTAAGCTGATGCACATCCCTTAAATGGTGTTGAAGTTTGCCCCGTTGCTAGGCAACGAAAATTCTATATCATCATTTCTATTTTTTTCTTTTTAACCCTTCGTTCACACGTTGAGTCGTTTTAACCCGGACGAATTTGAAATAAAATGCTCACTTTTCCAAAAGTGAGAGTGTTGAATAATTTTTTACAACATTTTAATTCTATACTTTTCGAATTTCAATTATGCAGATATTTTAAGAAATGTGTAAAGTACATCCCTGATTTTTTCAGTAAAAACCAACCGAAGGGTTGTTAATGGCAGGTGAATGACTATTCAGGTCATAATTCTTGTCCAAATATAAGTATGTCACCGAAGGGTTAACATCATTTCAAATCTTTTATTTGCCAATTCAGGTTCTAGTTTGCCTCGAACGATCCCAAAAAACCGCCAATGGTTATTCGTAGCCTGAATCCGTCGAGACAAATTCAGGCCAGTAAAAGAAATATAATTCTGCCATACATCCCAACGAAACGTAAATATCGTGACCTTAAACATATCTAATATGGATTCTGGAATTAAAAAACGGCTCGAGTTAATCCTAGAATGCCTGACCTGGTGGAATTCCCAGCTCATCTCCGTCGACCGTTCTTCAAATAGATTATTTATGAACTCACCTCCAATCAAATCAAATTGCCCGTCTACCATACTCTTCCTAAAAAAAAAACTAAGCTGTCCACGTATCACCAAGTCCCCTGATTAATTTAGGAACAATGTTGCGAACAGAAAGGCCTGGGTTGGATATTTCCATCGGCAGTGCGTCAGAAAGAAATCGTTCGTAAGAACGAGAGTTCAATAAAAATTAAATGTATCCAATTCGTTCCAGTTTCCACCAACCTCGCCTGTGTCTTCCTCGACACAGTCGTAAATAGTTCCATGTACAAGTTGGAAATTTAGTAGCGTACATACAGTGATACATTCCCGCGCAATGTGAATTTCATGGCAGTGAGAAAAGCGAGTCGATCAGCCCCCGGGGCTGTCAATCACTCACACCCAGAAAGTCTCGGTGCTGTTGCTGCTCATCGCGATTTCACCGAGGGTTCGCGAGGTATCGGGTGCTGAAATATATTGAAAATTGAATAGCACGCGCGACCGCGATATTGGCGGCACTGAATATCCGCTCTGTCTGTCTCCCTTCCTCTCTGTTTCTCCTACCGTACACCATGCGCACAGGATGCGAACCTACATACGATTGACGTTGAAGTTTATCTCGTGACAGCCGTCTGCTCGATTGTCGGACAGCTCTCCCGGATGCGGAGCGAGAGAGAACATGGACCAGCTTGGCATACAATACGGACAATGAAACTGCCCATCCATCTGCCTCTTTGGACAATGCTGGATGCCACATCGGGTGCACCGAGAGTTTCAAAACGAGCAAAGGCAGGTTTGGGAGGTTGCTTGCACGTTAACGGGGTGAGCGCGCGATATCTGTCTCCGCGCGCGCCTTCCTACGACCGTGTTGCTCCCTTGTAATTAAACCAATTAATTATAACGGGGAAAATAACGTGGCCACGCTTTCATTGGAGGCGAACGTTCAATGTTACCGGAGACCAACCGCATTCGCCGCAATAACTTATCGACCTTCGTTGTCTGCTCAACTTGTTACATTTTTCATCCGCCGAAAGGTCGTTACTCAAAGAGGATATTTGTCAAGTGTGGAACAGCACGAATTTGCTCGTAGCAACAGCTGACATTGGTCATGCAGTTTTGTTTTAAATTGTAAATTACATATGTAACAAGCAGTTTTGGATGGGACCAATCGCCAAAGGCTCATTCCGTCATTGAACTACGTTCGTACGAACTACAATGACCCAATTACTTTTTTCTGACTGAATGCTCCTCCTGGCTGATGCTAAAAGACTCTCAATGCCCAGCCCACAGTATAAAATCGATCAATTACTTATCCATTACACTGTTGCCATTACTGCCCAATAATGACCTAACGATGACGTGAGAATCGAAGTGTACGTGGCGTACACAAAAGACAGCAAGAACAAACAATTGTCAGCCCTCAGCGAATTGCTCATCGTTACCGAAGGGGTGTGAGCCACTGAAGGAACGGTAGACAGCGAGCGTGAGTGTGTTAGAGGGCGTAGGTGCCGGTGTGGAACGTCGGATGGGAACTAATGGGCGGCTGTCGGAGGGCGGAGGTCGACCATCCATCACCCGGGACCGGCCACCTTCGTCATCCCGCTTCTCGCCCTCGGCCGTTTGCTCTACTCTTCTTCGGCCCAACCTTCTCAGCCACCAAGTTACGGAAATCCGTGTGGTTCGGAAGGATCCGCCAGAGGTCGACGTTTCCCATTCCTCTTTCTCTCTCAATTTCTACCGCGCGATTCTCTCCCCACGAACGAATCACCGCGGACGATGAAGCAGCAATGGCTCGATCCCGTGTCCAAGAATGAAGGACGAGGGTTTCGGTACGTGTTGACAGGAAGTCCTCTAGGAGCTGGCAATGATACGTTGATGCGAAATTAAAAGTCGTAGACACCATTCATTTGCTCCTCCATTCGTATCACGATGGACAACAAACTTCTAGAATTGAGTTGTTGATATACTCCACAGCGTATTCCCACATTGGGGCCATCCCCACATCTGTCCAAAACTGGTAACCCATCAGCTGTCAATGCTGACGTTGAATACCGAAAAATACTCTTAATCCTCTTCAGTCCACGCTCACCAATTAATTTAGCGATGATCAATGAACTCCTGAATTCAAATTGGGGCACTTGTCCAAAGTTGATAGCCAATTAGCCATCAATGCCAGGTTCAAATCTAAAAAAATATAACTTTTCAGGAGAAGCTCTTCCAGTCGCAATATATGATGGTCAACCATCACTGATGGGCGCTTGACCAAAGTTGATAGCCAATTAGCTATCAATGCTAGGTTCAAATCTCAAAAAATATAACTTTTCAGGAGGAGCTCTTCCAGTCGCTAAATATGATGGTCAACCATCTTCAGGAATTGTTCGTGATCGTGTGATCCTACCTTGGAGCACGTTTTGATATTTGTTCAAGCCCGGTAACCAATTAGCTGTCCATGCTGTTTACGAAATTGCAAAACATTCTTCACTTTCGTGATGTACGTTGTTCTTGGAAGCTCAGGACCTACATAGCGTCTAGTGTCGAAGACTTGAAAGGCTCATTGAAGCTTGAAAGCACCTTCGCCGGCCTCGGCTGGATTCTCATCGAGTGGATATCCGTTCAACTGGCGTGGGTGGCTCGGTGGGCCCATATCAGCCATATGCAGCTGCATTCACTACAACACCCTCTGCGTGTGGCATTACCGAGGAGTAGGAGAGCTAGGAAGTGAAAGAGAAGATGACAGGGCTTGGAAAGGGCAGCGATGAGATTTATGCCAGCTTTTAGCGGTCTACTCTGGTAGGGGTTCCTCCCCATAGCCTTGTAACCTCTTCGATGCCGGAAGGGAGCACCGGTGCAACGTTTTACCCGTCGGTTACGGCAATATCTTTTTTCCGAAGCTATCGACGCTTCGAAAACCTGGTACCAGAGCCAATGGTGCTCCAACTCATGCCGGTCGGGGTCGTTCTCGGAGCCCAAGTTTGCGGCTGGAAAATATGATTCGAGGATATCGGGGAACAACAGTTTTCCAGCGGAATTGGCGTTTTGGAACAAATGGCAGGTCATTTCACAGTTGGCTTGAACGGATAACTGGCGTTATGTGATTAATATCCGCCTGTCCGAGTCCTCGAAGCGATTCCGAGCACTGAAAACGAATTTATTCATTTTCATGCTCGTGAAAGCCGTCATTCATTCGACATTTTCGAGCGGGTCTATTACGCGAGAGTTCCACACCCATCAAAGGCCCCTCCCTCCGTCTCTCGTCTATCACCCTGCTTCACCAGTGGGCACGCTGCCACGAGCATGTTGTCCGTTTTTTGTTTCGAAGAAACCGCCTGGACAACGCATATTTCTTGACGCTTTGGACACGCAACCCCACGATGCGGTCCCTTGGCTATATGAGCACATAAAACTCAGAAGGATTTCGCTGGGGTGCTGCCGGACCTTCTCCGAAGGGTCAAAAAATCGTAGTAACATCTTCCTCGTCGGTGGCTGCTCTACGGTCCGCACACTCTTTCTCACTTTCTCTCACGCCCGAAGAGGGGGATTGAGCACGGGGGTGGTGACCCAGGGTGGACAGGCTCCCACGGAGGGGCTTCGCAATGCTAGCCAGGCTAGGTTGACGGGATTTATAGTCTAAGTCTGCGTGCAATCGCTGGCTCATACATCACTCTGCTCCTCCTCGCGCACCCCCTTTCCCTTCTCGCTCTCTCTCACTCTCTCGGTCTCCCTCTCCATCCATCCCTTCTGCCGTCCTTCTCACAATTCTCCTTTACCTAGTCTCCTACGTGGGGAGGCTAAGAAGTTGGCCAAACGGTAGGCAGCCTTGGGGGTGAAGGACATTGCTCACTTGCTCCTTCCTTCTATCTCGCTCTCCCTTTCTCTCGTGCACTTTCATCCACCCATACCGTTGCTACGTAGACATGCATGCGCACATGTATCCACGTTATACTGTATTTGTAACCACATGGTCGTATACAGAGAGCATCGTTGCAAAGCGCTACTCTCATTGCTTCGGGATGTTTGTTCGGGCTGTCTGCCCTCAACGACGGGTCGTTACCCCCTTCTACTCTATCTCTCTCACGATTGCTCCCTCCCCGCACCTTCGGCGACCCTCCCACTGCACCCTCCTTCGCGCGATTCCAGTATCCACCCTTCTCAAGTCAATTGCCACTTCGATCCAATTTGCTCTTCCATCTGCACCAGAGGAAGACCGATGGGAACCGATGGGGACCGAAGAAAAACCCAATGTTCCGTGTCGTTACGAATTGTATTAATTATAGACACGAGCACCCGTCGTGTTCGTTCGCTCGTCAGCTCACAGAGGCTAACGTTTTATGGACGAATCATTGCTTTTTTTCCACGGTGACGTGGAGCAGAAGCTCGGATGCGTCGCAATGACAGTTTCGACAGAAAATGATGAAGTCGTACGGTTGTGATGATTGGATCACGTGGAATATTATCGCTTTGATGTCTGGCTCTGAACGTCAATGGAGGCGGGACGAACGTAGGTGAACGACTGATAAAAATGGAAAATGAATGTATGGACTGAAGAAAGGACGCGGTTCAATGCCCATGAGGTACACGTCACTCGGTGGGATGGTTTATGCGGCAGTGGACGTTATACGGTCGTAACACTACACTCGGTGTTCAACGATCGATAGATCTCGTGGACGTCAAATGCACGAGGTTAAAGGACGCTCGCTTGTACCGAATGAACGTGGGTGTATGTCGTGTGTGGGTAGGATGTGAAAGATTTTTATTTCGTCCAGAGATGAGAGAAAGATGGTGGTTGGGAGAGAAAAAGAGAGAGAGAGAGAGAGAAAGAGAGAGAGTAACATAAACCTATCGTCCGTAAATATTCCAGTCGTAAGGACGGTCGAGTAAACGAAAGCCGCAAGCATCTATATACTCGCGTTATGGTCCCAGTAAAGTTACACGAGCTGAGCGTCGCCCGTCGAGTTAGGGAGGAAGCCGTAAAGAAAGTGTCACTCGACACTGTGTGCCAGTCGTTTTCGATGAATTAGCTCATGCTTCAGCAGAATAAACCAGCAGCACCAGTAGCTACTGAGCCTGAGAGAATCCGATCTTTGAGGGATCTGTGAAGTTGGGGCAAAATGGACCCCTGTACTAGATCACCAGCATCATTTTTATATTGGTTTTCGTGCACTGAATCGGATCTTTGAGTACTGATGGGGCAAAGTGGACCCCTGGACTAAGTCGCTCTAACATATTTTTTATATTGTTTTTCATTCAGTCGCATCTTGGAGTGTTCGGTGAAGTTGGGGCAAAATGGACCCCGGGAGCAGGTCTCTTTAATTTATTTATTACTAGCTTTTGCCTGCTGTATCGGTTGAAATAGTTATTCTGACTCCCTCGTCTACAATTTTTGATAGTTCTTGGTTATTTTTTATTTATGTTCCCAATATACTGATTTTTTGTCCTTTATATCTTTATTATAAGCATAGATCGATTGAGTATTTACTTACGAAAATCTCAATGGATTTGACATCGATTGAACTTGACTTTACTAAATTAAAAAGTATTAAAATGAAACCTTGGAATTTTAAATAATATGTTATTTTCTGAAACTACTTGCTCAAATTAAAATTTAATCGATCTTGCAAAATTTCATTATACACTACGTTTTTCTTTCTTTCCCGTCGGTTAAGGCGTTACTCCCACTTTTAGCGCAAAAAAAGGCCTTTTTCATGAATTTTTTTGAAGAAAACTACAAAACTTTTTTAATCGATCAATATACAATATACTTAAAGAACACATCTTGAAGAACTTTCAGTATTTTTTTATTGAAAAATATTACATTGTTTAGTGGCAAATGGCCGTCAATGAAATAATGTTTTTATATACACGGTTTGCGGTGACCAACATTGCGGCGAAGTGGATCATCTGAAAAAAAAATGCGGATGGATTTAGTCAAATATAAGTATAAACTAGTTTTTAATCGAAGGATTTAAAAAAATATTCATTCTTCACAAAATGGCGGACAGTCAAAGTTAATGGTTCGATTTTAACGAAAACAACGGCCGTTTTTTGGTTATAAAACGGCCATTTCTTTCGAAAAAAAAATCGCACGATTAAAGACTACATTTTTATGTATTAAATAAGCCTGCAAAATTTCAAGAAGATCGGTTCATTAGTGTTCGAGTAATCTTGGTCACCGACTTCAGAAATGCCATTTTGAGAAAAACGCGTTTAAAGTTTCTGTTTCAACGCTCTTTCAACGCGGATTCTTCTCTTTCACCGCTCATATCTCAGTCAATTTTGTTCGGATCGACTTGAAATTTTCAGGACATATTCTCAGATACTTAGACTTCGAAAAAATGCAATAAAAAATCGATTTTTTCAAAATCGCAAGTGGGGTTAACCCCTTAAAATAAAAAGATTTTTCTCGGTTGGTTACTCTAGAGCATGCGACATAGAGCCGACCATGCGAGAAGCAGGCTGTTCGGAGGCCGACTCCAGCCGCTCGTAGCGTTTGTCCTTGCGATTTGTTAATCGTCATCGCAAAGCAGACGGTTGTTAAGCCAACCGCATAAATTGCCTTAATTAGAGCAAATACTTTATTCTCATATCCATAGAATAAGAACAAATATAAATACAAAATAAAAGTATATGCTCATATATTTTTTCGTTAATATAACTCGCTATGTCTCATGGCTTGCGTACGTGACCAAGCGACCAACGCACAAAGCAACTTTGTCTAGGATTAAGTATCGATATTTCTCGGCCTGCATATGCGCCCGAGCTCTCAACGTTTATATAAATATTTTATAAGATTAAATTTTATTGCGCTTCGCCTTCGGCGTGAGTCCGTTGTCCAAAACCCTTGAAACACTGCGGACTGAGTCAGACTAACGCGTGGGAATATATACTTATCGATGGGTCCCACGGATGCATTCCTAGAAATGCAGTCACGTAAACCCTTGCCCCACTATCGCTATCCGACAAATATCGGCCCTGCGTAGCACGGGACTGACGACCTATAAGACAGAATCGTGAAATCACTGTTACGAAGAGGTTCTCTCTTAAAGACCTCGACTGTTAGCTGCTACGCTAGCGATACGCCGTACAGTACACGGGATAACACGCGCAAGTTTTCATTAAGAAACTCCGTAAATTACGCGAACGCGTTTGTTGTAACGTTTAAACCATCGCGCTAATAAACCGGAAGAGTGTTATCCGCATCCGAGTTAAAATAACATCGATGTAACGAACTGATATAAGTGTAATTAAATCATTGACACAATTAACTCGTGATCTTCTCCTTTGTGTTAACCTGAAGACACCTTGTTCCAAATCCTGGCAAGCTCTGATTCTTCACCAGTTTCGCATCGTACTCACCAAGGTTCGTCCTCTTTCTGTAAAGACGTCGACTGTTTGTTATAACAGGAGTCCCAAGGAAAGAGACCTTTGATCAACATTTCGGCAAGTATAAAAATACACGTGAAACTCATCTCACTTCCAATATTGGTCCTGATTCTGACATCGAGGAAAGACTGCGCCGTCGATAAAGACACCGTTGGGCTACAGACCTATTGTTACGCGTATTACCATTCTGACACGTAATACAGCCCTGGAAAGGCTTCATCAAAAACTTAACCTGGCGATTCGAAAACCAGAGGTTCTTTATAAAGACGCGTTATCTTGTGATGTGTATTTTGCACAAGAACAGAGTTTATAACGAACGCTAGTTGGATTCGAGTCATCGAGCCATTTTGCGTAACATAAAATTGGCGATCCTGCCAGGATTACTCAATGAAAAATCGTAATACCAAAAGTCAAGTGAAAACTGGTTACCGAAACTCCACGACGGAGGGTGTAAAACTACGAACATTAAACCTGTGCACGAGTGAACGTTAAACAGACATTTAACTTAGTTAATTTTGTGTTAACGGAAAAGACATTGCCACGCTGAATTTTCCGTAAGTGAGTGACGGACAATTGTGTATTAAGGAACTTGCACGTACCGCGCATCTATAAGACTTCGCTGCAGGAGCACGAGCACGGGAAGGATTGAATAAAAACTGGGGGAGACACGCCTTCAGAAAATAACCTCAACTCCGACGGTATGCTGGATCATCAATCGACGCGAAAAGTCTACAACCGATCGTTGTAACAGCGTTCGCCACTTCAAGAACACCGAGATCAACATCATTCGACCAGTATTGTATACGAACACTGAGTAAGAGTAAGTTTAAAATCCCGCTCATTATGTAAGGGAATTAGAGACTCTTGCGACAAAACTTTTCCGCAGTTAATATTCTGCGCATGACAAATTAAAAATAGGAAGTTGTAACTACCTTATTCCCAAACAACGTAGTTAAGTAATTTTGTGTGTTTAACTTTAAAAGAACCACTAGCATTGGAAGCTATGTCCAGTCCAAAAGTAACGAAAACAGATACGGCAAAATAACAGTGTCTCGTTATTACAATAAATAAAAGACCTGGCGGTACGGAAAATAAGTAAATTCATAAATCTAGTGGTGCTAGTCGAAGTTTACCTTTTATGACCAATACCGCCTATTCTGGAATTATTTTGAGTAACAACATGAAACAAAAAATCATCATCTAATTACTCAACCACATAGGATCTCTGATCACAAGAATCTTTGAGACACACAACATCGCTTGACACTTATTATAATTAATATAAATATATACGTAGAATAAGAACATAGCATTATATATACTATTTAAAAAAAAAAAAAAAGGAGATTAATAATCAACTACAAGAATATACATACATAAACGCAACTAAAATCAAAGGTAATGTCCATAGCAGGAAATAGTGTATCAGGAAGAAGCATTGTAATCGATGAAATCCCTAGTCATGTGAAGAAACTCAAAAAGGACATTTCACGAATCCTGTTCAGTTATTTTCTGTATTATAACAATCACCCTGAATGGGAACCTAAAGAAGATTTATACGCCCTGAGAAAAACTGAGCAGATAGAAAAAATAACTTGGAATTTTCACGAAGACCCCAGTAATCACCCGCTGCTATTAGCATATCATGAGATACCTCATTCATTAAACCATGTTTTAGTAACCATAGGAAAAAAGAATATTGAGGAAATTGAAGAACAAGATCTTGCCATAGCACTTCGCCCAGAAAATCAGATCGCTATCCCTAAGACGAGAGAATTAGAATCAGAAGCATCCAGCCTTAATGAACTCAGACCACCACGAAAAAGACAGTCCACAGAAAACCCTATACTTGCAAGAAATCTCGAAGAAGCTACCGTAACCAACTCTCAACTCACTCTATTAGTAAATAAATACTTCGACGAAGGGCTTACTTTAAAGGGCAAAGCGATAGAAGAAGTGAAATTACGCGACACAGAAATCGAATAATTACAACATGCACTTCAAGAATCAAAAAACAAGATAAGACCATTGACGGAAAAAATCAGCCTGCAAGGACAACAAATCTCCCAATTAAATATTGAGAGACTAGAATTCGAAAGAACCCAACTCGAATTACGCTCTGAATTAGTCCACGTACAGAAAAATAACAATAATAATCTTGCCCTAGTAGAGCGAATAGGTCAAGCAAACCTTGAACAGAACGACCTTATTAAAACTCTCGAAATTCGAAACCTCGACCTCGAAAACCAATTCGAAAAAACTTTACAGAAAAACCAAATAGAGCTCTCAGCAAAATGCGGCGAAATAAATGAGCTCAGACGTAATTTACAGGAGACCCAGACAGAAAAACAGCAATTAGAAAGGGAAAAATCAAACCAAGTAATTAAACAAAAATATTTACAAGATCAGGTAGAAATCATTAAGCAAGACGCTCAAGGCTATCGCGAACATATCGAGACCCTTGAGAGCACGAATATCGCGCTACAATCACAGATTATAGCACAGAAACAATACCTTGAAAAAGAAACCAGTGAGACCCAAGATCAATTCAAAGCCTTACAAGAACAAAACGCTCATAGACAGGAGCAAGTAATTAAAGAAATAAAAAGGAACTACGACGTTCAGTTCGATCGACAACTAAAAGAAAAAATACGAGAATTCCAAAAAACTGAAGAAAAACTTATTAAAGAGAAACAGCAATTTGGAGAACAAACGAGGCTAGAATTCCAACAGAATAGGGAAAGTATATTACGAGATTATAACGTAGAAAAAGAAAGGTTAGAGAACACCATCTTAGAACTACGAGCTACTGTTGCACAAAAAGAACAGCATATTCAAAAATTAAATTCTGGTATAGACGACTTGAAACGAATACACCGACAAGAAATGAATACTCTGACTATTACCAAAGACCAACAAGACCAGACGAACGAATACGAAATGCAAATACTGAAAACAGAAAATATTCAGCTCCAACAAGACCTAAAGACTGTAAAAGACCAAATGAAAAATCTCGAAACCATGATGAGACAACTTATACAGAAACAGGAGTCGCAACCTACCTCCTCACAACTAGACAAAAGGGCACCTCAGGATAACAGACGACCACCAAATCGATCTAATCGAAATCAACCCAGCGCACCACCACCTGGAAATCCAGACGACGACGACCCCGATGACGATGATGAAGACGCTGATAGCCAACCTAACGCCAGAGGAAATCATTACCGACCACATCGAATGCCTCACGACCTGCTACCGAACCAAACCGCACCAGCCAAGGAGACTATTGATATAGTACCCATTTTTACCGGAGACACGGGAGAAGGAGCAGTCAACATTTCAGAATGGACAACGAAAGTTGACAGAGCACGACATTGGACAATGCCAGAGCAACACGGCTTATTATTGGAAAAGATATTAACAATGAAAATTAAAGGAAGGGCACAAAGTTGCATTTCGAACGTCGATATTTATACATACGACCAGTTGAAAGACGTTTTGATAAAACGCGTCAACCCAGTGAAATCATCACTGTTACTCATGAACGAGTTGACAGCATGCATCCACACTCAGGGAACGATCCAAGAGCATAACACCAAATTCCGAAGAATCTATATATCTTGGTTAAACGCTAAACGACTCGAACTTAAACAAGCTCATCAAACGGATGAATCAATCACCATATATTTACAAATATCTGACAAAGATATCATTCAGACTTATCTGCAAAGTCTCAAGGAAGACACACGAGCCTATCTCAGAACGAAGGACATATATTCGCTCGCACAAGCAGAAGCAACTGCTCGAGAACACGAAGATTTCAAAAGAAGCATCCAAAGACAACGAGGAATGTTTCATGAACCTCAACCCCAACGTAGACCGGAAAAACCCAGATTCAACCACGAAAAATCAAGATTCAGTAATAAACCACAAGAAAACAGGAAATTCTTCTCAATGAACAAACCAAACGTCCACCACACTGAATACAACGAATGCGACTCACATGACGAAGAGGAAGGACAGGAAAGCATGACGGAAGAAGAACGACAGTATCAGAACGATATACAAGAATTCGACCTTGACTCGATAAACACAACCAGTCAAATGAAAAAGGCACTCGAATATATTATGGTAATGAATCATCCGGACAGAAAATGCACGTATTGCAAAAGGCCTGGACATACTGAGCTGTATTGCAACCAAAAGAAGAAAGATCAAGGAATACCGAGTCCTTTCAACAAAGGCACCAATCAGAAGAAGAAACCTACCCAAAAAGGAAACCAAAATTTTCGACAGAATCCTCATCGGAAGAAACCTCCTCAACAGGAAGTGAACACGACAAACGAAGAGCAAGAAAGCACAAGCGACGACGAGAGCGTCCACGACGAGAGTACATCTCCGCAATAGATAAAGGACACCTTTTCACCGCGAAATTCAACTTCGAACGGACGACATTCGAAACTTTAACAGCATTAATCGACACAGGAGCATCCATTAACATAATCAAAGAACACCTTGTGAAAGAAAAGCACATTGTTAAAAAACCCATCCTCTTTAACACGGGAAAAACGACAAATAAAACACTCGGATATACGTTTATCAAATGCAAAGGAAACATTAACGACCGACGTGACAAATTTCATATAGTTCCATCAGACTATCCGATTAGAGAAGACGCTTTAATAGGAACCCCTTTCATTCTAAACAACGACGTCATAGTTGACTTACCCCGGAGAAAAATAAGAGTTAACAAAAAATATCAAGAAATAGAATCATCCGAATTCACTGTGCCTGCCGGACGGTTTATAACTATCCCCGTAGAAGTAGAGAAACGGAAAGGAACAGTCTTAGTAAGAACCCCTCAAGGAGACAGTATCCATCATATAAAGGAAGGTATTGTAAATATTCCATTAGCAAACGAAGGAAAGAAGAACATCACTTTTCAAACAAAAAACATTCAAATCTTTGAAGTAAAACCGAGGTTAACGAGCAACAAAAGTAACCAAAGTAATAAAAGAATTCAGGAACTGAAAACCAAGACTAGACTGGAGCACATAAAGAGTATTAAAGAAAAAGATGAAATTTGGAAAATCATACAGAACTATTCAGATCTATTCCAATTAGACCATGACAAGCCACCAAGTACCAACTTAGCAGAACACGTAATCGTAATTGACGAACCAACGAAACCCATCAATATCAAATCTTACAGACCACCTAAAATCCATCAGGAAGAAGTGGACAAACAAGTGCAAGAGTTATTAGAAAAGAAAATAATTCAACATTCTCAATCACCATTCAATGCACCCATTTGGATAGTACCAAAGAAAAAAGATGCGTCAGGAAAGACAAAATGGAGAATGGTGATTGACTATAGAAAATTGAACGAAAAAACAGCTCAGGATTCATACCCCTTGCCTGTTATAGAAGATATTCTCGACGACCTAGGAAAAGCCGCAGTTTTTTCTGCATTCGATCTAAGTGCAGGATTCCACCAAATACCAATGGAGAAAAAATCTAGAAAGTATACCGCTTTTAGTACTAACCAAGGACACTTTGAATACCTACAAATGCCCTTCGGATTAAAAAATGCACCGGCAACATTTCAAAGAATGATGAACACTGCATTAAGAGGATTAATAGGAAAAATTTGTTTTGCATATCTGGACGATATAATAGTTTTTGGAAAAACCATGGAAGAACATAATCAAAATTTGATAATACTCTTCAATCGACTGAGAGATACAAATTTGAAATTACAGCCAGATAAATGCGAATACGTGAAACCTGAACTCGAATATTTGGGACATGTTATTACACGTGACGGAGTAAAACCCAACGTAGAAAAATGCAAAGCTGTAAAAGAATTCCCCATACCTAAAACACCTAAGCAAATTAAATCATTTTTAGGACTCGCAGGATACTACAGAAAATTTATCCCGAAGTTTTCATCCATAGCTAAACCTTTGACTGACCTAACCAAAAATTATCAGGAAAACAAAAGTGGACCAATAACATGGACGGATAAATGTCAAGTAGCATTCGACACGTTAAAGAATATCCTCACGAATGATCCTGTATTAAAATATCCGGATTATACGAAAAAATTTGTATTAACGACTGATGCCTCAAATCAAGGACTAGGAGCTGTATTATCACAGGAAGGACACCCATGCGTTTATATATCGAGGACGTTAAATAAAGCCGAAACCAACTACACGACAACAGAAAAAGAACTACTCGCTATAGTTTGGGCAGTTAAACGATTCAGACAATATCTTTTAGGAAGAAAGTTTACAATAAAAACTGATCATCAGGCATTAAAATGGTTAGCTAATAAACCAGACCCTGCATCGAGGTTATTACGATGGAGACTTAAACTCGAAGAGTATGAATTCGACATCGAATACGTAAAGGGAAAACATAATGTAGTAGCTGACGCATTGTCTAGAGAAGCACATATGGAATTACCTGAGGACTACAACAAGGACAAGACATTTAACAACGAACTCATTTATCACATTGAAACAGATTCGTACGGGAACAACCAATATATAATTACCAGCAATATTGAGCAAACAGAATTTAAAATCAAACGAATAGCTCGGAGAAACACTTACAAACAGAGTAAAACAGCCCCTAATAAACTTAAATCAATGATAGACAATGTTCAGAAAGAATTCAAAACTATGAGCACCACGAATGATGAAATAAATCATGTGAAGAAAAGTCAGGAAACCCCTGAAAGCCGTAACCAAATTAATTACAACTTAAGACCAAGAGACTCAAACGCTATGAAAGATTTAGAGAGTTTCAGTGACGAAGACGAAACGAATCAAGACGAGACTTCAGATCAACCCCAAATTGATTTAGGCGTAGAACTGCCATATGACTATTATCAATACTCGACATACAAGTTGTTTAACCCCAACAATTTGGGACACCTTTTAAAAGAGAAACCCAATGTAAAAGGAAAACACTGGATAAAAATCACCCAACCGACAAATAATAAACCTCAAAGTCTCTACTATCAGATTCTTAATAAAGTAAGATCCAAGCTTACCATCAATAAAATCAAAGGAACTAAACATGTTAGGATATTTACAGATGATGTAATGACCAAAGCAGAGAAGGAAGAGATTTTATCGATATTAAGATTCTTTAGTATCAAAGACCACGAAACACAGTATGAATATTGCTTTTCGACCTTCAAGGAACCTGACTACATAGACAAAAAGAAAATAATAGCAGAAAGCCACGGTACTAACCTAAGCTCACACTTTGGAGAGTATAAAACTATACAAAGAACAAAAGAACACAGGGAATGGGAACGCCTCGAAGAGGACGTAAAACATTATATTAAGAACTGTAAAATATGTCAAAAATTTAAAGCTGTGAGAAATCGGAACATTGCTCCTGCTATTGTACCCGAACTGCCAGATAAGCCCTTTGAAAAAATTGCGTTAGACATATTCGGCCCACTACAAAGATCGCGTTCAGGGCATGAATATATCCTCAGTATACAAGATTGTCTAACTAAGTACATTGTATTATGCCCACTCGAGACAAAATCTAGCTCGGAGATCATCCAAACATTAAACGATGATTTTATAATGATCCATGGATCCCCTGATATCATTTTAACAGACCAGGGACAAGAATTTAATTCAAAATTAATGAAGGATTTCGAACAATTACACGGTATTTCGCATATCAAAACTACCGCATTCCACCCTCAAAGTAATGGGAGCATTGAAAGAATGCATTCCCTTCTTAAGGAATCAATAAAAACCATGTGTGAGGGACAGATAGACAATTGGAAAGATATATTGAAATTGGTAGCCTTCGCTTATAACAGTTCGGTACACAGTGCAACTGGATATCGACCTGACGAATTGGCATTTAATAGAAAACTTAAAAAGCCATCAAGCCTACCTCATAAAAAATCATTGACTTATGACGATTTATTAAAGAAGTGGACACATACGCACGACACAATACTCTCAGAAGCACGCGAACGTTTACAATTGAAACAAGAACAAACAGCCAAACGATTAAACGAAAGTAAAAATAAACTGGATTTTGATAAGATCAAGACGGGACAGAAAGTTTACCTTCACAACGAAAGTAAAAAACATAAGTTAGACCTCGAATGGTTAGGACCATACGAAATAATAGAAATTTACAGAGATAAGTCAAACCTTAAGATAAAAATCGATGATAAAGAAAAAATAGTCCACCTAAATAGAATAAAGTTATTCTTTCCAGATGACGAACATAATGAAGACATTGCTGATGACAACGATCACGCTCATCGCAATTAACAGCGCTTTTACTATCGAACAGGTAACCTTCTCAAACACTTCATTCATAGAAGAATATCAGGCATACGTAGTGACCTATAGTGAAGAAATGAGGTTCTCAATAATTATCGACCTTAGGAGCATTTATACAGCCTATAAAGAAATCGATAAACTAGCTGACCAATATGTAGAACTGTCAGATGATGTCCAAGAAATAATAAACCCCATCAATCTGAAGGTCTATAAATTGAGGAAGCAAGTTCAACTGTTAACAACCTTAAATCCTGGGATTAAAGACGATGATCACGTTTTTAGTAAACAACTGACAACGAAGAAAATAAAAAAGCTAAGAGAAAGATTTGAAGACGCTATGCCATACAGAACATGGGGAACAATAACACCAACCCTCAGTGGATACACCTGTTTACAAAGAGATGATATTATATATGACCTGCAGACGAAATTCTTACAACTCAATAATATTAAAGACACACCGGAAAATCGTAATAAAGTAATACCCACGCTCAAAAACTTAAAGGAAATAACCGAATATATCACAAAAACAGGAAATCAAGACCTGGTTGTTGCGTGCGATATATTGACTCCTAGACGACGCAGAAGAGGAGTTTGTAACTTTTGTGGTAATATCCAAAAATTCCTATACGGAACTGCTACTAGCGATGACATAGACAGGATCGACGATAACATTCAAAATGTAACGGATTCAGTAAACCTCATTAAAACCTCAGTTCAGAAACAATCAGCAGTTATTCGTAAATTAGCTACCGAAACAGGAGAACACATCAAAATGTTAAAACAAGCGCAATTCCGAAGTATGTACCTAATATCTCTCATGTCGTGCATAGATACTTTACTATTCGATATAAATAATGTAATACTAGCTATTGAAACCAAAAAGATTCTACCTCAACTAGTAGAACCGGAAGTCATTTTAGACATGATCGATAAACTACTAAAGGAATCAAACGCCGACCATGTGTTCAATTATTACAACGAAACGCGAGCGCAACACTTCATAGATATCGCCGACAAAATAATACTGTTCAGAGGCAGCAATCTCATCTTCGAATTAACGATCCCTAAACTAGAAAATAATCAGTGGAAATTGTATAACGTCATACCTATCCCAAAGATTTACAATAATACATATGTCGTCGCTGCTCCAAAATATTCCCACTTGTTAAGACAAGGGAGCAACTATATGATAACTAATGAAATTGAGATTATGCGAATGAAGAAGATTGATAATTACTATGTTACACACTATAAGCACCCGATTTACGATAGAATCAATAAACCAACGTGTCAAAGCGACATCAAACAATGCGAGCTAAGTAAAATCAACGTCACCAACATGAGCTATATCTCATTATACGATAATCGCGGAGTGTTGTTAATACCGAACATTGAAAAACCAGTTCTGGTACTTGTAGAATGTAAGAACTATAGAAGCGAAATTTACATTAAAGAAGTGACACTGTTGAAAACAACGGATAAATGTACGCTAATGCAAGGCAATACCAAAACAATCCTGAATGGAATTCCAAAAGAATATCGATTGATAAATCCGAGTCTAACGTACTTGGCAATAAACTTTTCACAATTAGTTATGCGTATAAAAGATGTGCCAAATCAGATAGACACTACTTACCTAAAAAATATTGGTCAAGATCTAGATGACATCAGCAAAGACATAGAAAAAGCCAGTATCATACTTAAACACGACGAATTTTGGAAAACCATGAATGGATTACTCGATAAGCTCATTAAAATAGGTTTGCCATCATTAGGAATAACTGGTATATTGTTTGTACTATTGCGATGCGGAGCTGTAACGCCCGTCCTTAAATTTCTCAGAAACGGACTCTTCAAATGTTGTTGCCCCAGAGCCAATAAGAAAATTAAGAAATATGAGAATAAAGCGAAAATAGAACTGCAAAAACGTCAAAAACAACTAGAATACTTGACAGAACGGCAAGAACAATCAAACCTATCGGGAGCCCCGAAAAATATTGTAGCGGAACCAAAAGAGATAAGACCTTCGACATCTAAATTCATTATCGCCGAAGTTCAATCTAACTTGGGGGGTGTTAAGCCAACCGCATAAATTGCCTTAATTAGAGCAAATACTTTATTCTCATATCCATAGAATAAGAACTAATATAAATACAAAATAAAAATATATGCTCATATATTTTTTCGTTAATATAACTCGCTATGTCTCATGGCTTGCGTACGTGACCAAGCGACCAACGCACAAAGCAACTTTGTCTAGGATTAAGTATCGATATTTCTCGGCCTGCATATGCGCCCGAGCTCTCAACGTTTATATAAATATTTTATAAGATTAAATTTTATTGCGCTTCGCCTTCGGCGTGAGTCCGTTGTCCAAAACCCTTGAAACACTGCGGACTGAGTCAGACTAACGCGTGGGAATATATACTTATCGATGGGTCCCACGGATGCATTCCTAGAAATGCAGTCACGTAAACCCTTGCCCCACTATCGCTATCCGACAAATATCGGCCCTGCGTAGCACGGGACTGACGACCTATAAGTCAGAATCGTGAAATCACTGTTACGAAGAGGTTCTCTCTTAAAGACCTCGACTGTTAGCTGCTACGCTAGCGATACGCCGTACAGTACACGGGATAACACGCGCAAGTTTTCATTAAGAAACTCCGTAAATTACGCGAACGCGTTTGTTGTAACGTTTAAACCATCGCGCTAATAAACCGGAAGAGTGTTATCCGCATCCGAGTTAAAATAACATCGATGTAACGAACTGATATAAGTGTAATTAAATCATTGACACAATTAACTCGTGATCTTCTCCTTTGTGTTAACCTGAAGACACCTTGTTCCAAATCCTGGCAAGCTCTGATTCTTCACCAGTTTCGCATCGTACTCACCAAGGTTCGTCCTCTTTCTGTAAAGACGTCGACTGTTTGTTATAACAGGAGTCCCAAGGAAAGAGACCTTTGATCAACATTTCGGCAAGTATAAAAATACACGTGAAACTCATCTCACTTCCAATATTGGTCCTGATTCTGACATCGAGGAAAGACTGCGCCGTCGATAAAGACACCGTTGGGCTACAGACCTATTGTTACGCGTATTACCATTCTGACACGTAATACAGCCCTGGAAAGGCTTCATCAAAAACTTAACCTGGCGATTCGAAAACCAGAGGTTCTTTATAAAGACGCGTTATCTTGTGATGTGTATTTTGCACAAGAACAGAGTTTATAACGAACGCTAGTTGGATTCGAGTCATCGAGCCATTTTGCGTAACAACATTTTAATACGCACACATTTGAACCGTATTTTGGACCTTTGTTAAAGTAGCCCCAAAAAATGTCAAAGTTACCCTTAACGTCAATTTAACCCCGTTTTACGGTACATGTTGGTAACCATAAGAACCGCGTTTTCGTTTAGTGTCGAGATACTTAGCGCTCGGATGTTACACCTAATTCGTACCGGTAGGGTTCGCCTCGATCGTGAAGGTACGATTCATCTAATTGTCCGCTTGCTTCAGGTAGACCTAATTTTGTGGAAAGACATTTACATTGTATATACACTGAAAAAAAAATTCGTTCATCCATCCAAAATTCAGTTGGCTTAACAAAATGTATCTTTAAATACGTTCAACTTGATATTTGATTGGCATAAAACACGTTTTGTCAATCTAACTGATAGTTTTAGTGGTGTGAACTGTAGCTTATTGCATGTTGCATGTCTGAGCAACTGTTGAAACAACCAAATTTCGAGACAACAAAATGCATTTTGCACATTCAACGATATTCTTTTCTCAGTGTAGATATTGGCAAAAGAAGACAAAAATGAACTAGTTTGGCAGTTTTTAAGAAAAAATTCTCTGTAACGTGTATACCGGTAGGGTTGTTCCGTAATCCTACCGGTAGGATTTAAGAACTATTGTATGGTTATTTTAAGTAGA
>OY723391.1:24152298-24211160 GCA_963210295.1 Ophion ellenae | reverse complement strand
TATTTCTTGACACACTTATACTTGGCCACGCCTTTGACCCATTGGGTCAATTTCACCCGGATAGTATTTCATCCACCCTTAACAACCCTTCGATCGTTTTTTATTGAACAAAATCCGGCATACACTATAAACATTTCTTAATATATCTGTATAATTAAAATTCGAAAACTATGAAATTGATTTGTATGGAATTATTGAAAACTTTCAGTTTTGGGAAAGTGAGCATTTTATTTCAAATTCGTCCGGGTCAAAACGACCCAGTGTGTCAAGGAAGGGGTCAACGACGCAAAAAACCCGACGAACCTGACAAACGCCACGATTTTGAAAACCGACATGACAACAATAAAAAAAATAACCCAAACGCGATAATGGCTACGCGATGGGTGAGTTTTTCCCGTCCTAATTACTGTGCACTGCCGATCTCCGGAATCTCCCGACCGTACAAATATGGTGGCGAGATTGTGAAAATCGTTGCGTACAAGAATATGGCAAAACACGTGAAAGCGAGGAATCGAGGAGTGCTACTTCACCGGGGAAATTGCGTACGGTGTTTGGTATAGAGCTGTCTCGTGTTTGCTGCTCGGAGCGGTTGTCGCGCAATTGGCCTATCGTGGTAGTTAAATTGGCCCGGAATACGAGCTGATTAAGAACGCCTATAAAATCTTAACGACCGAAGCTCGTATATGAAGAAGTTTGTCCCCGGTCCCCATCCCGCTTGCCCTCGCAACCGCCCCCTCGAGCTTCGTGCCAGGCGTTGATGTAACGGTGAGTAAAAAAAATATGAAGGAGCAAACAAGCATTGCGATGGTGATCTTATGGATATGCATGCACGGATCCGTTTATAAATACACACACATATATATACAGGGTGTCCCTCTTATCTCTGCCACCCGAAACCTTCTTGTGGAGGACCTCAAGCTGCATAAAAAACATTAGGGGGGTCAAAGGTCATTCAAGGCCATCAAGGTCATTCAAGGTCACTTATTAAAATGAAATACAAATCTAAATATCTCGGATCACTACCAAATATTTGGTAGGGATCCGAGATATTTAGATTCGTATAATCGACACTCACCTTGAATGACCTTGAACGACTTCGACCCCCTAATGTTTTTAAGCGGCTTTCGGTGCCCCACAAGATGGTTGAAAAAAATGTACCATTCCATTTAAGAAAGTGAAGGTGACCTTCACTGTGCGTCAGCGCCTCCACCGAGATAAAAAAAGTTGGTCGCATTTGATGGCCCCGTTTACGCCGTATAACTTTTGTGTGGAATTTTTTTTTGTGACGTCGATAATTACTGCGTTATTTCGGGTTGCAGAGATAAGAGGGACACCCTGTGTATATATATATATGTGTGTGTGTGTGTGTGTGTGTGTGTGTGTGTGTGTGTGTGTGTGTGTGTGTGTGTGTGTGTGTGTGTGTGTGTGTGTGTGTGTGTGTGTGTGTGTGTGTGCGCGTGCGTGTGTGTGTGTGTGTGTGTGTGTGTGTGTGTGCGCGCGCGCGTGTGTGTGTGTGTGTGTGCGTGTGTGTGTGTATATATGTATGTATATATGTATATATATGCACCTGCATATCTAGCGCAAAAGTATACGATTTCGTGAAACACGCGGCTTGTTCCCGGAACGCTTAAAATTATTTATTAACGCCGGTGTAATTACTGGACTTGGTGCGGTTCAAGATATATGTCCGCCGGATTAACGAGAACTCGCCCTCTTTATACTACGGGCATGCGCACCAAGAAAACTACCGTATTTATAGCCCGATGGACTTTAATAGAGCCGCAATAAAGAGTCATTATATCTGCCGTAGAAAGAGGCTTAAATTATTCGGCATGGCGTGTATACTGTTGATCAAACGTACGCGCAGATGTTCTCGTACGTATCCATCAGCCGTACCTGTAAATACATTACCGGCTCACAAAAATAGAGGGCACGATCGAGGATTATAGATTTGTTGTGAACGGCGTCTCAAAATGACCTGGCACTTTTAATTGCGCGCCATTTTTTTTGTGGCGCACATAGAGTAATAATCTTTGACAACTGGCATCAGGAAGTATTGAGGTTTAGTCATGGAGAATTACACGATCGAGCAACGGATAGAAGTTGTTGTTTGCTGCATTGTTACTGCATAGTTGTTGCGGACGAAGTTTCATGGTCGTGTTATCTCGCGCTGCGGTGATGTGAATTGCCCACCAAGATCGTGCGATTTGACGCCATTGGACTTGTTTCTTTGGGGTTTTCTGAAAGGTATGCTAATGATCCACAGACCATTTTGGAGCTCAAGGAAGCAATTGGACGCACCGTTAAGGGGTCTTCTCACTTTGGACGCTGAAAAAGGGTATCTGCACGAATTTTTGGATAGGTTTATATTATAGATATTGATATAAAAGTTGTTACACTTAAGGCCTTAGGCCACTCTAGAGGCCGAAAAAATAGACTTTTTGGGTTTTTTTTTCAGACAAACTACAAAATAAATCGAAATTACAAAAGAGGGTGTTTGTCATACATATCAGTGACCGTATACAATAATTTTTTTGAAGCGATTCATTTCAAAATGGCGGCTGTGCAGCGTCTATCTCAAAAATGCATTTTTTAAGTTGGCCGGAAACATAACTCACACAATTTTCAACCGATTCACTTGAAATGTTGAATATGTGTTGAAAAATACATTGTCTTTGGAAGTACGTAAGATTTTTTTTTATATTGCATAGTTCCTTTGTTATTAACAATTATCTGACGATTTAGTAAGCAAATTTTCGAAAGTGAAGAATTTGCTTAAAAAATCGACAAATAATTGTTAATAACAAATTAAGTATGCAATATAAAAAAAAACCCTACGTACTTCGCTTGACAATGTATTTTCTAAGATATATTCAACATTTCAACTGAATCGGTTGAAAATTGTCTGAGTCATGTTTCCGGCCAACTTAAAAAATGCAGTTTTGAGATAAACGCTGCACAGCCGCCGTTTTGAACTTAATCGCTTCAATAAAATTATTGTATACAGTCACTGATATGTATGATAAACACCCTTTTGTGTAATCTCGTTTTACATTGTAGTTTTTCTGAAAAAAAAAATCCCCAAAAAGCCTATTTTTCGGCCTCTAGAGTGGCCTGACCCCTTAATAAATACACTTAGCAAAAACATTTGAAAAAAATATATATTTATTTAAGTCACTATTTATATACGAAAATGGTATTTAAAAAAATATCTTTAAAAAATTGTAGGTCTGCGCTATTGATGAAATCTCGGAGATCCATCATCCGAAACAAAAAAATTAAACGGTTTTAGATTCAGTATGTTAATAGCTATAGCGCATATCATCCGATTTTTTATATATGCAAAAATAACAAAATGGCGGCGATTTTTCGAAAAAACAAAAAAACGTGTTTTTCTCACCGTTTTTGGCAAAAAAATAGTAAATATGAATTTTTTTTAATCCTCGATATTCGCTATAGCTATAGTTGTAAAGAATATGTGGTTCAAATTGCACAAGGATCGGTTCAGTAGTTTCGGAGATTTTATCAAGAAGCCGTCGAAAAACGTTTCGAGAAAAATGCGTTTAAGTATTGTTTGAGTTGCATAAATACATTAATATTCTATTTATTTATTTTGAAAGTGTATTCGTTAAGTGTAACAACTTTGATATGAATATCTATCATATAAACCTATCAAAAAAATTCACGGACATAGCCTTTTTTAGCGTCCAAAGTGAGAAGACCCCTTAAGTGATGTTCCTTGTAAGCTACGTTGTGCTTCGTTCCATGTAAAATAACACACTGTCTTTCCAATTCAGCCTCATATCTACCCATGATATTTGATCTCGATGATCTGTTTGCATTACGTGTGTCTGCGTGGACAGAAGTTTTTTTTTGGCATTCGCCATCCAAAAGGACTATTGCACGGGTTAGGATCTTCACGCCAACGTGTGCCCCGTTACGTTCCTCCATCGTCGCAGTCGGTTAAAGTACATAGTAATGTCGCCGCAGGGCGCTGTACCACGAGCTTGGACCATAAAGCATGATAAAGGCGTGAAGAGAATTCCGGAAGCGCGCTTTATGTGCCGGAAAATGCGACGCTTTTCATAGAACGCGTATATGTCTCGGATATGTAATGCGAGAGAGCGAGAGGGGGGTGAAAAACATAAGTCCAGAACGCATGCACTGGCGCTGTGCTTTGCGTTGCTCTTGAGATTGTCGAGGGGTTTTGGTGTGGGTTGAGAAATGAGGCAAAGGAACTAATTCGTGCGGGTACGAGAACTTCTTACGAACCCTCAGGGCGGTCCGAGAAATACCTCTTGAACGCGGCCGTTTCATTTCTCAACGGTCGAATTATAAATGGCCATGACGGTGTGTTGCTTTTCTACCAAAGTACTTTCTACTTCCGAGGCTCCTCTAAGTAACGCAGCTTAAACTTTTTCACAATTTTCAAGACAGCGATATAGATATACATATGAATCGCAATAAAAATAATAATTAGGAAGACTTTTTTCATTTCCAATGTTCCTTTCGAACATTGGAACAACTTCCAATCGTTTCGCCTTTACTCCGCACTGGTCAATTCGTATTGCATCTTGAATCGCATTTTCACGAGGGCACAGGGAAACTGTGAAAAACCTGCGCTGATACGGCTGTATTTAACCGACTGCCAGTTACCATCGAAAGGTACTTTGGTGTGTTCGGCAGTCGCAAGCGCAGCCGCGTGGGCACCCATCCGAGTAATGGCCCGGGCCGATCCACTTTCACCAGATCGCGGTCATGGTAGAGTCCTCTTTACTCCGCAGCTCATAGCAGGAACCGAAATGGACAGAAGAATGAAGAACTCGATGGAGGACGACGCGGAGGCTGATGCGAAGAAGGGAAGAAGGAAGATTCTTTCATCGACACGCAACGACGATGGGTGGACGCGGTTGGAGGCTCTGCGACGACCATTACATGGCAAAAAGCCTGAGTGAATTACGCTCCAGATACGCTGGGGACAGCTCTCTCGTATAGAAACGACGGAACGCACGAACCGCATCTTTATGATGGCCATTAATGTCCAGTGCAAAAGCTCTCCAGCGGGGAACGCCGTGATGGTCGTAGCGCCGCCTTCGGAAGATCTAAACGATGCGTCAACGCTGTGTCTGTATATTCCTCTCTTTCTCTCTACTATTGACCTCCTCCGAGTCTCTTTCTCTCATGCTCCTCTCGTTTATCCTCCTTAATATCTGACAAGTCCGCTGAAATGCTTCATGGAATTCCCCTTTGAATTGCAGCACTCATCCCAGCCTTCGATAAATGTGCCACATTGACGGGAATTTCGATCGAGTGGTAAATATGAACAACTTCTGTTTCGTAATATTGCATTCACTTGCCTACTCGAATATTCATTCCCGTTTTGTCAACTATGGGGAAAAATGGCTGACACGACTGTTAGAGTCGAATGGGGGAGACCCGGGCATAGCGAACAGCTTGGGCAAAGCGAATACCCCCACGCGCAGCCTTTGCGCGTGGGGGTATTCGCTTTGCCCAGGCTGTTCGCTATGCCCGCCCCCCCCCCCCCCACTACCCGCGCGAATACCCCCACGCGCAGCATTTGCGCGTGGGGGCATTCGCTTTGCCCAGGCTGTTCGCTATGCCCGGGTCTCCCTTACTACCCGCGCGAATACCCCCACGCGCAGCGTTTGCGCGTGGGGGTATTCGCTTTGCCTGGGCTGTTCGCTATGCCCGGGGCTCCCCTACTGGCGCGCCGTGGATAATTTCTATTGCAATTTACCTCAAGGAGGGGGATCCGGTTTTATCGATCGAAAAATCGGTTTTCGGTTTTTTGCATTTTCTTGTAGTTTATAGTCTTGAAAATATTCCCTCCAAATATCGTTGAGAAATTCGCGAAATTGGGGGAGTTATAGAGGTTTGAATGGACGAGTGCGCCGCAGGTAGAATACAAGCTGCGAGTCAAACTTGCTGAAAGGAGGTCATCCTTCGGGGTCCAAGAAGCATGGAGTGCTGGGAGAGAGGCTGGCAGTGTTCAGTACGATTTTTACTCCGCGGGAGAAGCACCCCTATAGGGCGCCGAAATAGCCGATTGAGCGTAAGTGACTCAAATCAACGATAATTTCTACCGATTTATACCGAAATTTTAGAAGCGTTTTTCTCGAAACCACTGTTTCAAACTTGTACCCACGATATCTCCGGATCCACTGAATGGATTCATTGAACATTTTCACGCGGTTGTTCAGAATACCTACAGCAAATACCGCGGAGAATACTTTACATAAAAACATACGGCCTGTACAACGTAAAGAAGACTAAAAAAAATTGCAAAAAAATTTCGTTAGCGTGGCGCGATTTTGTGATGTTTATTTTTCCAATGCGATCGAGCTACGGGTTGTAAATGGTCATCTGACAAATCGAAATATCCCGGGATTCTTTGTTTCAGATCAGTCAAACGGACGCAATCGTGGGTACCGATGAAATGCTACCTCTTGCGGTCCAGCGTGCCAAGCGAGTACGACTCAACGAAATGTCTTTAAAAAATTTGCACAAGCACAACAAATATCAATGGATATGTACGCAAAAGCACTTTTCAATTGGTCTTAGTATTCGAGCATGAAATTTTCACGAAAATTCATTTTAAAAATCCCGGTAAAACGGATCTCCCTCCTTAAGGAATAACACCACTTTAGGATTTTGAAAAAATCGTTTTTGTTTGTTGAACATTACTTTGGGGTCATAAAAACAATATGCAATTCGTCCTGTAGCGATTTTTTTGAAAGGTTCAATTATCGATTTTGTCGCAGCGCCTCGGACTACTTTCAGGTGCCTCGTACAACTTTAAACGCGTTTTTCTCGAAACCACTTTTTTCGAACTGGGAGGACGGATTACTCGAACACCTTTGCCTGGATCGATTAGAAATTTTGGAAGAAGCTTCACAATTACATTCTCTATAGGAGTACGTAGCCGTTTTTGTATTAAATGTAATCTTTTCTTTTTATAAACAATTGACTGCTTACTTTTTGAGCAAAAAATCGATTTATTTGTTTCAAAGTGCGCATTTTTTTCAAAATTTGATTTAAAAAAATCCCTACGTAGTCCCATAGCTTATAATACATAGATTATAATTTTTTTTTTGTTTTTGTTCCAGGTCTTATACTATACGAGAAAACCGTCCTCCCATGAAGCTATTTGTGAGAAACACGTTTTTCAAGATGGGCTCTGTCGCTGTCATTTTTTATGAAAATTATAACAAATTTTTTTAAATACTTTAATTTGTGATAAATAAACGCTCTCAAAAGAAATCCTATTCCTTTTTTCATACTTCCAAAATAAATTGTCAAAGTTAGGCCTTATTTTCTGCCGCTAGAGCGGTGTTATCCGTTAACCCTTTACGGCATAGTGTAACACTGGTGTTACACCTAATTCAATTCAGATATTGACGATTCGAAAGTGTTTTTTAATTAAATATGGCGGTTGTGAATGCGTTTCAAGATTCCTAGGACTTCAATAACTACTAAAACATACCAATTAAATGTTTATTTTTCACGTAGCGGGTGTCATCAATAACGAAAGTGCAAAAAAAGAACGTGCACGTAAAGAAAAATGTATGCTTCAAAGGGTTAACGGGTCTGCATAAGCTTGGGGTCGAAAAAGCAGAGCGATTTGCAATATTTTGTCCTGATGACACTATTAGGATGACGAGGTCCCGATTTCACACATAATTTACACATACTCTTGCCGAGTTTGATTTTTTTATCGATAACTATTGATAAACAATGAAGTTATTATTACTCAAACAAAGTACCACAGTCGTAAAGTAAAAAAAAATGTTCTTTTACTCCAACAATAAACGTTCCTTACAACCGGATGCTATTTTTAAATATCGTCACGTACAAAAACGTCAACCTGTCCGAAAATTGCAGTGATCTTCCCCGTACCCCTATGTCATGTGGTGAATCCGTATTTTAAGGGGTGAAACCCATAGTTTCGCAGCTCTCGCCAAACGAGAAGGTTAGAAAATGCGAACAGAATATCGAGCGATCGGGAAGAATGTATCGATGCGTCGAGAGTAGGTTGGTCGAGGCGAAATGGACAAACCGGAAGGTGTGAGCCGAAAACCCGACTGTTGCCGGTAAGTAGAGTGGGAGTGAGAAAAAACAGAGGGGTTAAGGTAGCGGAAGGTGAGAGAAGGAACGAAAAAGAGGCGGAAGGAAGTAGGAAGGAGAGAAGGAGGAGTAACGGGGGAGAGTGCGCGAGCGAGAGGTATCCGGCAAACGAGTGTAGCGTATGATTTAAGGGGGTCCCGGAGCCCACCCTACATGCGCCAAGGATATGAGTTACTGCGCCATATAATTCCATAATTCAGATTCATACCCGGAGTTTACGGCGTCTGGGTAACAAGCAGACTGCGCCCGTTGTTTTATGGCTGTATATACCTCTCCTCTTCTACTCCTACGCTACCATTCGCCTCTTCACGTCCGCGAGATTCAATGCACACATACGTACATTTCCACATACGTACGTCGAGAGCAGCATCCCTCTTCCCGTTCCATCCCCCATGCGTTTGAGTCACCGTTCAGTTAGCCCTTTTCACTCTCTTCCTCTCCATCTTTATCTCTCCCTCTGCCCTCCCCGGGTCGTCCCTTTTTATCCTACCTGTCATTTTCGTCGCTCCTTCAATTCCCAGGCCCCCCCTCGTTACTCGCTCTTTTTCTCACTCCTCCCGCGCCAGCACGTCGCATCGAAGCGACCAAAAAATTCGCCAACCCTTCGTCGACTTGCGACGAGGTATATACATTTCAAAGAAAGCTCCCGAACAACGCCAATCGCCTCATGTTCAAGGCGTACAGAGTTGTTACGAGCTTGGCTCTTCGTACACCCAACTCGGCGTACTCAAGCTTGGAGCACACTCCCCATGCTCCGTACCATCCCTTCCTTCACTTACCCACTCGCGAACCGCTCCTCGATCTTCCAAGGGCTCTCCTCGGCGCGGGAATTCCACTCTCGCTCTATTTCGCGTAATTCATGCCCTCGCGAACGAGGCGCTCTCTGACTTTGTTCAAGAACTCAAGTGGCTTTTTTGATGATGTACAGACCCTCGTGTGCACGTACGTATATGTGTCGCCCTTCTCTGGCTCTCTCGCTTTGTTCCATTCTATAGGTATGTACCCTCCGGAGGGGCCGCTGAAGTGATCTCTCACCGTGGAGATCTTTCAAAGCCCGTTTCGCATATAAGCCTCTCGAGAAGAGACCCCGAGCACTTCTCAACAATCAGCCAAGTATTCCCATACGCACGAGCGAGACCGTGACGTTCACACAGAGCCACTTGCAATATTTATGTGTTAACTTTGGCAATATTTTTAACACGAGCGATTACTCGGGGACACTTAGCCCAGCAGGAATAGTACTCGAGAATTGAATCCGGTCGCGACGAAACCCAATCGGGTTCTCGATTCAGTCGTCGACGAGAATGAACGTCGAGACGGGTGGGGATCGGAAATTCAAACGATCAATATTCAGAAGAACCGAAATTTCGAATTCAGTATAGACGAACGTGCCAATATAGATGGATCAATCTTATGATAGTCCGTAAAATGGTTAATCGAAATTGTGAATACAAAAATCTCGAAGTTGATTGATAGCGAAAGCAAACATCAGATGTAACAAAATAATGAGAGATATAATATCGATTCGCCTGTATATATACACCAAACAATTCGAGACGTCAAATCGTCGAACTGTAAATATTAGAACAGTTTACAATTTCGAATTCATTAAAGAGAAGGACCAAAAAGTCGATCAGTTGAAATAGCGGTGGGCCAAAATGGCGAACGTTCCGGATAGCGAAAACTTGGGATCGAGCAATACTACTTGCGCTTCGGAATGAAGATGGCAGATGGCGTTAGTGGTCAGTCGGGTCAGGCAGCCATGCCATGTTCGCCATTTAGGTATTCGCCATTTCGGATCATCGATCATTTGCGTTTCTCAGATCTACACATTCGAAGGTTGTAGTCTCGATATATGGATTTTTGCTATATACGGTATTACGAATATTAGATACTCACTTTTTACTATTTTGGAGATATGAATGTTGAAGATTGTTGGAATCTGTATTTGTATGACTCAAACTGCAGACTGTCTGCATATATGTTCTCGAATGAAATGAGCTCTCAAATAAATAATCCTTTGGTGGAATAGTTATTCGATTTCGTCATCGGTTGAAGGATAAAATTGCGTAAAATTTAAGCCTCGTTATTTTGAGAGTTCATAATTCTGTCGTTGCGAAATCTTCGTCGTTCTATGTTTGGTCATTCGACATTTTAACCCCCACCCAAATTTTGCACCGGAAAAACATACTCGGAAAGGTTTGCTGTAGCGCAGTCGGTTATTCGACGTTTCACAAAAATCCTCATAACTTGATCAATTTTGGCAATTGTTCCAAAATCTTTATTGCAAATTAACCCTTCGTGGTCACCGTGGGTAAAATCGACCAGTCGATCAACTTGGGGCCCAAATACACATGAGTTCCCGGCTTTGAATGGGACGTGTGTCGCCATCTCTGTGGAGAATGGAGTATCCTCTATACGTAATATTATTAGTACCTTTTTTAGAACGCGTACTAGGCTGCTATATTTTTCCCCAAAAGGACTATACCTAAAGAGTTTCAGATTCAAATTTTAGGTAATAATATTGAAAATTCGCGGAGTTATGTTTTTTTGAGTGAGAAAGTGCATTTCTTTCGTTTTCATCTCTCCTTGAGTTAAAAAAATATATTTTGCCATTTCATTTCTTATAAATAAATTCTTCGTACGTCATCTACAATGTTCAAAGCATGTTCAGTAATTTTTTTAACCTTTTTGGACAGATAGCTCGGTCACAATACTGATTTGAAAATTGTCTGGGTAGAATCAACCCAGTGTTACCACCGTGATCGAAATAAGAGGTGTGACCACAAAGGGTTAAAGTTACAATCGGCTATAAAACTATGCAATTCTCGAATCAAAAAACGATCTCAACTCAAACGATCAAAAATCGTTTTTCTGAAGTTTCAAGCTTACGCAGACGTCTTAACCAATGAATTCCACCCGGATAACGTCAGGGGCAAAAAATGGTACCCTATAAAGCGCATCGTACATCGAGCTGCCACGCGATGTTAAAAAAAATTCAAATCGTCATTCGCCTGCCCGCACTAACGGTCATCCCCCATTCTACCCTCCGGTAAGTTACATCAGTTGCACTATCAACCCCCGTTCAAGTTTCCAATGTACACAAGAGCACGTATTCACCGAAGTACATGGGTAACCTGAGTGTATGTGGAACAGCGCAAAAGCATCGATGGTCGATACCGTCACAGCGCGGAACTCGAGAGAACTGCGCTTGACGTTTATGAGCGACGCACTTTCATCCCCCCATCGCTCGAGCAACGTCGCCGCGACTCTCCACACCGCGCTATATGGAGGGTTGTACGTGAAATATCCCGAAGTGACGCGCGATTGGGGATGTTCACCGCCCCCCTGCCTCCCCCGCCGCCCAGTTGTCCTCCCCCGCAAAGAGACACGACGAGGAGGAAGCTCACGGTAGTCATGTGTCTATGGACGTGTATATGCATTGGTCACGATCGCGAGCAACGGGAGAACAGAATATTCGACGGAGATGCAAACACACCTATCTCTTCGTGAATTATTACCCTTACGAACGACTATCTCGCGTATGTCGAAAAGAGGGGAGGAGGCCCATTGCGCGGGAGGAACTCTGGCACCCATACATATATATGAAAAATCGCAAACCTGGGCCAACGGAGAGAGGATTCAGACTATTCCTATCCAATGTTGAAACGACAGAGTACTAAATCATGTTCCAAAATCTCTGGGTCCCGATCCCAGGACACCAATTTTTTAAATCGTCCTCCTTCTATTTTACTCCCCCTTACTTTTTCTCTTCCTCTTCTCTCCCCTCCCCCTCTCTCATTCTCTTTCTCTCTTTTTTCTCTATTTTTGGCATCTTCTTTCTCTATTTTTGGCGTTCCTTGCCTCCTGCCATTACTTCAGCAGAGTTCCTTCCTATTTTTAAAAACAGATTATTCCAGCACCTGTTAAGCAGTGAACACCTTCTAGTACAGTTCGTGCTGTCGCTGAAAAACTCCGTAATCGAAAAAAATGGGAAAAGGCTAGTTTTTTGACAGGTGATTTTGTGCCGTGGGTGCTAAATCCAAGTTTGCCTAAAAATCGGGTTGTAGGGTTTTTTTAGGGGATGAAAGGGGGTGGGGTGGATTAATGCCAAACTAAAACGCCTATGAGGTCGGCGCCGTGAGACAAAATGTGTAGGAAAATCCGGACTTTAGTTTTATCCACAGCGCCGAAGTCATGGAAGTTCATTTTGGGGGTGAAAAAGTGAGGTGAAGTTTTGAAAACTCAGTTTGAATTCAATAACTCTTTAGAAAAAATGCGTACACTTTTTGTTCAAATGGGAACGTTTTAGCCCTTGAAAAAAGCGTCGATCGAGTATTTGATCATCACTCTCCGATAATATCTTCACCCCCCAAAAAATTGTTAAAATACCAAAAAAAATTGTTCATTGAATAACTCAACAACAATCGATTTTTCGGGTATGGTTTAAAGGTACGAAATGTAGAGAATAATTTTCTCTATATTTTCGGTTCTTTGGACCATCCTTGAATTTTAATTTTCCCACCCCTCTCGGGGGTTGAACATTCAAAATGAAATTCTGGAAAAACTATCGACCGCACGAATTCGCCGCCGTGGAAGAATTTGTAGCTTGAACCCTCAGCTACATTTTTGTCCACAGCACCAAATTCGTATTTCTTTATTTTCGGTCAATAGTTTTCCCAGAATTTCATTTTTTATTTTCAACCCCTGAGAGGGGTTCGGAAAAGCAAAATTCAAGGGTGGTCCATAGAAACGAAAATATGAGAAAATTCTTCTCTATATTTCGTATATGCAAGCCATCTCAGAAAAATCGATTGTTTTTTAGTTATTTAATAAACAATTTTTTTTTTTGATCCTTCAACAATTCTTTTGGGAGTGAAGATATTATTGGAGAGGGATTATCAAATACGCGATCGACGCGTCTTTTCGAGGGCTACAACGTTCCCATTTGAAAAAAAATTGTATGAATTTTTCCCAAAGAGTTATCCAATGAGAATCGACTTTTCAAAATTTCTTCTCACTTTTTCACCCCCAAAATGAATTTCCACGACTTCGGCGCCATGGACAAAAATAAAGAAGGATTTTTCTGAACATTTTGTCTCCCGGCGCCGAACCCCATCCCCTTCCATGTTCTAAAAAAACCCTACACCCCGATTTTTAGGCACACTTGGATTTAGCACCCGCGGCACCTTCAAAATCACCTGTCAAAAAACTAGCTTTCTTCTAATTTTTTCCGATACCAATATACAGCACGACTGTACTAATTTTTTTATTCGGCATGATTAGGGATCTCAAGCCAGCTGGATCCGACAATACCTCCATCACTAATATGGTACTTCAATTCGCGCTTATTATTGTTAATTAATTTTAAAGCTAGTTTTAGTAGTTTAGTTTTATGGTTTATTACATCGCACCGCGCCTTCTTGATTTCACTAATTGTCATTTATTCATAAGAATTGTTCCATATTCTATGGTAGTTCGTTCGGATCCTTTTTACTTTTATTACTATTTTAATATAGATCTAAGTTGCATGTATACTCGAGCTCTAAAACCGATCATTTTGTAAGTTTTTTTCCAAGCTGTACTTATGTTTTGCCCCATAGCGTGCTAGGGCATAAATAAACATTAATTAATTAAATAGTTCTCTGTCTCTGTCTCTGTCTCTCTCTCTCTCTCTCTCTCTCTCTCTCTCTCTCTCTCTCTCTCTCTCTCTCCCTTTCTCATGCAAGCACACCAAAAAAATGGTAGGATGGCCAAGGATGGAGAAAATCGCCTAGATTAAACTCTCGTCATTTTTCCTCCAGGAAATGTGAATTGCAACACGTCACTGACACCGTGTCAGCGGGCTGTTGAAAAAAGAGAAGAAAACCTGTCGCCATGTCGCGTGCCATTAAAGTTATCCGGATATTTCGGCTTGACTCCACTATAACCGCCTTCACCACTTTGGACCTTTTTCTCTTCAGAGTTTTAAAAAGCGCGATTTTATAATAAATAATGTGTATTGGATAGAAGCACGATGGAAAGATAAGTGGCGTTCTCTCAACTTCTATCTCATACTATCCCAGGGTATTAAGTGAAACTGGCAGCTGCGTTCTCTTCCGTGGAATAAATGGAAATGGTCCATTCATTTTTATAAGGTAGAAAGCGGACGCCAATGGCACGGTTTATCGAGCTGTCACTTTTCTTGACGTCATTCACGCTTTCGCAAAGTACACGTCATGTGTGTTACGTTGAATGTGCATTCTATCATGGGCTGTGAAATAAATCATTTTTTTTAGGAAGAGAGCATCGCCTTCGTTCGGTCGCCTTTGCTGATTTCATTTTCGTTTAAGGCGGGACACCACTGTGACGGGTCGAAAAAATCAATTGTTGAAAATTTTCTCAGTCTACATATTCATGAATGTGAAAATATTTTTATGTTTAATCAGTGAAAATTGACCAAGTTATAGACGATTTAGTGAGAGCAGGTAGCGCAACGATTGACGTTTACTCAAACTTTCGATCGTGTTTTTCTCGCATTTCTCGACCTGGCGGGGATAATGGCACCAGCTATAATTGTCCAATTTTTTATTTAAAAAAACCCGATTTTTTGTTTTAGCGGTAGATTTCGTTTTGTGTAGTGCATTTTTAATGAAGTTCAGTATTTTTCAAGCCCCGAAATATAAGTCAACATTCCGCCCAAATTACACCTTTTTTAACACCCTCCACTTTGTGCATTTCTTTCGAAAAACTGCTACAAGGAGGACTACTTTTTTACAGATTATCAAACTTTTGTTATTTAATTTTCTTTCTCTGTTATACCTCAATAACATTATAGATCTTTAATTTTTGTAAATAAAAATTTGTACAAAATCAGTTCAACGTGTGCTTAACAACATACCTTTTTTCTCAATTTCAAATAACCAATCAAGTAGATAGAAAATAGAAAAAAATAACCACTTTCGGCCCGTCACAGTTCTCTCTAAACGACAAGGGGTACACGAATATAAAATATTTTAAACATTTACACATAAGGATATAGGTGTGCGTGCCCAGATTTCTGCAAGCTGGTGGGGGTGCCAGACACGCGAAAATTGGCGGGTGTTCCGGTGCGTCGCCTGTCAAGTCTCGTGAAGCTTTCCAGACCTAATGCAATCTCATATTTCGAATGGAAAAAAAATTATGACTGACAGCGTTGAGGCTGTACAACGGTTACCGAAAAAAGACTTCAATCAGATTATCCATATACGTTCCGGCTCTGTCCGCCGGAACTCTGTGCTCTTTGTTCACCACACGTTGAAATCACGAAGCCCACCCGTGCACATACCTTCGACGATTTTCCACTCCGTCGTTCGTTAACGTCGGGACTCCCTGTTACGTGTGTCCTCGGTGTCTCGGATATACTCCGAAAGTAGACAGAATTTATCGTGCGGCTGTCGGAAACTGGCAGCTGGATATGTGACTCGCGATCTCCTGCTTCCGCGTCGCCCATATCGGCCACGAAATGGTAATTCTTTGGATAAGTGACTTTTACGAAAAAAATTTGTTTTCAAATAAACCCAAACAAAGCCAATATAGGCGTTAAAAAGGTAAAAAATGCCCTATTTCATCACGTTTTTCCACAAACTTCAAAACTTGATAACTTTTACCCATACTGTAACCCAAACAAATCCAAACAAACCCAATATAGGCGTCGCAATCTTCAAAAATGCATTATTTTATCACGTGTTTTCGCGAACTTCAAAAATCCCATAACTTTTTGTTGGGGGGGGGGGGGGTGTGGGGGGGGGGGGGGGGGTGAATTTCAGCTTCCCCCGACTGAACATAATTTATATGTTCATATAAATGATATATATTATAAAGCCTATATTGGATTTGTTATTGGTGTAAAACCCAATGAATAAGAAAATAATGACAAAAAAAAAATGTTAGGATTATTTTTCGGAAAAGTCCCTTATCTAAATAATTACGAAGACTGCAACTGCAAATAGTACAGTCGTGCTGTATATTGGAATCGGAAAAAAATTTGAAGAACGCTAGTTTTTCGACAGGTGATTTTGTAGGTGCCGCGGGTGCTAAATCCAAGTTTGCCTAAAAATCGGGGTGCAGGGTTTCTTTTTAGGGGATGAAGGGGGGTGAGTGTGGATCGATGCCAAACTACAACCCCTACGAGGAGGGCGCCGTGAGACAAAATGTTCGGAAAAATTCGGGCTTTGGTTTTGTCCACAGCGCCGAAGTTGTGGAAGTTCATTTTGGGGGTGAAAAAGGGGGGTGAAATTTTGGAAAATCAATTTCAATTCGATTACACTTTAGGAAAAAATTCATACAATTTTCGTTCAAATGGGAACATTGTAGGCCTTGAAAAGACGCGTCGATCGAGTATTTGATCATCCCTCTACAATAATATCTTTACCCCAAAAAAAATGTTGCAGTATAAAAAAAAATTGTTTATTGAATAACTCAAAAACAATCGATTTTTCGGGGACGGTTTAAATGTACGAAATCTAGAGCATAATTTTCTTTATATTTTCGTTTCCATGGACCACCCTTGAATGTTCCTTTTTCCAACCCCTCTCCGGGGTTGAACATTCAAATTGAAATTCTGGGAAAACTATTGACCGAAAGCAAAGAGATACGAGTTTGGCGCTGTGGACAAAAATGTAGCTGAGGGTTCAAGTTACAAATTCAAGTTCCACGGTAGCTAATTCGCGCGGTCAATATTTTTCCTAGAATTTCATTTTAAATTTTCAACCCCCACAGGGGTTGGAAAATCAAAATTCAAGGGTGGTCCATAGAAACGAAAATATTGAGATAATTATTTTCTACATTTCGTACATTTAAATCATACCCGAAAAATCGATTGTGTTTGAGTTATTCAATAACCGGTTTTTTGTTGGTATTTTAACAATTTTCTTGGAGGCGAAGATTTTATCCAAAAGTGATGATCAAATACTCGATCGAGGCGTCTGTTCAAGGGCTACAACGTTCCCATTTGAACAAAAAATGTACGAATTTTTCCTAAAGAGTTATTGAATTAAAACTGATTTTTCAAAACTTCAACCCACTGTTTCACCCCCAAAATGAACTTCCACAACTTCGGCGCTGTGGACAAAACCAAGGCCCGGATTGTTCTGAATATTTTGTCTCACGGCGCCCTCCTCGTAGGGGTTGTAGTTTGGCATCTATTCAAACCCGTCCTCCTTCATCCCCTAAAAGAAACCCTGCACCCCGATTTGTAGGCAAACTTGGATTCAGCACCCGCGGCACCTACAGAATCACCTGTCAAAAAACTGACCTTCTATTTTTTCCCGATTACGGGGGTTTTCAGCGACAGCACGACTGTACTAAAAGTCTAGACGGCATAATTTTGTTTTCTTCCAAACGAAAATTCGTATGCAGCAATAAATCGAAAACGAGGTGGCACGTGTGCAAATCTGGTGCTCGAAAAATTTTATGGCAGACTTCAATTGTGTTAGCGTAAATACATAGACGTCGAGAGGTATTTCCAGAAAGTTATGGCCACGTTGAATGGAGAGGGAGAACCGGATGAGGCGTCCAACGCGATTTATCGCGATGAAACGGCTCGTACTTTTAATACTCCAGCTTATATACGTCATTATTAGACGGAGCAGCTGTTCGTCAACGTTCGGAGGATAAAAACCCGGCTGTGCTCGGAGGTCCGGCGATCGGCGGGCCGTCAGGCACGTGATAAAATCGACCCCTTATTTCACGCCTATATATATATCTTTCTGCGTCAACCCAACGATCGATAACGACGATACGGCCGCGTTGAAACCAATTTACGAGGTCCATTATAATTTACAGGACGCTGCAATCTCTGCGCGATGCCGTGCCAAGGCTAATATTAATACGAAGCTCGCGCGAAAAAGCACGTAGGCGTTTACGGACGCGGCGAGATACCTGGCTTCTTGAAACGCATGAAAAAAATATTTCGACGTCGAAAAAAGAAAATCCAAACATTACCCGCTCGCATTTTTGTCAGGTGATTTTACCACATTCCCTCTTTTCCGCATTTTTCACGCGTATTTTATTTCACCAAAATTGCCGATGTTCATGTATAGGGTGTCTCAAAATGAACTGACATTTTAATATGAAAAGTACGAATATTTTTATTCTAATATAAGGTACACACATGGAGGTTATGTGTGGAACTCAATATCCGTTAAATGGCCGTCTCGTCCCTGTTTGGAAACGTCTACTCTGTTGACGAAATTTTCAATGAAATTTTGGCACGATTGCTGACTAATTTCATCGATGGTGCGTCCAATTGCTTCCTTGAACTTCGAAATGGTCTGTTGATCACTGGCATACTCTTTTCCTTTCCGAAAACTCCAAAGAACGAAGCCCAATGGCCTTGAATCGTACGATCTTGTTGGCCATTTTTCAAAACGGTGTACACTCTCACGGGGAGAGTTTTCAAGCTACCCATCTCAAATATCGAAACTACCTTCTTCACCCCATTCTTTATCTTGCTATGGAACCTTCTTTTAATTTTCATATGTTTTAATCGACAGACTGTCGAAAAAATGGCCTAAAACCGATACTTTTTTTCCAAAACGCCGCTATTTTGTCACAGCGTGTGCGGGACAAATGCAGGGGCGTTGCACAGCGTGAACTACGTGAACTGAGCCGAATAACCGGACGGCTAGCCGCAGCGTAATCTTTTTACTAATTTTGTTTCAGATAGTATTTACGGCCACAACCGTGTACACCGTGAGGACTCCTTTTTTTCGAAGACACCTTCAACCGTTAAACAATGCAAAAAAATAACAATAAACGCTTAGAAATATATTTTCAGTTCTCCATGAGTGCTTTGATTTGATATAAAAAAAACAGACTGATCAGCGTATTCTAACCATCGAGAAAAAATCGCGAAAATCAGCTATTTTTCGACCCGTTACACTGTGATGATCCCTAAAAAAACAAATATTCGTACTTCTCAAATAAATAACACGTTTTAACAATAAGTTAAAATATCCGGTCATTTTGAGACACCCTTTATATAATAAGAATGATAGGACGACGTCCAAAACGAAGGACACCGTGCAACAGTCGCAGGATCTTCACGGCGCAATCTTCGAACAAGACTAAATCGGTTCGCGGTAAATCGCGTGCCAGTAAAGGGTACACGATGAGTGACGTCGAGGAAAAAATGAAATAACGGTGGAGCGAAAGTGGATTAGGGATGACAACGAGATGAAAGAGAGCGCGGTAAAATGGATTCTCAAGTAATGTTTCGCGAACAAAGGAGCCGAGGGGTGGCGACGGGAAGGGAACGGAGTGCCGAAGAAACTGCAGAAGGGGTGAGTAGTTGGACGCGGTTTGTGGCGCGCTGCATACGATGCAGGGGAGGTTGTTCGTGAAGTAGGGGAACGTCTCGTTTTCTCGACCTACACATACCTAATCGTATACGTATATGTACATGCGGAAAGATGAATCCGAGGATATTCGACGTCGAGGATCATCCTCGTAGTACCCTACTGACCCCATACTCGACCTTTTATAAGCCCAATGTCCTTGAAATCCCCGTTGGATGAATATAATCAGTTGGGGCTAACATAAGTCTATTCTCGTGCAGATATTTGTTGGCAAGTACCCAGATCCTGCTACATCCCTATAGGGATTTAATAAGCACGCCGCACGTGAGGGATCATCCACGGTGGAATCCAAGTAGATTCCGTGCTATTTCCCGATTGGCGTCGTTTGAACATTTTGTTATTCGAAACTCTCAACCGAAATTTGTGGATCGTCCACTAAAAAATATCCTGTCGTCATCTTGTGTACAAATTTGTTGGGGAGTCCCGATATCATACCACATGCCCATGGGGATTTAATAGGGACGCCGTACATACTTAGTCCACATTGGAATCCAAGTGGATTCCGCGCTATCTATCGATTTACGTCGTTTGAGATTTTTTATTGAAAATTCTCAACCGGAATTTCTTGGATCTTCCAAAAATAAATATCCTTCCGTGATCCCTTGCAAAAATTTGTTGGGGAGTGCCAATATGCATTCCCTGGATTTCTTCGGGACACTGCACGTAGGAAGTCCTTATTGGGATCCAATTGGATTCTGCACTGTCCCTTGATGAATACCGTTTGACAATTCTTACCACGTGCGAATCGACAATATGTGATAAGTCAGGAGCAAAAACTCGGCGTGTTGAAACATGAGCTGCACGCGCTGCGAGCATGTAGGTTATGTCAAAGTGCAGTCAATTCAATAACTGACAATAATTACAGTAGGTTTTCACTTATGTGATTCAAATTGATTATTAAGATACACTTTTTCAAGTGATTTATACTTCTTTAAGGTAAGATGTTCTTCAAGATCCACTTATTTTGTATAACTCCATAATTTGTTTAGAAAATTGACCCTACCGAATGCGATGGTATCCATCAAGAATCGCATCGGATTCTGTTCGACAATATGGCAATCCTTTAGGCTTCAAATTCGATTCGTAAATTTGATTCCAATAGGGAACCCCGATGAGAATCCAATATACAAGCATGACGTTTCATCATAGGGCTCCACGTCGCTGACCCATTGGATCCCGATCATAAAGCAGGGAATCCAACTTGATACCTACGACAATTTCCGCACGGATTCGTACAAAGGTACTTCCAAAGCCCGTCCTGTCCCAAAAATGAAGCATTCGTCAAACGAAAATCCAAGCACAGTCCCCCAAACAGCCGGTGGTGCTTGTATCCAACATTACATAGATACAACGGGCTCAAAATGTACTCCCCCTGTATATATCCAAGTTTCCGCGTGCCCTCGTAAAGTTGCGAAGCACTATAGTATCACGGAGCGGCTGTTCCTTCGCGCGCTTCTCCGCCCGTTCCCTCGAATCGCGCGCGCTGCCGAGGCTGCGAAAAGAGAGGGAGAGAGAGAAGAGATTAACGATCGTAAAGAACCTTCGCCTAGTAATTTGGCTGGCGTTACGGGCCGCGACCATAAATCCGAGTGCATATCTGCGTCGTAAAGCGCAAAGCGATGCCGCATATGAGAAGGAAAGAGATGGCGAGAGGGTGAGTGGGAAGAGTCGCGGCGTCCCGGCGTTATACACGATCCCTACGTCAGGATCGGACAATCCTTCTCTTCGGTTACACACACACACGCACACACTAACACACACACACACACACACACACACACACACACACACACACACACACACACACACACACACACACACACACACACACACACACACACACACACACACACACACACACACACACACACACACACACACACACACACACACACACACACACACACACACACACACACACGCACGCACGCACGCACGCACGCACCAACACACACACACACACACACACGCGCGCGCACGCACACACACACGCACGCACCAACACGCACGCACCAACACACACACACACACACACACATGCACCCTCGCGTGGCCAAACACATACACACATGTGTATAGTCCTGGTTACAGGATCGTTGAGGAGCGGCGAGACCAGAAACGGAGTAAAAAAGAATCAGAACCCACCGCGCACGGTGATTTCATCCCTATGCTCTCACTCCCCCTGGCTCGCTCTCTCACTACTATACGCGGCGAGAATCCTCTCGGATCCGCCTCCGATCGGCCGTAAATTTATTATACGAAAATATCGCCGGGCGGCTAACGCGAGTCTCGTAAAGCAACGCCTTTACCACACGAGAGCAAACCCCACGAAACAGCAGCAGCAATACAAGCGGCAGATCCGGTAAGCCTATGCCCACGGATTGCTTGCTTTTTGGCCTGTACATTCGCCTGTCAGATACATGTACAGGGTCATTCACAACTATCAGGGTTCCCTATGTGGCTATACAGAGTGTGACATTGCGAGCAAAACGCTTTTTAAAAATGTCGTCCAATTTAAATTGGCCGCGACATTTACGTTCAAAGGCCAAGTGGTAAGCGATGTAATTTTTTTGGGCGAAAATATTTTATGAAAATTGATTTACAGCCGATGCCAGAAAACGTCTTTTGCGATGAGAAATGCCTCTCCGAACAATGTTATCCAATATGAAAAAAATTCAACAGATTGCATTAGTATATTAGTTTATTTCATGGTTAATCGAAGGAATTTCCGAAATGTCGAAACAAAACAAAATTGCGCGTGTTCAAAGTGAGACTTGGTTTTTGAGAAAAAAGTGGCGACTTTTCGTTCATCACATCAAACGTACGACGGGGAAAACCTTCGATGAAATACTATATTTTGATATCTAGAAAGGGCCGTAGTAAGTTCAGAAAGATCGATGTAATAGTTTTTTTTTAGATGTTTTGTTTACCCACTTTGCAAACGTGGCTTCGAGGAAAAAACGTTTCAAGTTTCGAACGATGCTACTAGCGTTCCGACGGGCGTCAACATAACAGCCTATAAAGCTGTCAATTTTGACCCCATCATGTTGAAATTTTCAGGAAACATTTATAAGATGATGTACTGTCAAAATATGTAGGTTTAAGGGGGTCATCCCATGTGACAGCTATTTTTTATTGCTTTTTTGGGATTTTTTTTATGAACAATTAAAACACACTATCGTTGAATTTTGACTACACATTTATTAACATTTGAACAGTCCCTCAGAATTTTATCAAACAAAATTAACTAGCCGAATCGACTTTACACTGTTCGGAAGACACTCTGTGTAAAAAAAAGTTGGTTGACGGCTACCATGATTCCGGAGGTTTTGATCATCTGAAATGTAAAAATCAAAAGGCATTTCAATTTGTAGACCTGAGGCTATCTCCGGAACTCGAGTAAAGTAAAAATATCGAAAATTGAATTTTTGGCACGGTTTTAAAAGTTAAGTTCCATGTGTCGTCATTTTTTTTTCGATTTTTTCAGTTTAAAAATAAACTATGGCAGATAGCAGAAATATTCTAGTTCGCGTGAGAACTTTACATGTGCTGACTATTTCATAAAAATTTGAGCGAAATCCGATGAATAGTTTTTGAGATATCATGGAAGCCAATTCGAAAAATACAGTTTTGAGAAAAACGCCGGTAGAAGTTCAAGCACGATTTACACAAAGATAATGTTGGCTCACCGTTAGTCTGCTATGCCGGGTCCATATAACACGCACACGATTTTTGCAATTTGTGTAAAAAACAAATTTCGATTTTTTGGACCTAACACATGAGATGACCGCCTTAAAAACAGTATTGTTCCGACTTTTGCAACTGGGCATAACCCTTTAATGAAATCGAATTTTGCTTTGGATGAAACGAGGCCACTCATGAGTGAGTGGTCGGGAAGAGTGAGTAGTCAGTACCGCTGTCACGTTGTGAGTAGTTGTTTCTAGTAACAGATGATCAATGACAATAAACAACGCCATTAGGCAAACTGTATTATTATATATACGAATATATAAGCTAGATATATGTAGGGAAAGTAGGAGGAAGATGAAAACCCTAAGATTCATGTTCAAATGAAACAAAACATATGAATCAGTCCACTTTAATGATTCTTTTAAACTAATCAACATTTATTAATCTTTTAATTTTTAAAACAAAACAATCAGTCTTTCTGATTGTTAGCATAGTGTATGTATTTTTAATTTAACGTTTATTTTCCGATCTTACCCCACATGGGGGGCAAGATGAAACAGCGCTGAGAGCATGATGGGACTCGAATGGCATCTTTCGCATATAAAAATGGTTTTATTGTCAAAACCAGCAATTTGATAAGCCAATCGTCTAAGTTCAGTAGTATTTAGTCCGAAGAATCTAGCGTCCACATATTTTGAATCATTTTTTAGATTTTCTTCGTCCTCTGGTGGAAACACCGGTGGAAGAGGAACCAGCTCTACTAGCTCATTTCACACTTTCCAACGTCGATAGTGGTACGTTGTAAAATATTACTTTGCGATAGCTTGCATTCGTCTTGCCCCATTAGACGGTTAACGAATCAACAATTAATCACGCAATAACCTCAACATTTTTTGACAAACCGTTCTTATTATATTAATAATAAGGGGTGGGGATCAAAATGTCGAATGATTAAATATAGAACGACAAAGATATCGATACGACAGAATTATGAACTCTCAAAATAACGAGGGTTAAATTTTACGAAATTTTATCCCTTAGCCGATGACGAAATCGAATAACTATTACACCAAAGGATTATTTATTTGAGAGCTCATTTTATTCGAGAACATATATTCAGATAGTCTGCAGTTTGAGTCATACAAATACAGATTCGAACAATCTTCAACATTCATATCTCCGAAATAGAAAAAAGTGAGTATCTAATATGCGTAATACCGTCTACAGCAAAAAGCCATATATCGAGACTACAAACTTCGAATGTGTAGATCTGAGAAGCGCAAATGATCGATGGTCCGAAATGGCGAATACCTAAATGGCGAACATGGCATGGCTGCCTGACCCGACTGACCACTAACGCCATCTGCCATCTTCATTCTGAAGCGCAAGTAGTATTGCTCGATCCCAAGTTTTCGCTATCCGGACCGTTCGCCATTTTGGCCCATCGCTATTTTAACTGATCGACTTTTTGGTCCTTCGCTTTAATGAATTCGAAATTGTAAGCTGTCGTAATATTTACAATTCGACGATTTAACGTCTCGAATTGTTTGGTGTATATATACAGGCGAAGCGATATTATATCTCTCATCATTTTGTTAAATCTGATATTTGTTTCGCTATAAATCAACTTCGAGATTTTTGTATACACAATTGCGATTAACTATTTTACAGACTATCATAAGATTGATCCATCTATGTTGGAACGTTCGTCATTACTAAATTCGAAATGTTGGTCCTTCTGAATATTGATCGTTTGAATTTCCGATGCCCACTCGGTAAACTTTACCAAAAATTAGATCGTTTTGTCAAAAAATCGATATTGTTTTCTCACTCGAGACGCGTGATATCGCCACAGTTGATACTTCCACACTCATTCGCTCCTCGCCACCCCTTTAAACTTCAACAGGAGTACTGTGCTCGCACACACTGATTAGTAGCCAGGCTTATGATTCATCTTACCCCGCGTATTCATCTTGCCTCTACTTCCCCTATACGAAGTTTCACAAAATGCGATCGTTTGCTGGACCCTGCAGCACGGTCCAGCTCTTTCTCTCCCACTCCCCTTGATCCCGCACACGCGAGTGTATTTCCCTCTTTCTTTCTCCCTCTAGACGATAGAGCAGTGTCTGATTCGCTACCAGTTACGTAAACTCGGTAAAAGCGTATAGCCAGCCAGCTCGCTGCTTAATCCACCTTAATCCCCGAGCTGTCGAGGGAACCGGAGACGCCGATCCGGGATGAAACAATTACCGGGCGCGCGCGCACCCCACAGCCTCCACGCTTCGTCCAACTTATACTATATCCCGCACGTGTTTCGCACCACGGATATACCCTCATCCTAACAAGCCACTCGACAGCCTGCTCAACAGCAGTGGTATGGACAATCCAGCACGCGGAAATAGCCCATTTCAGCTGGCTAACTTTTCATCGATTTATCCGCACAAAATGGATTTTAGCAACGTTACGTATGTGGGTATTCGACGTTTGGCGGATGATTGAACGAAGCAGAGAGAGAAAATGGAATGATCGGTCATAGAGGAGACGGCTACGCATTTTTTAGGGGATTCAATCCTTAAGGGGTCTTCTCACTTTAGACCCTAAAAAATGCTATTTTCGTGAATTTTTTTGATAGGTTTATATTATAGATATTGATATAAAAGTTGTTACACTTAATAAATACACTTTCGAAATACATTAAATTTTTTTTTAATGCATTTATGTAACTCAAACAAACTTTAAACGTGTTTTTCTTCAAACAACGTTTAAAAAAAACTACTGAACCGATCCTTATGAAATTTTAACCACATATTCTTTACAAATATAACTATAGCGCATATAAAGGATTTAAAAATTTTTTGATATTTACTATTTTTTTGCCAACATCGGTGAAAAACAAAAGTTTTTGTTTTGTGTTTTCGAAAAATGTCCGCCATTTTGTTATTTTTGCATATATCAAAAGCCGTATGATATGCGCTATAGCCATTAACGTACTGAATCTAAAACCGTTTGATTTTTTAGTTTCGGATGATCCATCTCCGACATTTCATCAACAGCGCAGATCTACAATTTTTTAGGACATTTTTTTAACTACCGTTTTCGTCTACAAATAGTGACTTAAATAAATAAAACAATTTTTTAAATGTATTTCTAAAGTGTATTTATCAGGCTGCGAATAGACGTCCGATTTTTTATTTCCGACAATCCGATCCGACAGTCGGATCCGACTATCGGAAGGCACTAGTGCCATACATTTGAGCGAGCATGCAATACACATCCGATCCGATAGTCGGATCCGAGTTCCGATAGTCGGATCGGATGTGTATTGCATGCTCAAACAAATGTATGGCACGGGTGCCTTCCGATAGTCGGATCGGATTGTCGGAAAGAAAAAATCGGACGTCTATTCTCAGCCTTAAGTGTGACAACTTTTATAGCAATATCTATGATATAAACCGATCAAAAAAATTCATGAAAATAGCCGTTTTTTTAGCGTCTCAAGTGAGAAGACCCCTTAATGAAGGGTAAAAGAGTGGGAGAGGGGCGAGAGAGCCGGGAAGAGAGAGGTATTTACTCGATGCTTCGGGACCCGAGCCCCATAGGAGCACCGTGCTCACATTAATTACAACAGTGAAGAGAGCTAGACAGGTGTATCAGATTTGGGTAGATTAAGGTTTTTTCAGAGACAGAGGAAGAGAGGGAGGGAGAGATTCCGGTTGACGACGAACCTATAAGTTGAAAATTAATTGTATTGCGAAATATCCGAACATTTTCTTATCTTGAAACCTCGGCATATTTATTATTAAATATAGTATTTAAAATTTTATCACAGTAACAGTTACATATGAAGATTCACAGAAGAAGCGAACCTCATTATTTGTAAACTTATGTTAATTACTTGATTTGGTATTTCCTTTTAATTTTCTTTCTTATTTTCCACAAATGCTTAGTCAAAATAACAACGAAATGTTTGTCCTTGTTTGTTTGTTCGCTGGTTTATCCGTTTGTGCTCGTTTGTTTTTCAAATGCCATATTTGTTATGTTTGTTATAGTAATTGTAATTGACTACATAGCACAATGCTTATGTACCTAAACCCTATTCCAGACATCAAGCTGTAAAACATTCATCGAAATCGATTCAGTTCAGATTATTTCTCGAGGGATTAATAATTTGATTATACAGTATATCTATTTATTTATTTATTGAAATTCATTTTGTCAATAATACGTATAATTTATTTGAAACGTACGAATATCTGATTTTAATATAAGGTACAAATATGTATCATTTATTTGAATTTAAATTCATTCAATAAATTCATTCAATTTGAATTTAAATTCAGATATGTATCATTTATTGTATTTAAATAGGTATCATTTATTTGAAAAGTACGAATATCTGATTTTAATATAAGGTACAAATATGGAGGTTATGTGCGGAACACAATATCCGGTAAATGGCCGCCTCGTCCCATTTGTAAACGTTTGCTCTTTTGAAGAAATTTGCAATAACATTTCAGCATAATTGCGGACTAATTTAATTAATGGTACTTCTAATTGCTTCCTTGAGCTCCGGAATGGACTGTAGATCATTGGCATAGACTTTTCCTTTAAAAAAATCCCCATAACGAAGTCCAACAGCGATGACCAATTCTCATGGCCGCGGCATCAGATAACACGACGGCGGACTTTTCGAACCGTCTCTGCAACATGTTCTCCATTTTTGTAGTGAGTTTTCACAATTTCTATGCGTTACTCGATCGTGTAATTCTCCATGATTGAACCTCAACACTTCTTGATGCCAGTTGTCAAAAATTAGTACTCTATGTCTGCCACAAAAAATAGCGCGCTATTAAAAATGTCAGGTCATGTTAAAAATGTCTATATATATATAAATATACACAGGGTGTTTGGCGCATTGACCGACAACATTTTTTGAATAATTGGAAGGGGGTAGGGCGTCATTTGCAATTTTTTTTTACACTCACACCCTGTGTCCTAAGTGTCACGGTAATTAAGATATGATTTTTTTTTCGTTTCTTTAAAGGGGCCAGTCCACTTTGAAAATTTCAAAAAATCGCAAGCAAGCAAGACTTGAAGAAATCGACGATGATGAGCAATCAGAAGGGATTTTGTACGGTGCAGCAATTGCCGATTGAGTTTAGGTAAGATTTTTTCATAGTGCAAACTTCAAACGCATTTTTCTCGAAACAACGTTTTCAAAATCTAGCTCCATCGTATCTCTAAAACTAATAAACCGATTCTCTTGAAATTTGAACCACATATTGTAAACATGAATCGCAACAAGATGACCCTCGATGGTTTAAAATGTTTGATTTTTACTCTTTTTTTTACTTTTTCCGTTTTTCATCTGCCATTTTTTTTATTTTTTGTTAAAACTTTATATCCGAGGGTCATTTTGCAGCTGGTGTCATACTGAATCTAATGGACTTTGATTTTTTTGTTTCAGATAAGCCGTTACCGAGTTATGAAGGAGCTACCTAGCCCACCTATTTTTGAGGCGTTACGTTAAACTATAGTTTTTGTACTTAAAAATGAATAAAAATGAATTCAATTTAAAAAAATGTATTTCTAGACTTTATTTATCAAGCCCAACAACTGTTATATTCATATCTTTTATAAAATCCTCCAAAAAAATCGCGAAAATAGCCTTTTTTCGTGGCTCCAAAGTGGACTGGCCCCTTAATTACCCGAAATTTCATCAGTATAACTTTTTTGTTTGTAGTTCGAATAGCACGAAATAACTTTTGTCGCATTTCGCCATGTATGTTCATTACAAATAAATACTTATTTTATACAATTGCTTTCAAGTAAATGACTCTTGAACTTTCAAAAACTCTTAAAATAGTGTAAATGTATACAAAGTTTCAACTCCTAAATTCATTATAAAAAAAATACTTATTCTCTTTATTTTGACCACATAATGCACGATTTCAATTGCATGCAGCATAGCGTTGGAAAGGCTATTAACTAGACAACTTTTCAAAAGAAAGCTAAGTTCAAAATAAATTTTAATTTTTTAATAATCAATTTGGCAGTTGACATTTTTTATACATTTACGCACATTTCAAGACTTTGGAAGTCCATAAATCACTTTCTTCAAACCAATTGTATCAAATCATGATTTATCTATAATAAACATACATTGCAGAATACAACAAAAAGTTATTTCGTTTTATTACAACCACAAACAAAAAAGTTACGACGCTCATCGTGCAGAAAGTATCTCATGTAATTAAATACTGTTTTAAATATTCTTTTTTCATTACTTCATTGTACAAGCCCCTCATAGCTATTTGGACATAAGAAGAAGTATGTATCACATTCCCATACTTCATTCGGACAATGTTTCGATTTTAATGTATTCTTTTTAATCGCGTTTCCTAAATTCGGCCATAGCAGACGTCAGCCATCTCCTCTCAAAACGATATCCTTTATTTTTCGTATTACGTTGACGTTGCCGGACTAATCTTGGATATATCTGGTGCGCGACGGGAACGCGATTAAATTTACGACATCCGGTTCATTTCATGCAGCATTCTCCACACGGACAGAGCAGCGTGCATAGTTACACTCGGAGTCAGATTCGATTAACGCGAACCCACGCGAACCCCGTCTCGTTCGTGCAATTTCTGAAGCACATAATTGTGGTATCCGTACGTTTGGTCGTGTATGAGCCTCGAGAAAAACACACACATACATATATTTATATACATCTATTTAATAACGATATATTACAACTTTAACGCCCGGATTATAGCACTGGTGTTCATGAAGATTCCGAAGCGCGAACCATCGGTGAAAGCTTCTCATTGCGGTTCTTGCGTCGTTTGTATAATTCCGCTTATTTATTCATCGAATCTCTTCGTTATCGCGCATATTCGCGTTTCGTTAAGGTTGTTACGAGGCAAGGTAAAAATGCGACCACCGAGCTGAGATTTTTTTCCGACGGTATATAACCCCTTTGTCGACTATTATGTGCAGTTTGGGTACGATCGAGGGTATCGTTTTCTAGGAGAAAAATCGGAAACGACGTATTTCGTGGGCTGATCACATTATGCTTATGAAAACCGCTCGATAATTTTTAAGTACATTATTTATATCTGCTAAGAAAATCCTACCACCGAGCTGAAAAAATAGGTAGGGTAAAGCCAGCAAAGAGTTCGCACTGTATTAACTTTAATTTTTTGAATAATCCATTTTGATAATGCACTTTGTACTTCTTATTTCAATTTAGGGGTTATATACAGTTGAAATTTTCGAAAAATCGATATATGTAAGTACACACACAGAAAATTTCTTGTCAATCCGGCGAACATTCTCGAAGTTACACGCACATTTTTAATCACGTTTCAGAGCGTTCGGAAGTGCTTTTGTAAGTTTAAACGTGTTTTTCTGAAAACTGTGTTTTTAAGGCGTTACCCCCACTTGTAGCGCAGAAAAAAGGCCTTTTTCATGAATTTTTTTAAAAGAAAACTACAAAACTTTTTTAATCGATCAATATACCATCTTAAACAACACATCTTGAAGAACTTTCAGTAATTTTTTTATTGAAAAATATTACATTGTTTAGTGGCAAATGGCCGTCAATGAAATAATGTTTTTATATACACGGTTTGCGGTGACCAACATTGCGGCGAAGTGGATCATCTGAAAAAAAAAATGCGGATGGATTTAGTCAAATATAAGTATAAACTAGTCTTGAATCGAAGGATTTAAAAGAATATTCATTTTTCACAAAATGGCGGACAGTCAAAGTTAATGGTTCGATTTTAACGAAAAAAAAACGGCCGTTTTTTTGCTATAAAACGGCCATTTTTTCGAAAAAAAAAATCGAACGATTAAAGACGTTTTTATGTATTAAATAAGCCTGCAAAATTTCAAGAAGATCAGTTCATTAGTGTTCGAGTAATCTTGGTCACCGACTTTAGAAATGCCATTTTGAGAAAAACACGTTTAAAGTTTCTCTTTCAACGCTCTTTCAACGCGGATTCTTCTCTTTCAACGCTCATATCTCAGTCAATTTTGTTCGGATCGACTTGAAGTTTTCAGGACATATTCTCAGATACTTATACTTCAAAAAAATGCAATAAAAGAAATCGATTTTTTCAAAATCGCAAGTGGGGGTAACCCCTTAAAGTCGGTGAGCAAGATGTCTCGGAATTTTTAGTTTTAACAAGTATATTTTTTAGCGATTAATCGAAGGTTTTTTCTCATCGATAAATATTTTCCATTTTATAAACAATTTAAGGCCTACATTTTTGTCAAAACTCGATTTTTTTTAGAAGCCGCTATTTTGTGAAAAGACATTATTTTACTTATTCCTTCGATCGATTACAAGATAATCCATTATATGGACGAAATATTTTTGGTTTTTTTCATTTTAGACGATCCAGTCCAGAGATATCGTGCTCACCGCAAGACGCCTTTTTTTAGAGGTGCCCCCAGAGATCAGCTATAGCAGCTTTCAAAATAATTATTTTTGCAAATAAAAAATGTTGAAATACAGTTAAACGTTACCATAATATGTGTACAATTTTTTTTCAATCGATCTTTTTGGGCCTCCTGACTGTATATAACCCCTTAAGCTTTGGTCATTTAGGAACATTATTTTAAATATAAATCTTTAGGGGTCTTCTCACTTTGGACGCTAAAAAAGGCTATTTTCATGATTTTTTTGATAGGTTTATATTGTAAATATTGATATAAAAATTGTTAGACTTAATAAATACACTTTCGAAATACATTTAAATTTTTTTTTAAATTTAAGTCACTATGTATAGACGAAAATGGTAGTTGAAAAAATGGCCTAAACATTGTAGGCCTGCGCTGTCGATGAAATCTCGGAGATGGATCATCCGAGAAAAAAATCAAACGATTTTAAATTCAGTATGTTAATGGCTACAGCGCGTATCATACGATTTTTTATAAATGCAAAAATACCAACATGGCAGACATTTTTCGAAAAAAAACAATAAAAACGTGATTTTTCACCGTTTTTGGCAAAAAAATTATAGAAATCAAGATTTCAAAAAATCCTATGTGGTTGAAATTTCATAAGGATCGGTTCAGTAGTTTCGAAGATTTTATCAACAAGCCGCCGAAAAACGTTGTTTCGAGAAAAACGTGATTAAAGTTTTTATTAAATGAAAAATCGTACGAAGGTAGTAAAGTGAAGGTCACACGAATATGCAGTTAGACTCTTCCGATCTTCATAAAATTTTAGTATGATACTTTTGGATATCCATACTTTCGAAAAATGTGATTAAAACCAAAATCGATTTTTTGAAAATTGTAAAGTTGCCTTAAATTCGATTTGTCATCCTTATTTAAAATACGTAGGTAAATTCTTCGTGATTATCACACGGTGCAGCCACGCACCGCCCGAATTGTTTTTCCCCGCGAATAAACGTCGTTATTTTTCATGCGACGTGTGCACCGTGCTGCAACGAGGTATTGGTGAAAATTTTGACCGCGTGATCAATTTGTAGTACGCGCGAAAGAATTGCGACTACGGGGTGAGAAAAATTTGTGCAAACTTCTGCATACACATATACCGACATATAAATACGTTCCGCCGTCCAGCTCGCCCATTTTTTCCCGCTATCAAGGGGATTTGTATTCACTGTTGGTATCGCGATTCAATTGTTATATTCGCGTATCTGCATCCTATAACTTCCCGGGACTTCTATTTCGTGGAATTTATTTCCAGCGCGAACGGCATATGTCAATATATCGATTGACGGGGCGAAAATTCAATTTTTTTTTGTGGACTGCACGCGGTGAACCATCCCCCACGATCCGCAAGCTCGCTTGTATTTCAACGGAATCGGAGTGGCGTAAAAAAAATGCCCGCATATGAACTACAGCGTGGAATACCGCGGGGCTTTTTCGCCCGTTTTCCCCTTTCGTCGCGTACGTTTGCTAATTGTATACGACCATGTTTTATCCGCGCGTCCCATATGTTTTATTCGCCGTTCCATTGGCCGCCGAAAATTCTCGTATTTCTCTGCACAATCACGTTACCTGCTCCATTTTCATGGATTTGTAACGAGAGCGGACTCGTGAATAGCGGGTGTGATGTTTTACTCCCGTTCGAATCTGTTTGCCTCATCGATGAGACTTTCCTTTGATCCCACCGCGGACGGGAGTTCAGTTGTATCGAAAATTACTCGTCGACTCAATTATTTTACGCGATGGTGAGTTCTACCGCGGGGTGTTGTGATGCTCGATCATCGTACCAGCAAGAATTCATCATCCTGGTTAATTTAGTGTATCCGATGATTCGTAAGCAGTAGTTCCGTGGGTTTCGAAATAAAAACAGCAGGTAAATATTTACAAGTGGGGCTCCAGCCTTAATCGGCTCCGAAACTTTTTTTCGCATGTTCGGGGTTATTCTGCAGTATGAAAATATGTTTTTTTATGATGAGGGAGGGGTATTTTATTAAGAAAAAACATATTTCCCAAACCCAAACCCATGTCATTTGACCCACTTGATATCACCAAACCCGGTTCTTTCGTACCTTTAAAAAGGTATAAGAAGCGTTTGGGGGTTGAGACAAGGGTTGAAATTGTCTTCCCCCGACTTAAATATTATAAAAAAGTGCCCTGCAATACATCGACTCGATACAAAATTTCTAAACCCCTTTTCTACCTGGGAGCCCCACTTGTAAATATTTACCAAAAAGCATATTTTCTCTATTTAAAAAAGTATAATATATAAATTATTTTATTAAAAATGCTAAGCCCATAAAAGAGCAACATTTCAATAACATTAGAGAAAAAACATTTAAAAAATTGGGAAATTCAGCCGGTGGGACCTGGTTTCCGGAATCCCTTTAAAAAAAGTGACCTCGTGGTGGTCAGGTTAACTCATGATGGCTTTATCTGAAATTAAGAAACCAATTTTTTTCTGTTAGTAGATAAGTAAAGCTCGCGATTGAACGGAGGATTTTTAAAAAGATTGAAGTTTCAATTTTTTGCAGAGTTGTATGCAAAATAGTTCAATTTTTGGTACAATTTACACTACGTCTTGTAAAATGAGTATTGTAATCGAAAAAAACCTTCGTGCAATCACTAGTCAATGCTATTTTGAAGTGTGAAAAATTTCAATCAGGTCGGTGCATTAGTTTATGAGAAATCGTGTCCACCGACTTCAAAAATAGTGTTGTGACAAAAATACAATTTACCTGCCTCGCTCCCGGCCGGTGTTTCCCAACGGGAGAAATTCCCAAAGGCTCTCTCTCTCTCCTAGAATTTTGCCCCGATTGACCTAAAACTTTGGGAAACTATTCTAAACATATTGTACATGATAAAATTCAAAAAATGGATTTTTCGAAATTTTCACACCCACATAACCCCCTTAAAGATGCTGATATTTCCAGCGCACGTTAAATATGAACCAAAAATTGACTCTACCATCGATAAATCCCGTTTATCCTATGACAATGCTGTCCAGGCTTTCCCTTGAATTCGGCCGATGAAGCTGCTCTGTATTCTCCAGAGAGCCCTCTCATTCGCATCTCATGATGGGAACGGTAGTCGAGCTACGTTGATTAATTTCCACGGAAGCCCAAACTGCCACGATGCGATCAATTCTCCAATAGTTTTCTCCGTGCGGCCTTCGATCGATCATTTCATGGTGAAATCGAGGCATTCGCCCGCAGCCTCTCGTTGACAGAGGATCCAATCATCTTTGGGGATCTCAAAGTAAAAGGAGAAACGGCTATGGCGATCACAGCTCGTGAAGCAACCTAAACATATTGATATGAACACGTACAGGGAATCGAGGTCGGGAAAAGCCTAGAGCTGGTTTGAGTTATTGAGGCATCGGTATATCCACGAGACATAAGTGGCCTGGCATGGTATGCACACGCCATCCGAGGAGGGGACGATGTGATGAGCTCACATACGCCGGGGCCCCGTTCTCGTTGGTCGACGAGGCTGCCACTGTGTTCGTTCCGCCACCATTAATACAGATGTTACTTTGAAGCTAGGCAACCCATCTTTACACCAAAGCCTTGGCCACGTACGTATTACACGTATAGCCACATGGACGCCCAGTGCCACGCCACCACGTTGGCTGCCCGTTCTCCGTTCGCCTGTACGCGAGCCAAGCCACGATTGCCTCTCTTCAGCTCGCATGCTTATCGCCACTGTGTATCTCCACGCTCCTCGGGCGCTCATCTACGTTGTGAACCTAGGTTTACAGTGGCCGAGTTCCTTGCCTCCGTACACGTATATGACCGGACTGATATCAACACCGACGGGTTCTGAGATTTATGGCGCAGACACCAAAGACTCGGCTTCTAATAACTCGCCTGCGAAGATAAGGGATCAGCGTTGAATGGATTTCATTGCTGGTGCAGGATTGGGAGTTGTGTTAAAAGCCTCGGAGGATGGATCGTTAGGCCGTGACTGAAACATCGGTATCGTGACCGATGGGTCTGGATACACCCTCGTATGAAACACCCTAGACCTCATCAGGCGTTTTTGCTAGCGCATGGCGGCAGCCAATATCCACCCTACGTCATCCGTGCTGGCGAAATCGAGCCTGCGGGAGCAAAGAGCCACATCGATATATTTATTTTATGGTTTTTTATAGCGATGATAATGACTCTTGAGCACTTTTTCAAAAGTTACAAATTCAACAGCCATTTAGTTATGGACAGAACACATTTGCAGCTATCTTCTGCATTTTCATATGCGGATGATGGTATTTTTTAAAAATGTTTTGGTACTGAAACATTCTTTTGGAGACTGCAGAAAACCAGCGAAGCCTTTTTTAAATTGAGACCATTTGGAAGCTCCCCCTCGCGTAGAGATCCACTGCGGTCATGTGTTTCCGGCTCCAGGTGAGGTGAAACAAGGCCCTCCATCAACTGTTTTTATAGGCTTCTGAGGTTTGCTGAAAAGGTTCACTTTTAGCGCTTGATCCACTGAATCCTAGGCACGACAACATCATTCGAATCGTCAAAAATTGATGCCATGTTATATCTTGAGGTTATGTAGAATGTTCATTTATGCCTCGACCTCTACTGTAAAGCTTGGACTGAAGTATTAATCCAAGCTTTACAGTAGAGGTTGAAGCATAAATAAACATTCTACATAACCTCAAGATATAACCACAGCTATAGCAGTTTCTCTAATTCTCCAAAGTGTCTTCATTGTTGTCTTGATCCACATTTCCTTTGCAAAGGATCCCATATTGCCCCTCCATTTCGTCCAACCCAATGAAAACCGGCTTGGCGAGCACTATACGCGAGACTCAATTTCCCAGGACATACGGACCATCCACCACGTCAACAGATACGAAAAAGCCACACAGTTCTGTGCATACAATCGGCAGAAGATAGGGACAAGCGTACCTAAGAATCGCATCATCCCAATGACGATACTCGTTACGTCAGGACATTGTTATCGCAACGCGAGCACGATCTTATGTGTGACGTGGGGAGGGGCAAGGAGGGATTTGGTATAAGCGGCAAACACGTAAAGCTCTCGGTCGATACCAGGATCGAGAGGGCGCGAGCATGGGAGCAAGAGATATAGAAGACCCGACGGAATGACGGGCAGGAGTGACGGGCAGCAAGTGTTCCGTAATCTAATGAACCCTTTTCAGCGGCCGACAACGCGTGCCTAATCGCTGACAACGCTGACAGCCCGGAGACGCTTGAACTCCGCCCTGGCGCGCACACGCTTGTTCTCTTGCGCCCCCGCTATTATTCCTGTACGTGGCTGTGTTAGCCTCCGTGCTTCTCGTCTACCCGGATGACATATACATATATATAATATATCGACTATACACTGTCTGTGCACACGAGAAACCAAAATCCTACGCCATTGAATATATGTGTCTAATGAATATGTGGAAAACTGTAGCTACGTTTCTCGACGTTTACCCAAAGAAAAGCTATCATCCTACGGTACTCCTGTTCCATTTGTCACTAACTTTTCCGAATTTCTCACATTTGATTCAAAATGTCACTCTTGTACAGGAATCATTCCATTTACCGAAGTATACATAGCTGTTGGATGTCATTTGACGACAGGTGCTCCATTTTGATCAATCAAACGGAAACCCGATAACAGAGAAGCCAGGAAGGCGCATATGAACGCATCGAAAATGTCATGGGCGGAGATGATTCATTTCCCAAGTAATCGATTCACCGATCGATCATCCATTAATCAAGAAATCGTTAAATCGGATGACGAATAGTTTGCCACGATAGCGAGGATGGAGGATCGGCGCGGCTAGATACACGCTCTGGTAACCGACCGAAGTTGAAGTTTCCTCGAGCGTCACTCCACCAATGAATCCAAGGCCCATTCAATGGGTCTTTCCATGGATAGATGGAAGTGTCGCGGGTCTGCCGGAGTTCGCCATACTTGTTCTGGCCAACCTAACCACTCGTAACAACCGATCTCCTTGGATCTCGATCACAACTGATCCGCGCTGTGCCAACCTGGTGAATGGTGTAGTTGTTTGCGTGGTTCGAGTGAGCCAGCGGCTTGTTTGCCAAAAGGATAAAACTGCAAATCGATTCCTCGAGAGACTCGCGTATATTAGAATGGAGGGTTCGGGATTATGGAAATCTAATGTGGGTCAACCGAATGCGCGAACAGCTCCGATGTCGATACAGCTATAGCTCTGTTCCCACGGGACCAATTCGATCGGGTGGTAGTATTGCGGTATACGTGTACGTGTTTATACCGCGGAGCGAGAATATCGGATCGGGTTCACCTGGCAGTTTGGCCCAAGAGTTCGTGCCCGGTGTAGATGCAGGACGTGACGAACGGAAAGGAAAGGAGCAAAGGTTGACGATCGCTCTCGGTGCCCCGGTAAGTTGACCCGTGTGCCAACCGCTACACGCGGCAAGCTCAGACTTTATGACAGGGAGACCATTAGCATGCCTCGTGTCTGCTTACGTATACACCGAATACATACATACACATGCATACACGTGTATATACACACTTACCAGCAAAACGGTGGGTAGTACAATCGCTCAGTCGGTCTCCACACTGTTCCTATCTTGCGCCTCCATATAATCGTATACAATGGGGGATTCGTGTGTCGACAGTTTGGCATGATAATGTCCTGGGCCTCTGGGACTTTAACCAGCTATTTTCCTATATATATATACATATACGGGCGTTTGGTCCCCTCGGCTGTTCAGAGCAAAACCTTTATTTCTTATACATAAAATAACGATTAGGGTGTATACAGCTCGAGCAATAGGCATCATTGCATGTACAGGATGAGATACGTCGCGCAGAGTCCAAATCGCCATTAATACCACTCAGGAAATACGGGACGCGGATACGTGGGGACAGGCAACAGTACGAAGGCTAACTTAAAGAGAACCCGGATCAACGGACTACCGTGTGACGAAACGACACGAGGCTCGTCCGTGTCTACGTGAAAATCGACGCGCAAAAATATTTTTCCATTTGGCCGAAAAGCCTTTTACGACTGGTAATAGCGATCGTGGGGTACGATAACCGACTCGCAAATCGTTGTTTCGTGCCATTTTCACTGACACACGATTATCGGCAGTTCTCCGGCGCCGCTGTAAAATCCCCGGGAGCACAACGCCACGCGGATCCAACACGGATAACTCGAGTGTGTCGGAGAAGATGATTCGATATTACGTGTGGCGGATGAAACGAGGATTTTTTTAGTTTTATTTTCAACTTCGAATTACGGCGGAAGGTGGTGGCAGGGAATGTGAAAATGATCGGTGTTTTCGGTGAAAATACTGAGGTAGACTGATGCTTCGTTTCTTTAGGGTTGCATTGCACAATAAGAAAATATGCAGGGAGCCTTCGATGGGGGGCGTTGGATTGCGCCAGTATATGGATCGCGAAGCAGCTTGTACAGGTTTCCCAGAGTTTCCCTGTGCCCTCGTGTGCATGTGATGTGGTGCATTGGGAAACAGTGACTTTGAACTCATTGAGGAACTGGCAATCAATGTTGACCTTATGCGGGAAGACTGGAATATCACTACTGGCTATCCGGGAAAATCAGATGACATTTCTAATGGGTTCGAATATCGCGAAGCCCTGCGAGGGAACAGGTGCGAATATTCTCATAGCTCAGTCACATCGCTCGAACTGTCACCATGTATTGGAGGGTTGCTGTGGTTACGTTCGACAATAGAACGTAAAACAGCTCGATACCTACGGTTCACCTTTCTCATCATCAGCACAAATCCAAACAAACGCAAACCCATGCATGCATATCCATATGGAAATGCAGACAATGGCTAGTGACGTGTCCTGCACATTTCTAAATGACTGTGGAATTCGTATATTGTGGAAAAGTCCGCAATACCTTAAGGAGTTATGCCTACTTGTACCAGTCGAAAACAGCTCATTTTTTGGGATTTTTGTAGAAAATCGTTGTTGGATTTCTACCAAAATTGGGTATTTGAAATAATATCATTTGAAGAACATTCTGTAATTTTTCGTGTAAGAATGTTTAATTGAATATAATCGATTTACAGCTCGAAAACGTCTTTTGCTTTCGGGCGTCTTTAATTCTCGAAATATTAAGTTAAAAAAACACATGGCGCGTGTTTATAGTAAGTCTTGATTTGTGTGAAAAATTGGCATTTTTCGTTCATCAAATCGAACGTAGGAAAAAAAAATCCTTGATCAAATACTATATTTTGACGTCCAAAAAAGCGCTAAAAATTTCAGGAACGTCGACGTCGTCGTTTTTTAGATGCTTTGCGTTTAAAGCTTCGAGCGTTTCGACGCACGTCAATACAACAGCCTATAAATCCGCTAATTGTCATTCGATTACCTCGAAATTTTCAGGAAACATTTATAAGATGACTGTCAAAATATATCGGTTTTGAAAAAAGTGACTTTTCGACTTTTACAACTAGGCACAACCCTTTGAAAAGACACCGAAAACAAATCGTTAACTATCCCAATAAAAGTAAGTATCAATTATCCTAATGAAACATTCTCTTCCATATCGAAATTGATGCCAAGGCAATGTTGCAGATGCACCTTGGTTAAATTTTCACCATTACTAAAGTGGCTAACTCAAATAAAAGCTGCACGATTATCGACGCCTGTAAATATACCCCAACCGTATTCCGCGCGGACATCGATCGAGTCTTCGCAAATTCTTGAAGGGCCGTGGAACAGTAATAACAAAGACGAGCTACGAACCACTTTCCCGACGTGTACTTCCGGCAAATAAGGAAGAACGTTTCCCTCTCGGTTTATAGCTGAAATAAATGTGTACGTGGAACGGTGTATAACCCGTGGACGGATCATGACGTCGTGGGAGATGCTATTAATGGCGTTCGTGATGTACACACACACACACACACACACACACACACACACACACACACACACACACACACACACACACACACACACACACACACACACACACACACACACACACACACACACACACACACACACACACACACACACACACACACACACACACACACACACACACACACACACACACACACACACACACACACACACACACACACACACACACACACACACACACACACACACACACACACACACACACACACACACACACACACACACACACACACACACACACACACACACACACACACACACACACACACACAAACACCACACACACACACACACGCACGCACGCACGCACGCACGCACGCACGCACGCACGCACGCACGCACGCACGCACGCACGCACGCACGCGCACACACACACACACACACACACACACACACACACACACACACACACACACACACACACACACACACACACACACACATACACACACACACATATATATATATACAGGGGGTCCTGTTATGAATGGATAATCCTGCAACTGTCGATAGGTCTGATCATGTCCTACTGTATGCTGGACTTTGAGTTCAGTAAAAGTCCCACAGTTTTCGAGATTTTGGACTTCATGTATTTTTTTGGAAAAAATAATCTGCTTTGGTTTTTCGCATACCATTTCTACAAATGATATGAATCGACAATAACCAAGCAACTTTTCAAAGTAATTAGCACGAGATGCGTAGTACATTTTTTTACACCGCAGGCTATCAAAGTCAGATGTTCGAATTGGTTTGTATGCAAATTCTGCATAAGATCTTTTTTCATAAAGTTTCTTTAACACTTAAGGTTAAAAGGAAGACTTTTCTAGATAAAACAAATAACCAAGAGTATTTTTCACAAAACCGGGTCAAATTAAGTGTTCATTTGTGGAAATGACATGCGAAAAACCAAAAGCAGATGAATTTTATCTCGAAAACTGTGGGACTTTTACTAAACTGAAATTCCAGCATATCGTAGGGGTGGTGATCGGAAGTTCGGATGATCAACATTCAGAAGGACCGAAATTTCGAATTCAGTGATGAAGAATGTTCCAATATGGATACATCAATTTTATGATAACCTGTAAAATAGTTAATCGAAATTGTGAATACAAAAATCTCGACGTTGATTTATAGCGAAAACAAATATCACATTTAACAAAATAATGAGAGATATAATATCGATTCGCTTGTATATATACACCGAACAATTCGAGACGTCAAATCGTCGAATAGTAAATATTACAACAGTTTACAATTTCGAATTCATTAAAGCGAAGGACCAAAAAGTCGATCAGTTAAAATAGCGATGAGCCAAAATGGCGAACGGTCTGGATAGCGAAAACTTGGGATCGAGCAATACTACTTGCGCTTCAGAATGAAGATGGCAGATGGCGTTAGTGGTCAGTCGGGTCAGGCAGCCATGCCATGTTCGCCATTTAGGTATTCGCCATTTCGGACCATCGATCATTTGCGTTTCTAAGATCTACACATTCGAAGTTTGTAGTCTCGATGTATGGCTTTTTGCTATAGACGGTATTACGAATATTAGATACTCTTTTCTATTTCGGAGATATGAATGTTGTAGATTGTTCGAATCTGTATTTGTATGACTCAAACTGCACACTAACTGAATATATGTTCTCGAATAAATGAGCTTTCGAATAAATAATCCTTTGGTGTAATAGTTATTCGATTTCGTCATCGGTCAAAGGATAACATTTCGAATAATTTAAACTTCGTTATTTTGAGAGTTCATAATTCTGTCATTTTACATTTGGTCATTCGACATTTTGACCCCCACCCATATTGTAGGACATGATCTGCTCATCGACAGTTGCAGGATTATCCATTGATAACAGGACACCCTGTATGTATATATATATATATGTGTGTGTGTGTGTGTGTGTGTGTGTGTGTGTGTGTGTGTGTGTGTGTGTGTGTGTGTGTGTGTGTGTGTGTGTGTGTGTATGTATTCATATATTTGTATATATATATATATACACACACACAAAAAGTATGTACAAATGATTATATATACAGCCGGAAAGAAAAGAATCGTGTCAAATGTGCCCCGGCTATCCACAACGTATTATCAAGTTTGCGTGCACACAGGTACACGTGTATACCACGCGCTGCGAAATAACTGACCATACTGTCTATAATTTCAAGCGAATGCGCAGTGCTCCGGTGCAACGTACTTCACGGCCCATACGAATGCGTCTATATAAGCGAATGTAATCGCGCATATATGCCCCGTGTACACACCAAAGTAGGGAGTAAGGCTCAAAGAGTGCGGAAGGAAAATACGAAATTTCAAGGAACTCGCGGAGGTGTTAAGACCGACTGTAATTTATGTAAGTGCCACGTTCTGTGTGCCGGGCTCGCGTGAGCTCAAAGGACGCGCGAAGCGCTCCCTAGCGGCATTAGAATGCGAAAGGTGGATGGCCATTGACTTTCTCTCCAATCATCCTAGTTATTAGATAGATATCTCTCATATTTGTGCATGTATGTAAATATGTACCCATATGGACACACGGATACACATGACTATATTTTTTCTATATTTCCGCTGTTTTTCCATATGCCCTTTTCGATGCTTAGGATCCCACTCCCTTTGCGTTTACCCCACACATGTCACTTCACTATTGCCAGCTCGTGAGAGACCCCTCTAGACTAGACGTAAGAGACTAGAGTTCCAGTTGTGTTATCATCGGTGCCGTTACCCATCCAAGTATTGGCCGGGATCAACGCTGCTTGCCATGGGAAAATGCCGCAACCGCACACCGAACGCGCCTCCACTGCTGTCGATCATATGGATCACGCATTCAGGTGCATACAGCTAATACTTTCTTGCGGCCACGTTATTCAGGAAAACGACCGTTCCGACAGGCGAGACACTCGTAACTGTACCTGTTATAGCGTTGATGAATTGTGGCAATATGTGCCAGCAACGAAAGACTGTCAAATCTTCTATAAAGCTTAAGGTGGAAGCCTGAATTAGAAGGTCCGAAAAATCGTTTTTTTTTGCTAAGATCGATAGATAAACTATCCAAGAAAATATTTACAAAGTTACAGAGGCAAATTGTAAATATTTTCGAAGATACAAGGCCAAAAGCCGAGAAGCAATATTTGATATTGATATTTCCTCCTATTGGAAACTTTGAAGCGCGTTTTCGCCAGTTTTCATTTTCACGATTTTTCCATATTGGCGGGCGTGATAGCAAAAAAACTAAACGACCTATTGAATGAAACCAAAGTTTATTTTCTTCAGTATGAAAATCTGTTCTTAGTCAATTAAAAAAGTCGTTGAAAAAGTATTTTTAAATCATTTTTATAGCAGGATAAAGGGTTTTGTTAAACACTTTTGTTTTCAAACCTGAGAAAAGTTATAAATTCACGATTTTTTAAGTTTTTTTCTTAATTCACCCAGAAGAAAATTAATGACGATTAAAAATTTTATTGGTTTATTTGGTTCAGTCAAGAATCACGAGCTGCATCTTTCCCGCCGATTGGGGACTGCAGTGGCAAGACGCACATGGAATAGGCTGATAAATCGGCAGTCATTTATTGTTTCATGATGAATTTTTTTTTATACATTTCAAATATCCGTGAAAAGATACTTCAATGTTTACTGGGCTCACTTGTTTTTTTTTTCCTTCTAAAAAAATTCCCGAAAAAAACACTTTTTTCGACCTTCTAATTCAGGCTCCCACCTTAAGGGGAGATATGCACCTAGATGGTCGAGGTCGAGGATTTGGAAGCTATGAACATTCCGTCGACCGTAGAAGACCTACACTATGGGCCTGGTATCGATGATTCCATGTAAGTTGACAAATTTCATGATTTATTCATTCCCAAATTTTCAAACGCGTTTTTCTCAAAACCACGTTTTTCAAATCGGTACCCAAAATTTCTCGAAAACCAATGAACCGATTGCCTTGAGGTTTTTTGTGGTTATTCTACACACCATTGTCTAGTACTTGTCATAGGATTTTTTTCCGTTATTTAGTTTCTGTTTTATAGGCAAAATAATAACTAATTTTTGGCGAAAACATTACTACTTATGTTCAAAACGTCCGCCATTATGTCATAAATCGAAATTTTCAAAATCGACTATGACAAATACTAGATTATAGGATCTAATTTAATAATCTTTTTGGTTTTTTTCAGATGATTTTTGAAGAAACGCCAGTGGGTACCGTATATGCAGATTTTTTTACGACGCTCCAAGGATCCTACAATATCCTTGTATATTTTCGATATTTTCAAATAAAGAAAATTAAACATATTTTTGAATGTAAATACTTTTAGATAATTAAAACCCCAATCCGAAGTTTCAAATAGTATTTCTCGAAAAAATTCACAAAAATGACTTTTTTCCGGCTCCTAGGTGTATATCTCCCCTTAAGACAGCATTGCTACCTAGAGCGCTGTGTTGAATGCGATTTTTAGAATGGAATAACCGTTAATCTGTTCGAGTATGTTAATTTTAATTTCACACTCTTTATGAACCCTTCAAGAATATGGACAATTTAACAAAAAATTATTATCATGTACTTTTGTACGTTTGTTTACAATGGTACGCGGAAAACGCCCCCAATTGGCGACCATCGTTGTGTACGTTGTATGAATCTGATTAAAAAACCAAGCATATTTTTTATCGGTATAAGTGTTGTGATGTTTGGTAGTAGATTCAGAAAAAAAAACAAAATGGCGGTATGCTAAACTTTGGTTTCCCATGTTTTCCATTTTTCTGGCCATTCTACGAGTCATATAAAAAAAGCCATTTTATTTCGACTCAATTCTGCTACCAACGTTGATTATCAGTGTACTGAAGGTGTATGCTAAATCTGCGCTCAATTGGCCAATTGGTTATTGAGATATCGTGGTTCCCGACTTCAAAAGCACTGGATCGAGAAAAACACGTTCAAAGTTGCTGCATCCCGACCACGCTCCCCGAGCGTACTCCTTGTAATTTCTACAACTCGGCTAATTTCATAAGTATCATTAAACGGTTTTTCAGACGTAATTAGAAAGGTCTGTAGAATAATGAAATGAAACTTAAAAAAAACGATTTTTTTTTCAAGTTTCTGCACAACAATACTGCCTTAAGGGAGAACTCCACTGTGATGGGCTGAAAAATTGGGATGAAAGGGATTAGGAAAAAAAACGGTCTATCATTAAGCACACATTAAGATATTTCGTCTAAATTTTTAGCTAATCCTTCCTTGACAAACTTATATTTGGCCACGACTTTGACACACTGGGTCAATTTGACCCGGATAGTACTTCATCCACCTCCTTCGGTCGGTTTTTATTGAAAAAAAATCCGAGCTACACTTCAACCATTTTTCAATCTGTCTGCATAACTAAAATTCGGAAAGTATAAAATTAAATCGTTGTAAAAAATGATTGAATCCCTTCAATTTTGGGAAAGTGAGCACTTGATTTCACACTCGTCCGGATCATAATGACCCAGGGTGGCAAGGAAGAGTTGAAAAAATAGTACAATAGAGCCTCTGTATAAGAAATGTGGTCCAACGGCGGGATCGACAACCTGACAATGATTGGTCTCAAAAATATAAACAAATAAGGGTTATAATCTATATAAATGTAGTTCTCGTTGAACGTAGCCGTTTATCGAGAAAAAAAATCACAAAATGGCGGGTAATCAACAGAAGGTGTAATTTCGGCGAATTTTCTTTTATATTCGAGGGCTTAAAAAATACTAAATTTCAAAAATAAAAAACCTAATTTCGCGACATGAAAAATTTTCTTTTTCAAAATTGAAAATCTAATTTAAATAAATAATTTTTAATTTTAAATTAAAAATGTAATTTAAAATTGAAAAAAAATTGCTTCTTTAAAATTGAAAACAGCTAGAGTTATGATTCCGGCCAGGTCGAGAAGAACGCGATTGAAAGGCTTAGTACACTTAAATCGTTGCGCTACCTGCTCTCACTAAATCGGCTGTAACTTGTTCAATTTTCAATATTTCAACTTGAACATTTTTTCACATATTCTGGAATATTAATACTTTGAGAAAATGCGAAACTTCGATTTTTTCACCCGTCACAGTATCGTCCCCCCTTAAAAACCCTTGGCTTCCAGCCAAATACTCCAAAAACATGCGTTTCCATTTTCTTTCCGAATTGTTTTTTTAAACACGTCTACTCCAAAGAAGCATCAAATCGAAAAAAAGCATAATTTCCCCTTGGAGCCGAGCGACCAATTATAATTTACGCAAGTGCCACTTTCGGTGTCGGTTTCGCGAGCTAAATGCTGGTGCTCAAAACGTTTCCTGGCGGCGTCGTCGGAGTGCGACAGACATATTACATCGGGACGCAACTCCTGACTTTCCCTCTAATCATCCCGGTGATTAGATAGATATCTTGCGCATTCGTATGTATGCGTATTACAAACGCATGTGCATACACCTATGCGCATAGATGTGTACACATACACAAATGGGGTGTATATATGGTAATACGTCCTCGCAGGCGCGTTGTTTATACAGGCGATCATTACAGTAATTATGATAGTCGGGCATAATTATTATACCATCAATAAATTACAGTATAATGTTCCAACATTATAGGTTTCCGCGTGTGCATGATGATCGCTCCGACCGAAGCGACCAAGCCGCTTGTATAATTTACATGGATATTAATGCAGCCGTTGGAGCGACGATGGACGGGCGTCGCGACTCGACGATTACCTTAATACTCCAGGCCATGTCAGCGCACATATACCGACTGCTCGTATGAGCGCATTATTGCGGCTGTCCCACTCGTCGATCCCTTCATATTGTTGCTTACAATAGAAACTCGATGTGGACGAACGAGCTGCGGAACTCTCTCTCTCCCTCTCTCTCTCTCTCTCTCTCTCTCTCTCTCTCTCTCGCACTCTCTCTCTCGCACTTTCTTTCTCCCGCTTGATCTCTCTCTCTCTTTCCATGTCACACAAAATCCTATCACAAGCTTACATTTCACTTGGTCGTTCACAGAGCTCTCTGCTTCTCCAACTCGAGTTGTAATCCGCACCTGTCGAAATTGAATATCTATGTGATGCTTCATATATATTCTCTCTGCAGCGATGCTATTCGTGTAGTCCAGTACAAAAGACGAACACCCAGCACTTTTCAGGGTAGACTATGATTTTTGACTGAAGATGGATGGTTGTATACTGAAAGTAACAGCAATAAAATGTTGCCCCTCAACTCGCTCCAATCCTAAGAAATAGGGGTTGAAAACTTCAAAATCGCCGTATCTCGATAATTAATAGCCCAGTCCAAAAAGGTTTCAAACAAAAGTTGTTGGGAATAATATAATTCGCCTAAAGTTATCTGACGTCGAACCACCTATCTTTGAAAATAGCGGCACAAAAACGATTCGAAAATTCGCGGTCGATGCGTGTGCGAGCTGAGTAGACATGTGGCTACGTCCTTGCCTGGATCAGTGGAGCTCTCGTGTTTTTGTGCAGCTATTTTCAAAGATTTTTCCAAACAACTTTTGTTTGAAACATTTTTTCATCAGGCTGTTAATTCTCGAGATACGGCGATTTTTACGTTTTCAACCCCTATTTCTTAGGGGTGGGGTGAGTTGTGGTGCAACATTTTATTGGGGTTACTATCAGTATGCAACCTCAGTCAAAAATTCATATTTTACGCTAAAAAGTGCTGGGATTTCGTCTCTTTTACCGGACTATTCGCCGGCTTTGGAATCCTGTCGATGGAGGGACTACCCCCTCGATTCTACATTCTTATAAGGAACATCCCTCAGGTGACACCCTTCGATTTTGTTGAAATTTGGATATGTCACAAAGCACCGAAAAGTAAGCGATACGTATTTTTTTTATCGGCGGAAAAACGGTTTTACGGGGTGAAACCACCCCTCGAAAAAAGGTATCTCTAGGGGTAATATAGCAGTTTCACGTACAAGGAGTCCACCGATTTTAATGAAACAAAAACGAAAATTCTTCTAATCCGAAGCAATGAAAAGTCCACTATTGTGAAATTTCAAAAAAAAAAATTAGGGGTGAACCACCCCTATATTAAGGGGTGGTTTCACCCCTTAAAAACGTTTTTCCGCCGATAAAAAAAATACGTATCGCTTACTTTTCGGTGCTTTACAACATATCCAAATTTCAACAAAATCGAAGGGTGTCACCTGAGGGATGTGCCTTAGTGAATTTTTAGTCGTATTGTGGAATATCTTGATCAAGCTGCTAAAAAGGGAAACACAATTTTACTATGTGGCGATGACCACGGAAATCTCTCTCGTTCTCTCTGACCAGTTCTAATTGACGTACAAAGAACATCACTTGAATGTCCGCCGTCGATTTTGTTGAAACTTGTGAACCTGATAAAGCGTTGAAAACTATTGGACACGTATTTTTTTTCATCGGCCGAAAGACGATTTTAAGCGGGGAAACCACCCCTCAAAGAAAAAGGGTGGCACCCCTTAATTGTTTTTTTCGATACTTCTATAGTGGATTTTTCATCGCTGTAAATCAGAAGAATTTTGGGGTGGTTCCATTCAGATAAGCGGACTGCTTGTGGGTGAAACTGCAAAATCACCCCTAGACACGCCTTTCTTTAAGGGGTGTTGTCCCCTCTGAAAACCATTTTCGTGTCGATACAAAATACGTTTCTAATAGTTTTCAATGCTGTATTACATATATGAGCTCCGACAAAATGAAGGCGTACACTGAAGTGACGTTTTTTGTTATATGACTTAAACAATTTGCAACAATAAAAAAATTGCAGACTTTTTACAGTTTTATTATATGTGGAGAAATATTTACGGATTCGTAGACCCAGCATGCCTCAATCTGGTGTTTGTTCGAAGTTAAGAACTTCTTTTAAAATATATGTTGCTCGAGGAAAATAACAACGAACTGCAAAGACCATTTATGAATTTTTGTTTATGTTCGTTTTTTCATTCGTGTATGCGTTTGTGCTCGATTGTTTTCAAAAAGTGATCTTTGTTATGTTTGTTTATTGTCATTTCAGTTCACTACATAGCACTAAACGAGGTTAATCATGGTAGGTTAGGTTTATCGTCATTTAATTCACTACATGGCACTGCAACGAGGTAACGAGACGCTTACGTGAACTAAGTACTCGGAATGTCTTATTAGCTTCTCAATGAACCGCAAATAACTTTACAGTACTTGAACGGGCGGACAAAACCTTGTTGTTTTATTTTTCTCGTCGTCACTAATAACCTGAAATAAGAGGATATTTTTGCTGGCAGTAATGCAAATCATAAACGTATGTAGACACGCGGATTTGAAGGATCAAAACACCCGGAAAATTTATACAGCTGTCTAGACTGAACGTAACGCGATAAAAAAATATTTGAGTTACGAGTCTGTTACCTGTTCGAGTTATCTCGTTATCTCTGCTAGTATTTTCTCACGATAAGATCGCCCAAAAGCTAAAAACGAAAACATGACACAGTTTCACCAGATCCCACCAAATTTCGGTGGAATTTCTTTGGTTCGTTTACGTTCATTTGCAAATTCTACTAATATTTGGTGGAATTGGACTCGTTTGGGTTTGTATATGCACATTCCACTAACAAGGAACACAACATTGGGAGTCCGTCTTCGACTTTTTTAAAATTCAACTATATGGTAGAGCGTGAACAAATATTTGATACGCATTTTTTTAATCAGCGGAAAAACTGTTTAAAGGGATGCCACCACCCCTTGGATGCCAAGGGTTGATTTTGCAGTTTCGCCCCAAACAGTCCGCGGATTTCAGTCAAACAAAAACGAAAATTCTTCTATTGCAAAGTTGTCAGAAATCCACTATGAGTACATGGAAAAAAGGGAAAAATTAAGGGGGGAAATCCCTTTAGATGCCCGAAAATAAGTCATTTTTCATGATTTTTTTAAAGGTGATAGAATAATCGTACCCTTTTAAAATGTTGACATTATCTTTTTAAAACTTGCAATTGTTAACATTTTTTCATTTTTTAAACAAAACTAAATGGGAAGTTATACGGTATTTCTTTAGGCGGCTTTTGAAAAACTGCTCATGTTATAGCTCGAAAGTTATTGATCGATATGGCTGAAATTTTGGGAGGTTTCTCACTATAACATTGTTGGAAGGATATACCTATAAAAATACAAAAAAGTATAAAATAAAAAATTAAGTAGGCTTTGTAATCAAATTGTCATATTTTTTACTATTTTCTCGACAATTTTTACCCCAAAAAAGTAATTTATTTACGCGATAACCTTAAAACTTCAGTTATATCCTCCCAATAATGTTATAGTGAGAAAGCTCCCAAAATTTCAGCCAAATCGATCAATAACTTTTTTGATCTGTAACATGAGCAGTTTTTCAAAAGCCGCTTTAAGGAATACCTCACAACGCCGCCATTTTGTTTTGTTTAAAAACGAAAACTTTTTTTTTGAACACGTGAAAGTAGTAATAAGATAATGTAAAAATTAAAAAATAATCCGATTATGTTATCACCTTTAAAAAATGTAATAAAAAATGACTCATTTTCGGGCGTCTAAAGAGATTTCCCCCTTAAGGAATGAGCGACACTTTCATTTTTCTTTCTCTCACCCAACATTTAAAAAGGGTGTATTAAACTAAATTAAACCGGTAACACTTTGAACACTTTGAATTTTCGTGAAAAAACGTCAAAAGAAAAACGCGTTTAGCTGTCGTAATTTTGAGCTTTCGACAAGAACCCCACGATATTCACAATCGGCGGACAATTGTCCATGGAATAAACCCTTGAAATCGTTGAAATTCAAACAAAATTTATTTCGACTCACTTGACCACTTCTGCAAAATCGTCAAAGTCCCAAAGTTTGAAACTGCTGTAGCGTCGGTCCTATTTGTGGGGCGTAAACTCAATAGGAAGGTTTTTGAAAGGATTTTTGTAGATTTCGAAGATGTCGTTTGATTTATCCCGATACTTCAAATAGTTTTCCCAGAAAGTTCACTTGAAGAGTGGCCGAAAAAGAGGCAAAGGGGTATGAAAAAAAATTCGCGAAAGTCGATGATTCGACTTTGAAATTTTGCCAAAAATCGATAAATAATCGGCATTTCCCAGAGAGTGCGATTACGAAGAGAATGCGCACCAAGTGGCGGTTAAAATCGAAAGGGAAAATAAATGAACCGGAAAAGAATTGAGTGATGAAACTTTTCTTAACCGAGATGGGAACATTTTTTGGATTTTAAATATTTTTATTACAAGTCTCTATTTACGTATTTCTACCCCCTGAATACGAAATGACCATTAATTTCCCTCAAAACCCTCGACCTTCATTAAAAATCGTCAAAAATGTATTGAATGTGGTTTACCCTCTTGAGCTTGCTGTGCGCCAAAAATACGTAAATTTTAATTTTGTTCTCGCTTCGAAGTGTTACCCTTTACATTCAACTTAACGCACCTTTTTTCTAAATATGGGATAAGAAGAATATCAATAAAGAGGCATTTCATCCCTTATTTTTTTTCAATCGTCGTTCTCCTAGTGTATTTTCGATTATTTTGCACGAGAAGAATTTTCCTTTCGGTTCCACCCAAACCAGTGGACTGCTTGCAGACCAAACCGCAAAATCAGCCCTTGTCGTGTTTCACTCCAAGGGGTGCTTCCACCCCTTAAAACCGTTTTCCGCCGGCAAAAAAAAGGGCTAATCTGATAATATTTCATCTCCACCATATACATGAGTTCCAAAAAATCAAAGGCGGACACCACTCACGTTCTTTGCAAATTTTGGAAGAATCTACAGTCAAACCCAAACAACCCTAAGCGAATCCGATTAAATTTTAGTACACTTACCGAATGATAAAATACTGATGCACGCATAACTATATCGCATATTTTCTTTGCCCCAATCTGTGTAAAACAGCTCCCCTCTCTGCTCTCGCACTTTATTTCATCATTCTTGAATCTTCTTGTTACAAGGCATCACAGCACGCGCATAAAGTCTGAAAAATCTCGAGCCTCCTTTCGCGCGATAAATCGTCACGATAAGCCTTCAATTTGTTTACCTCTACGTGTACCGATCAAGTAATCGAGCAATGCGTCGAAAAAAAGTCATTGTTTGCCACGCGGACGTATGCGCCCGTGTACCGATCTCACTGATGTGCAGTAAGATACGCGAAAGGTGCGATCCTTGAAAACAATGAGAAATTATGTGTTGTAAGGGCGTTCGAGCGCTGCAAAGTGTCTGAGAAAGCAAGAGAGTTGCTGTGTACACACACACACATACACACATACAGATATATATATATATATATATATATATATATATATATATATATATATATATATATATATATATATATATATATATATATATATATATATATATATATATATATATATATATACACATCTATCTACACAAATACGAGGACTCGAAGTAAAAAAATGAGGCATGCAGCTTTACGAGAGGCTGCTAATTGCCGTACAGAAAACCGTGTAGCCGAAGCTTATTCATTCGATGCCAGAGAGAGAGAGAGAGTAAGAGAGACAGAGTACGGCGTTGCGGCCACAAATTCGCTCTCGACGGGCAAAAACATCGTTTTTTTTTTTCCTTTTCTCGCTAAATTATTTACGTCTCTTTGTGCGGAAAGGGGCTTCGTATGTTTTTTATTCGTCCCTCTATCTATATGTAATGTTCGAGTGGCGCGTATATAGCCAGACTACCGTGCATCGAGGGTGAGAGATTGAGAGAGAGAGGGAGAGAGAGGCACAGTGTGTATTATGGTATTAGTCCCAGGTATGTGTGTGTATATATGTATATAGATACGTATATATATAGCTTCTGCTACAGCTCACCGCCTCGCGCAATACAAATGGACAGAGCACGAGAGAGGGGGAGAGAGAGAGTTTTGCGGTTCTATGGAAATAAAAGGCTGAGGTGTGCTACCTTGTAATTACCTTTCTGCATGCAGCAAACTGCATATACGTACGTACCCAAGGCACACACATCGTGCTCGCCCCAAGCCACGACCAGTGGACTTTCCAAGCAAAAAGGAGTATAAAATCGTGGAGAAAAGAGGTTGACCGCACATCGAATGACGTACAAAGAGTTCAAAGAGAATCTCTCGGGCTTTGTTTTTTATAGCGGTGGATATACATATTTTTATGTATGTGTGTGTGCGTGTATCTATTTGCGTCAATATAGTCGGTCCTTCATTCTACTTGTATCTGGATAATGACAGTTAGACTGAGATCACAGAAGAGTCGAACAGGCGCACAGCCCCGTAAAAGCGTCTACTTTATGTCCCCACGTGCACAACATTTTTTTTTATTCTCCTCTTTCCGCGTTTACGGAGAAAAAAATTAGTAGTAATTTATGAGGGTACGGAGGAAAAAGTGCTGAAAGGCTTCGAACTGCAGTAATTTCGGTCAATTTGCTACTGCACCGTCAACAATTCTAGCTATACGTTGCTATTCTTTTTTCGATGTTTCAGTGCAATCTTGTGTTCCCGGGGACAGGAAAATTTTCGAAACAATTTTGTACAGAGGAAATTGCCGTAAATTGTCTCGAGGAAAGAAAATACAGTGCAACTATGAAATGCACCTAGGGGTGCATATATTACGTCATCGATTTTTGGTAATTTCCCCCCCCCCCCCCCCCCCCTGAAATCATCCTATCCTTCCTATAGTCATAATCCAATTATTATTATCATCCAGCGACCAGACCCCACCCCCGATTTTTAAATAACGTAGTTTATTGACAACCCCCTATCGAACTGATGACAATTAAAATAATTGGGGAAAAATTGTCTGCAATTATCTCCGGGAAAGGGACGTGTGCAACGACTCACCTGAGTTAAGTTTTTTTTGCTCTTGAGTGGTCCTGTATCAATAAGTTTCAGTTTTCGGTGCGAGGATTTTGTACACTGAAGGGCTCAGATATAGAGGGTGACAGTTATGAGGTGGCCATGTGTTTTTAAGGATCTTGCGGGGAGATTTTGTGACTGGAAAATAAGATTTCCAGTGGCGTTTCAAGTCCTCTGAAAAATATCAAATGCAATGGTTTTCCAAATCCTCTTCGAAAAAAAATATAGCCTATTGTTATTACGAGTAGTATTCGCCAGAAAAAAAATTGAGCATTCTGGAAAAAAAAATTCCATTTTGAGTACAGCTGAATGAAAATAATTAAATTCCAAATACGAAACACTCCTGAATTTTTATTTCCGTCTATCCCATCATCGAGAAAAAAAAATAATCAAAAATGCATTCATAAAGTGGACAAGTGGAATTTAATTCCGTGGCCAAAAAGTTTTATTTCCGCGTGTTTTATGTTCGGAGCTCAATAATCTTCATTCCACCGACCAGAAAATGAAATTTTCATTGTTTTAAAAAATGCTCAATTTATCCTAGCCAATACTACTCGTCAAAAAAATACACGATATTTTTTTCGAAGGACTCGAGGGCCATTAAATGTCATATTTTTCTCGATCGCAAAATCTCCGTGCCAGACGCTTGAAAAACGTATGGCGGCCTCGAAATTGTCACCCCCATTGAACTTCCGCCGTGCTCAGGGAGGAGGAAAATTATTTTTAAAAAGAGAGAATAAAATGAACAGCGGGAAGTTGAGGGCTGAGAACAATTGTGGAGAAAAGTGGGAACGAGTGTGGTGACCTTTTCATAACTGCGTTGCGGTCTATATATATACGCGGATGGATCGTACGCTTTTGCATCGAGCTTTTTCCCGCTATCCATTCTTATTAAAGAACCGTAGCCGAGAGGCCTCTACGATAATCGCTATAAAGATCGCACGGGAGTTGCTGCGTTTACCATTCGCGGTTTCGTATTGCCGAGAGAAAAGTTGTGGAAAATGCTGAATATTGAATTGTTTTCAGACAGGAGTGCACAGAAAGTAAGAGAGAGAGAGAGAGAGAGAGAGAGAGAGAGAGAGAGAGAGAGAGGCAACGTACGAGCGGTAAGTTCGCGGATAGACTGTAATATTTATACGTAATACGGTCATCCACGTCGAACTACGTCGTTTGTGCACCTCCCGGAGCCGATTGCGACTGTCATTCCCGCTTTAGTATTCTCGAACTTGCGAGCTACAACTGGTATTAGAGCTGAAGATTATATACGTGGTGAAATAAATTGCAAGCCAGCGATATACGGACCGACTGCCGCAATCGAGGTCGCGCTACGAAAATTGTTCACGGGCGATTTTTACGTTTGATGGCCTCTCTCACTCTCGATTTTCCGTCTCTCTCAAGCGATGAGGTCGTTGCCGATCGATCGTGAAAATAATGTTCGCAACTAAATTTCCACGTACAATATTCCGAACGGCGGGAAATCGAGCTCGCCATCTTCTCACCGCGGAACATTGTAAAAAGCACTGTTTTACCGAAAAAAATAGAGGTTCTTACACATCGGCGTAAAAACGATATCGAAGGCGAACTGACAGACGTCTGGTTGGAAATGATTCGTGGGGGCTTTTTTCTCGATGATCGTTCACGCGGTAGGTGGGACAAAACAGGCAACCTTTTCCATTTCCAGAAATATCAGTCGTTCGTTTGGGTTTGCTTGGGTTGCGGCCGAAATCAGAGAGCACAATGCTTTGACGTTAAGGCGTTGCCCCCACTTGTAGCGCAAAAAAGGCCTTATTCATGATTTTTTTAAAAGAAGACTACAAAACTTTTTTAATCGATCAATATACCATCTTAAAGAACACATCTTGAAGAACTTTCAGTAATTTTTTTATTGAAAAATGTTACATTGTTTAGTGGCAAATGGCCGTCAATGAAATAATGTTTTTATATACACGGTTTGCGGTGACCAACATTGCGGCGAAGTGGATCATCTGAAAAAAAATGCGGATGGATTTAGTCAAATATAAGTATAAACTAGTCTTTGATCGAAGGATTTTTAAAAATATTCATTTTTCACAAAATGGCGGACTGTCAAAGTTAATGGTTCGATTTTAACGAAAAAAACGGCCGTTTTTTGGCTATAAAAAGGCCATTTTTTTTCGAAAAAAAATCGAACGTTTAAAGACTACATTTTTATATATTAAATAAGCCTGCAAAATTTCAAGAAGATCGGTTCATTAGTGTTCGAGTAATCTTGGTCACCGACTTCAGAAATGCCATTTTGAGAAAAACGCGTTTAAAGTTTCTCTTTCAACGCTCTTTCAACGCGGATTCTTCTCTTTCAACGCTCATATCTCAGTCAATTTTGTTCGGATCGACTTGAAATTTTCAGGACATATTCTCAGATACTTATACTTCAAAAAAATGCAATAAAAAAATCGTTTTTTTCAAAATCGCAAGTGGGGATAACCCCTTAACGGATTATGTTTAGTTGTAAGAGTTGGAAAAGGAGAAGAAGAACTTGCAGATGTTTTAAGGCGGGATATACATTTAGACTGGAAAAAAATAATCAATATTGAGGGATTTTTTAAACTAAGAAATAATTATTCTACAATTATGGAACTTTGGGTATACTTTAATAGTATATTTAAGTATACAAAACAATTTTTTTTAATTAATTCATCATCAAAATGGCGGAAGTGTTACAGCAAGGTCGCCGCGGGACTTGCGAATCGGCGTGCAGTCTAGCTTCCCGTAGACTTTGATTTCCAAAAAAGTTCAAACATTTTTTTCAATTAGAACATGTATAGGAGAGATTCTCCGTCAATTCAGCCACTTTTTTTTCGACCATCTCAGATCTGCCCCATAATTGGTTATACCAAAGTATTACTACAAGGCATTCTATGTGAATTTCTTCAGATTTTTCAATTCAACATTTTAGAAAATGCCGTTTTTTCCCAAATGAGTATATCACGGAAACTAGAAGTAACTGAAAAAAAATTCTGTACATGAAAGTTGTAGTTTTATGTTAGCTTTCGGAGGACGACTTGAAATAATTTTGACGTCCCGGTAACGCTGATTTTTTACCAAAAGGGGGGAAATTATTTTTTTATTGAAAAGAAGCCGTTTTTTTTGGCTGAAAAAATTACAGAGTCTTCCAGTATGTCTGACGATATCGCAAAAAAATCGCCAGAGTAGCACGAAGCGAGGTTCCGGTATACAAAAAATTAATTTGTGTGGTTTTATTTTTTTACCCTAGAACCTCGATCCGTGCCACTCTGGCGATTTTTTTGCGATATCGTCAGACACCCTGGAAGACTGTTATTTTTTCAACCAGAAAAATGGCCGTTTTTTAATAAAAAAATAATTTCCCCCTTTTCTGGTAAAAAAAATCAGCGTTACCGGAACGTAAAAATTACTTCAAGTCGTCCGCTCGAAAGCTAACACAAAACTACAACTTTAATGTACAGACATTTTTTTCACTTACTTATAGTTTCCGAGATATGTTCATTTGAAAAAAAAACGGAATTTTCTAAAATGTTGAATTAAAAAATCTGAAAAATTCACATAGAATGCCTTTTAGTAGTGCTTCGATATAAACAATTATGGGGCAGATCTGAGATGGTCGAAAAAAAGTGGCTGAATTGACGGAGAATCCCTCAAAGTTGCTATGTGACGGTAATTAAAATGAAGAAAATGCATATTTAAGAAAATAGCACGCATTTACGGGAAAAAATGAACATTTCACGCAACATTTCTGTAAAATGTGGATTAAAAAAGTATTTCTTCTTCCCATTTTTCAAAAAACAATTCTTGTCAAGTTGAAGGTACTAATATTATCAATATTTCTACCAAGTTTCAACTCAATCGGCTTAATAGTTTTTGAGTAATCCTGCACGCCAATTTCGATAGTGCAATTTCGAGAAAAACGCGTCTGAAGTTCACGCCTGCTCCGAATCCGAGCGGTGAGGCATACCGTTGACGGGCTGTAACGTTTGAAGTTTTTCGAATTTTGCTTTGAAACTGTGGGAAAATATTCTACATATATAGTTCTATTGTTTAAAGAAAAAAAAAAGAAATCAATTTTTTGATCGTTGTAAATGTTTATCCCGCCTTAAATGATATGGAAGCAAGATTATTCGGACTATTCCGATCATCCTCCTAGTGCTGTTTCATTTTGCTCCGCATATGTGGTAAGATGGGGAAAATGAAGGTGGTTCGGAAGAAACAATTCAAAAATCGACTAACGTTTAACCTCCTATTTTTTGTGAGAAAGAGATAATATGTCATTCACCACGTTCAAATACAAAAATTTAAGCCACTCCACCGTACTATTGCCGAGATATGAACGTTTGAAAGTTGGCCTAAAATACACGCACTCAAACGTAACCTCCGAAATTTTTACCGGAAATGATAACTTTAGGTCAAATTTAGTCGTTTG
>OY723391.1:24022298-24149798 GCA_963210295.1 Ophion ellenae | reverse complement strand
CATTTACTGCGTTAAACGTCCCGTTGTTAAATTTCTAAAAAGTGTCAAATGTGAAGAAAAAAAGGATGGAAAATTGCCCGTACCTTCCGCGTTCGATTATTTCGCTGCCATAAGGATAAGCAGATGAGCTAGTTCATTTTTTTTTACGGAAAGCTACCGCTATGAGTGATGCTGAATTTTTGTCGGTACGTCAGCGTCAAGAGTAGGTACGTGTATTTTTTTTTTATTTCGGCTTCCTCCGAGGTAAAGCTTGGTGGGAAAAATTATAAACTGGCTTATTTGGGCAGCTTTGGGAGCGAAATAAATGGGCGAGCATGCGATGCGACATTTTTTGACGCACTATTTTATTTTGGATAATTAAGTTGCGAGATTTTTTTGTATATGAATAATTTGATTTCACATGATTGACAAAAAGGTTCAACCGAACCTAAAATCTAAACTCGTCGTCGATTGCTTGCTCGATTAAATTTGTCGAATTGTAGTTGATTCAGGAGTCAAAGATTATTCAAGTATGTCAAATTGAATCACGACGTTTTCATTATAATGGGCTATTCATGCGCGAACGATTGTTGGGATATCGATTTTTTTAAACCCCGTTTTTAAATCGGACTAAAAATTATAAAATAATTTCTTTACCCCGTACAGATTGTCCTGAAAATGTGTGATTGTGAATTTTTAATAGGCGTGTAAATACTTGTAAGATTTGAAACGAAAAACGTGGGGCGCACCAATAGATAATAGTAGGGAGTGTAGGGAGTAACTGTCGTTGAGAAAACTTACACAACAGTTCATATGATTCGCAGTGCAATGAAATTGTTAGTGAATTAGGTGAACTATTCATGCATCAATCATCTATTGCATACACCCCACGTTTTTCGTTTCAAATCATACAAGTATTTTCATAGCTATTACAAATTCACAATCACAAGTTTTCAGGACAATCTGTATGGGGTAAAGAAATTATTTTATAATGTTTAGGCAGTTTTGAAAACGTGGTTTTAAAAAAATCTGCTTTTTAGTCTTGTGTGTGTGAAATTTTGCAATCGATTTTAAACATCTTGATGAGATTATGAGTGACATGTGGCAAATTTCGAGTTCATGAAAACCGGAAATTTGAAAACTTTGGTCACTAATGCACTAACTATTTTTCACTAAAATATTTCCGGAAATATTCACTAAGATATTGCCTCGTTTTTTTCAAGATAGCGCGTTAATATTGCATAGTCATCCATAGTCAAGTTTCAAGTCTCTAGGTCATCCGGAGGTTGATTTAACATCGATTCCAAAATTTGTGCCGAACAGACAAACAAACAGACAAACAAACAGACAAACAGAAAAGCGAGTTAAGGGGCCTTCTCACTTCAAACGCTAAAAAAGGCTATTTTCATGAATTTTTTTGACAGGTTTATATTATGGATATTGATATAAAAGTTGTTACACTCAATAAATACACTTTCGAAGTACACTAAAAAAATATATATATATTCAAGTCACTATACATAGACGAAAGTGGTAGTTAAAAAATGTCCTAAAAAATGGTAGGTCTGCGCTGTAGATGGAATCTCGGAGATGGATCAATCGTAACAAAAAATCAAACGGTTTTAGATTCAATATGTTAATGGATATAGCACATATCACACGATTTTTGATATATGCAAAAATAACAAAATAGCGGACATTTTTCGAAAAAACATCAAAAAAACGTGTTTTTTCACCGTTATTTGCAAAAAATGGTAAACACAAAAAGTTAAAATTCCTTGATATGCGCTATAGCTATAGTTGTAAAGTGATGTGTTTAAAATTTTATAAGGATCGGTTCAGTAGTTTCGAAGATTTTATAAAAATAGCCTTTTTTAGCGTCTAAAGTGAGAAGACCCCTTAAGTATGTTAAAGCCTCATTATCCTACCATAGTAAAATAAGGCCTACTATCGAGGTTTTAAAAATATTTAATTTTTTTTATATTTATGGTACAAGTTACCATTTTTCGTTTATATTTTATAGAAACTGAACTTGCATAATGATCATCATTAAAACATGTCGATTAAATTAGAAATTTTTCATTTTATTTCAAATGTCCCTTAGCTAGGCCTTATTACCCGCAGGTACCTTATAATGAATTCAGACATTTGGAATGATTATTCGCGAGCCCGAGGGTAGTTTCATTTGGTTGCGAATTACCGAAGCTCGAGGAATTTCCTGATGTTGTTCGATCTTGTTGAGCCGATAGGCGAGTGCTACTGCACTCGCTGTGACTTCGACGATATGTCATCACTGACGCGTGACTCGGTCTGTTATATATCGCGCATAAACGAGTTTTGTAAGGATATAGACATATCGAGGGGTGCAGGGGTATCAGGATCCCCGAGTCTCCATGATGGATTGCCCGGACAAGCTGGTAACTCCGATATCGATCTATTATTCAAGAGCCGCGGAAACAAATCACCCCTCGCGGTATATACATATCGCGAGTGACTATATTATCCATATGGGAAGTCGAGCCACCAGGCTCTTCGTGCTTTCCCGCTTCGCATTACTGACTATTATATATAGAGATATGCAAAATATCTATAAACACGCGAGCGCGCGGGCTGCGCTGATTTCGATTTACTTGCTTGCGGAAATCATTCAATCAATGGCGTGACGATACAAACGGACATGCATAACGTATCTAGCAAAATGTGTAACGACGAAATTAGGGTTGCCGGACTTCAATTACTTTTGGGATTCGTCATTCGATTATTCCTGCCACGTCCATAGTGAACAACGATCGTTTCGGATCCGCGATGCGCTCTGCATCATCCTCGACAGCCGTTCCCTGTTGGGAGCGTGATGTTTTTTTTTCATCTCGGCTTCGCGTCGACGGACATGAGAGGAAATTAAACGCGGTGATGGCCGATGATCGTTGATTGGGAATTTGAGTTTTTGTTGGCGATTCGGGAAAAGGATTTTTTTGGCAAAGAAATCGATGTGAGGAATATTTCATTGTGTTCGTTCAATGGCACTGCTAAGGTAGTACGAGCGCGCAATCTTGATTTCTTTACATTTTGTTCAAATTTTAACCAGGCATTGTTCATATCATTGTGCATGCTTGAGTGAAATTTTAGAACAGTCGACTATTTAGATTGGGAGATAATGGGTTTCAAAATTGCAACTTTCAACGGGCTATACCAATGTGAACGCTGAAAATTTGGGTGATTTTCGGGATTTTTTTGGAAGAAAAGTACTCAATTAAATGTTTCGGAAAATTAAGAATATATTTGGCTATATTTGACCTATATTGCATAATTTTTTCATGGAAAAATATTGAGATCCAAGCGACTTATGCGCTGCCTTCGGAGACGCCAAAAAAAAGTTCCTTCACTGCTGACATGATTCCGGCCGATTGAGTAGCTGAAACCGAAAAAGGAAAAAAATGTCGTTAAACTGGAAGGCATTTCCTGTACAATGACGTAGGATTTTTGAAAAATATCGAAATCTAACAAAATGGCGTAGTTATGAAAAAAGTCTGTTTTCTTGCCTATAAAATGGTCGTTGTTTTCAATGCCAAATCGTCAATTGTCATCCAATCAAAAATATCGTACGTCATTGTAAAGATATTCAAGAGTACTCAGTTTTTATTTCAAGTCAATCGGATAATTGCTCTTCGAGTTACACTGTCAGCAAATTTGAAAAATCTCATTTCATATTATTGAAAGTATAAAAATCTTGAAAGTATAAAAATCTCATCTCCTATTCTTGAAAGTATAAACGGTCGAAAAAGGAAAAAAAAACGATTTTTAAAGTGTCGAACTGGTATAGCCCCTTAACACTGCAGGGTCTCCATTGAAATTTAGACAGAATAATTTTCCGTAAAAAATATTTCTCGCCTATAATAAGAAGACATATGGCAGCACCGCATCGTTCCACGTATCCAATGACGTGAGTTTGCGCGGCATATTTAAAATAGTACTGCAACACAAATGTTTATTTGGAATTAATTTTTAATCGAAGAAAGTTTTTAATTAGTTATGAATGAACCAACACTTTTATTTGTTAATGAAGATAACATACACATTAATATTTATAATGCAAATTTCTTTTTATGACAACATTTTTAACTTTAGGAACACTATAATTATTTTTTTCTCGAAATATTGAACAATACTGTTCTGCGGTGCTGCCATATGTCTTTTTATTATAGGGGACAAATATTTTTTACGGAAAATTATTCTGTCTAAATTTCAATGCAGACCCTGCAGTGTTTAAAGTTGCAATTTTAAAAACCCATTATCTCCCAATCTAGTCGGCTGTTCTGAAATTTCACTCAAACATGCATAATGATATGAACAATGTCTGGTTAAAATTTGAACAATATCTATAGAAATCAAGATTGCGCGCTCGTACTACCTTAAGGGGTTATACCTGGGTGTAAAAGTCGAAAAATCACTTTTTTCAAAACCTATATATTTTGGGAGCATATCATCTTATAAATGTTCCCTGGAAATTACAGGTGATCGGATCAAAATTGACAGATTTATAGGCTGTCGTGTCGGTGCCCGTCGGAACGCTCGGAGCGTCGCCCGAAACTTTAAACGCTTTTTTCTCTTGACAGTACGTTTCCAAAGTCGGTGAACGAAATATCCCAAAAACTACTCCGTCGATCTTGCAGACATTCTTAGGGCTTTTTTTAAATGTAAAAGTATAGAGTTTGATCGCAGGATTTTTTTTCTGATGTATACTTTCGATGTCGATGAAAAAATGCCAATTTTTTGCAAAAATCAAGACTCTTACTTTGAACACGGGCCATTTTTTTTAATTCGATATTTCGGAAATTCCTACGATTAATCATATTAAAAGACATCTTCGAGAAATGCTTCCTGGACATCGGCTGTAAATCAATTACCTATGATTAGATATTTTGACACAAAAAATTACAGAGTGTTTTTCAGATCAAACTTTTTCAAATATCTAACTTTTGTAGAAATTTATCATCACGATTTTCCAAATACAAAATTCCGAAAATGAGCTTTTTTCGACTGGTGCAACTAGGTACAGCCCGTTAACATGAGAACCCTGGTTGCATCGATCTTATAATTCGGGTCGCATGTCTCTGATCGTTTATGTCGAACGAGAGTTTTGATCTTATGGCACAAGACGGTGTGATTCTTTTTTCGCAAAACGCGTCCGTAACCCTTAATAGTCACACTGGGTCCACGGGACGCAAACAAATTATTTTGATACCGCACTATTTTTTTTCCAATAAAACATACCCTTTTTTATATGCGTAATCGTTTGATTCTTTCCTTCTAAATCGTACCTGCCTTGGATGAAATAAATATACTTTTTTTAAAATCCTCAGAAACCGTTATGTCTATTTCAAAGTACATTGTTTCCAGATTAAAAAACCGTTTTTAAAAATTTTTTTGTCAATAATTACATGAGTTACAGCAATTTTTGTAAAAAAAAGTCATTTTTCAGGTTTTTTTGCATGATTTTTTTTGTATATTTAAAATTTAATTTTTGATATCTAACCAATATACTTGTATTAAACAAGGTTCAAATTGTACCTCACTATTTTTTTTATATCGCTCAATGCATTATTTCATTATTTATAACAATTTAAAAACGCCTGGGTCCCATGGACCCAGTATGACTATAATAGGATTCTAGCCAAGCGTGACTACTAAGGGGTAACGTTGAGGCGTCCTCGTGATGTTGGAATTTCACAAATACGATTCTTTTATCGCATACTTGTGTAGCCTAGGGTCTGAATTTTAATTTGCCATTAAGATTTTGTAAGAATTCCCAAAATCGACCGGGTTATGAAGATTTGTGTGTAGGGTCAGATCGACGCTAGGCTTCGTCCGATTCACTTCAAATTCGGCCAGAGCATGGTTCACAACATTTTCTATCGTTCGACCGTACGATTTTTCAACACCTCAAACAATTTTACTATAGCAAACGAGCAAAGTTGTTTTTTTTCGAAAATCGAACTTTTTTCTACAGCCGCCCATGCCGTAATTTTCAAAATTACAAAAAATATCTTGTAATACAAAAGTTTAATGATTATACTGAAAGTGCATTTTTTATTTTTCATTTCAGATCACCCCAGTTGTCAGAACCACCCACACCGCTTGGCGAGCCATCGACAGCGGCATTTTCGTTAAACAATAACAACCTCTTTGCTCATCAATATTTTTTAATAAAAATTAAACTCAAACCTGGCAAGACTATATCTCTATTGTGTGTAAAATACCGCCCTCGACATACCAACACTCCCGCGAGAGAAAAAAAATTGAATATACGAAAATCGACCTGTTTTTTGGAGGTCCAAACTTATGCAGAGCCGTTAAATGAAAGAGGCATCGTTAGGGCTTTGAATAAAATAACTAAGATCGGTGATTTCCGTAGCCACGAGGAGAACGGGAAGCAATCTTTTATCGCGCTGTACATATAGCGGGAAAAGCAACCCCTCGCTCGTTCGCTCTCTCGATCTCTAGTGGTACATAGCCGCAGCCCTCTTCCATTATCGATGCGTATGCCCGTAGATGTGGCTCCACAGCCGCGGGACCTGAGCCACCACATTTATGCATGGTCGCGTACATAATAGGCTCCTTTTCACCGCGGGTCTTATTAAAATTTCTGATCCGCTGGAGGTGAACGGTATGCAAATTGCTTTGAAAGAGCTCTCCGCTCCTTCCCTCGATCTCTTTCGCCAACCCCGAGAGGAAGAGATATACTGAGAGGGTTGCGAGAGAGGCTTTCCTCTATGCCGATGCTTCTGGTTGCTCAGGGGGTTGGGGTTCACGCGCTTGGTTATTCTCCCCCCCCCCCCCGACCCTGTCTCTCAACCTCTCGTTCGCCTTATCAATGCGCGTAATCGGAAGCCCGATTTCAAGCAAATTATGCGAAGTGGTCTTCCATTGAAATTTTTCGTTACACCACCGGCGAATCATTTTTATTGCATTTTTCGCGTATTTCGGTTACTGCAAACGCAGAAATGGCATCGTATTGGGAAACGTTGACATGAGCCTTGCAGGACACCAGCAGGATTCATCCCCTCGAGGGATAATCATTGCGCAAAAAGTTACAACGGCTGCGAATAGGTTTAAGGGGTAAGGCCACTGTAGCGGGGAAAAAATGAGTATATTTTGGCAATTTTTTTTAGCGGGACAATGGAATAAATAAAAATTCTGAAAATGGTACTTTATTGTACATATCATAAACTGTATGAACTATATTTTTTAGAGTAATATAAAACAAAATGGCGGCTGCACAGCTTTTCTTCGACGAAGCCTTTTTTCATAGGCGCGCGGCCGGACCAACGGCACCTGCGATTTTTTATTTACAGTGAATGAATTTTTTTTTTCTATTATACATGTGTATAGCTACAGAAGTACGTAGGATTTTTTTGATATATCGATTTTTGCAAAAAACAGAACGTTTTTTAAATAAAAGTTCAAAATTCTCAAAAAAGCATCGTCCGAAAATTGTGTATAAAAAAAAACGATGGAATATGTTGAGAAAATCCTACGTACTTTTATGCAGAATGTCACTGTGAATATAGAGTTAAAATTTCAAGTCCATCAGTCAAGATTTGTTCGATTTATGAGTCCGGCCGACTTGAAATATGTAGTTTCGAGAAAAACGCGTTTAACGGAGACTTTGTCCTCGGAGTGCCATATTTCAGGTGTTTACATTTTATTTTTTTTAAAGGAAACGAGTAAAGCTTTTTGAGTGCGGTTTTTTATTGCTTTTATTCATGATATACAGAACGTAAAAAAAAATTTTTTTTGAAAAAAAAAAACCAAAATGTCGGCCGTTGCAGCTCCGTGAAAACAGGTCCTCAAATCGCGGGAGGTAAACGGCTGACATCACACCCCCCTCTTTGTTGATCTGAAACACAAATTCAAAGCATATTATCAATCTGTGACCCTTTGGTCATGGAATGACGGATGGGTTTTTCGTTTAGTACAAATTTCGGAAAATGGCGGCAATTAAAAAAAAATCGAATTTTCGCGGTTTTATTTTCGCATAAAGAGATAAATAATAAATGCAAAAATGTATCTATCAAAAAAACGATCCGTCATTCCGTGAAGACATATTTTCTGAGTATGCTCTCCAAATTTCAGGTCGATATGTTAATTACAGCGGTCAGGAGAATGTCAGCTATTTTTAAAAACGTGTTTTCGAGAAAAACGCGTTTAAAGTTTTGTAATGTGTTTACACAAATGTGTTTATAATTACCGCTAATCGGCAATGCCTGGTCCATAGAGGCATCCCTCCTCTTCTTCTAGCTGCTCATGTTGAGCCGCTAACATCTCCCGCCGATTTCAAGGACAAAGTCTCCCTTAAAGTTTCCGGTACGGATTGCATCAGACTGAGAGGAGCTGCGCCAAAATTCAAAATAGAAGTATTTATACATTTTTCCCATCATAATCCTTCGAGTATTCCATTTTTTAGATATTAATGCATCTTTCAAGAAAAAGAAAACATCAATTTTTTAAAATTTCTACAGTGGCCTTACCCCTTAAGCGCCGTTCATTTATAGGCAAGACCGTCATAGCATATGCAATGAGCCTTAAGGCTGGAGGCTGAATTAGAATGCCCGAAAAATCGTTATTTCTATTGCTTAAGTCGGTGGGTAAACTATCCAAGAATATACTTACAAAGTTACAGAGGCCAATAGTGAATATTTTCGAAGATACAAAGCCAAAAGCAGAGAAGCGATTGATATTTGATATTGACATTTTCTCCTATTGAAAACTTTGAAGCGCGTTTTCTCTAGTTTTCATTTTCACAAGTTTTCCAAATTGGCGGGCGTAGTAGCAAAAACCTCACTTTTCTTCAGTATGAAAATCTCTTCTGAGGGAATTAAAAAAGGCGTTGAAAAAGTCTTTTTAAATAATTTTTATAGCACGTCAAAGTGATTTTTTTTCACAATTTTTTTCAAACTTGAGAAAAGTTATAATTTCACGATTTTTTCAGCTTTTTCTTAACTCACCCAGAAGAAAAATATATGACAATTGAAAATTTTCTTTGTTTTTTGTTTCAGTCAAGAATTACGAGCTGCATCTTTCCCGCCGATGGGGGACTGCAGTGGCACGACGCACATGGAACCGACTGATGAATCTGCAGTCATTTATTGTTTCATGTTGGAACATTTTTTTCATACGTTTTAAATATGCATGAAAAGATACCTCAATGTTTACTGGGCTCACTTGTTATTTTCCCTTCCAAAAAAATTCCCGAACAAAACGCTTTTTTGGACCTTCTAATTCAGGCTCCCGCCTTAAATGCGTGAATGTCTGAGCCAGATAGGAAATTATTGACCGCAGGCCAACACGCTCGCAGATTCGGCGCACGACCGTGCTTGAACTTGCTGATCGCGTTTAAAGATATACGATCAGCTGACGCGTCCGCGAATGCTGAAAGATTCACATATTGCCATTAGCCGGCTTATCGTCAGAATGAGTAAAGGTTCATTGGCAATTTGTCCTATTTTTTGGATGTTCAAGATTCCGATCGAGATGAATTCGTGAACTTGGGAAAAACAAACGCAAGTGGAGGGACAATGTTCTGACTATGAAGACGGTAATGGTGACGTGTCCGTGGAAAATGCCAACACGTCAAAGGGAGAGAGAGGGAGAGAGAGAGGCACGGTATGTCTATTGTGGCGTGTTATAATAATGACTTAGGCAATAATCTGATTCGGCGTTTTTACGTATAACGAAGAAGGCCGCGTGCGCGTAATTACTGGCTTCGGATGAATTCATTATGAATGCCGGCGTCGCGTGTCTGCGCTCCGCATATCGTATATTATGGTTTTAATCTCTCGTGATCCGTTTGGGTGGCGAGAGAGCTGGCGATCAGAAAAGAAAAGACGAAGTGTGAAGCGGCAGGTATAATTAAACAGCCCTCTCAGGTGGTAACGCGTCGCCCGCATGAATAAATGGTCCCGAATATGATGGATAAGATCATTGGAGGATGAGCAAGTATGGAAAGCCCAAAGACCTGGCGGATACCAGACTTTTTACTATTGAATTATCGACGGGTGAGGTAAAAACTGTGGCTCTGTAAAATTGTGCACTTTTGATGCTGCTTCGTATGCACTTGGTGCAAGAAGTCACCCAACCAAGTATTGACCCAGGGTGACTTGACTTGGGAGGTCGTTAAAGCTGCACGACACTTGCACGTTCACTGCTGTTGGTTTGGGCTGCTCTTCCAATGTCGCATAATGCCAAGATTCTTCAGGGCTCCATTGAGCTATACAAATTTTGTTGCTGGACAACAGAAGCCCAAATTGTGGTACATCTCAGAACTGAAAAAGAGCGGAAAAAAGTCTCCGGACCAATTAATGAAAGAAAATACGTCGGAGAAGTTTACATGGTTGGAATGTAACGCAAGTTGCTTTTTATTCTTGTATTTCTTCAGTTTTTGTAGTAGCCAGAATCTCGTTTCGCATATCTTGGCTGTCTATTGCTAATGAGGATCCTAGAAGATTCGTTCTGGTGATTACCGTTGCCAAAAATTGGATGAAACAATTTGGGCTGTCCAAAAGAAATCATTTTCTTTGGATACAAAATCTGGTCTCGCAGATCTAGGCTGGCAATCGCTAATGTGCTTCTTTAAACAATGATCTGGTGATTGCCATAGGCTGAATTGGGCAAAACCGATTGGACTATTCGGAAGAAGTCATTTTCTTTGGATTCCAATGATGAAAAGTTCGGCATCATGGATTAGAGGTTGGAATGCAACCAATGTTGCTTTTTATTTTTGTGTTTCTTCAGTTTTTGTATTATTCAAAATCTCGTTTCGCATATCTAGGTTGTCAGTTGCTAATGAGAATCTTAAAAGATTCATTCTGGTTATTTACCATTGCCCAAACTGGCAAAACAAATTGGACTATTCTAAAGAAAACATATTCTTTGGATGCAACATTTTATTTGGCATATCTAGACTTCCAATCGTTAATGAGGATCTTAAAATATACGTTCTAGTAATTGCCGTAGCCTAAATTGGGATGAACAAATCGGACTATTCAAAAGAAGTCATTTTCTTTGGATTCCAATGATGCAAAGTTCGGCATCACGGATTACATGGCTGGAATGCAATAGAAGTTGCTTTTGATTTTTGGATTTATTCAGTTTCTGTATTCCCCAAAATCTCGTTTGGCATATCTAGGTTGTCAATTGCTAACGAGGATCTTAAAAGACTCTTTATGGTATTTACCATTGCCCAAACTGGCAAAACAAATTGGACTATTCAAAAGAAATAATTTTCTTTGGATTAAAAATCTTGTTCCGCATATCGAGGCTGTCAATCGCCAATGAGGATCTTTAAAAAACATTCTGCCGATTGCCATAGCCTAAATAGGGCAAAACGTATTGGACTATTCAAAAGACATCATTTTCTTTGGATGCCAACGATGCAAAGTTCAGCATCATGGACTACATACGGTCAGGCGAATCAGATTTTTTCTGGATCAAGGAGGCTGAAGCTGGTAGGTCGAGTCATTGCTTCCATCACCGATCATCCCACCATACTGCTCTGCTGCCTGTGTGTAGAACTTACCGACAAGTCGAGTACAATCATTGACGAGGATCTCTCGAATCCTCTGAATTGCGACGTCGAAAAACCTCTCATTCTCTCGATCGAACCTTAATTCTCAGGCGATAACATCGTCTGTATCTACCGAATGTCGTTGCACAACGAACAATCGCTGCGCGTGTTGCATCAGCGCAAAAGTTCGGATCACAAGACAGCTCGATCGATGTCCTAAATTCTCGGATACATTCTACAAGAGCGAACGGATCTCGGGACCAAACGCCATCGATGACTTGGTGCGATCCACGCGTGACTGGAATTTCTTGCATTAGAATTGACTGCCTCAGAATGATGTGAACATTCTTCCACATTCTTCATCGTGAAAAACCGTTTCTCCGTATTTTCGATCCATTCGTCGTGGGTTTCCTCACTTTTGCCTGAAATGCTGCCGGAATTGAAAAAAATCCAAGTTGGCTGCAAAGTCGAAAGGCAACCGGTCCATCAATTGCAAAAGCTAATTGTAGGAAGCCCTCATTTCTTTTGGCACTCTACCTTTCCCTCGTCTCTCCGTCTCTTTCACCCTTCTCGTCCTCTCGCAATTCCACTGCCTTGTTCTCTCTCTTTCCGGTTCTCCGTGACTTTCAGAGCCGCTCTCAAATTCAGCCACACAAATTACTCGCCAAAGAGGCCTGTTTACCGAATTACAAAGCAGCCTCTCGTTCCGCTTCGTCGTCTTTTTTTCCCTCGATTTGCTCTACGTGACTCTTTACAGAAAAGTCCCGGGGAAAAAAAGACTACGGTTGCCATAGGGCGCTTGCGAGGTTTAAAACTGTTCGTTGCGGTTTTCGTCATTCCGCAATATATATTTTTTCCCCTTTTTTTCTTTCGTCCGTTGTTTCTTCTCTTTCGGCTCGTATTTCTTCGTTTCGTATGCACTTTGGCGCGCGTTCGACGTATTATTTTGTACACACGTATGCTTTTCGTGTGTCACACACAGTCACACCGAGGGAAAGAGGAATCCAGGCGAACCTGTCGAGAACGTGTCGTAAATCCCTGCCGCACATTTTACCCTCTCTCGCAAGTGGAACGTTGTTCTACACGAATTCCCTGGATAACTTCACCTCTTCTCCCCCAGTTGTCTCTCTCGCTCTTATTTCCCTCATTTCGGTATATTCGGACGCGGCGCACCTTCGACTCGGTATCGAATCACGAATTATTTTCGATCGCGCGAAATTCACTAAAGCCCCCGGGAAGCAGTCGCTCGTGTACGTCGCGCGAAGACAGAAGGGGTAACATGCGCCCAGCGACACATCCGCGCGTTTCTTTCACGGCATTGATCCCTCCGAGGATTCCCGCGGGAGAGAGAAAAACACTTGTCCTGTCAGTGGGTGACAAACTACCTTGCAGCGAGGCGCAACTCTAAACATCGTTGAAAAGAAACCAAAAAAATAACAACGAAGATTCTAATTCGATCAGCATGAAACTCGCTCGAGAAATCTTTTCTAAGTACCTAGAACTTTGAATGTCTATGGCGTTTTGGTTCCGGAATAATGGATGAGCGATTTTTATTTAGTTTTGTGTTGGGCTGTCAAGTGGATCTGTCAAGTGGGTCTGTCAAGTTGGTCTGTCAAGTGAGTCTGTCAAGTGGGCCTGTCGAGTGAGTCTGTCAAGTGGATCTGATAAGTGCGTCTGTCAAGTAGGTCTGTCAAATGGGTCTGTCAAGTGGATCTGTCAAGTGGGTCTGTCAAGTTGGTCTGTCAAGTGAGTCTGTCAAGTGGGCCTGTCGAGTGAGTCTGTCAAGTGGATCTGATAAGTGCGTCTGTCAAGTAGGTCTGTCAAATGGGTCTGTCAAGTGGATCTGTCAAGTGGGTCTGTCAAGTTGGTCCATCAAGTTGGTCTGTCAAGTAGGTCTGTCAAGTTGGTCTGTCAAGTTGGTCTGTCAAGTTGGTCTGTCAAGTTGGTCTGTCAAGTTGGGCTGTCAAGTTGGTCTGTCAAGTGGATCAAGACGATTTGGACCCACTTGACTGTCAAGGGGGTCTAAATTGTCATTTACCTCGCCTGGAAATATTTAGTCCCCATATTCAGCATAATCTAAATCCAAACGTCACTTGACGAGTCCGCATAAGCTTATGGCCCAAAAAGCAGGACTATTTTGAATCATTTTTTCTGGTGTGAGTGGCGGGATGACGGGGTCGGAATTTTACACAAAATTAATATATGATCTTGCCACGAATGAGTTTGTTTTTTATTTGAAAATATTGATGCAAATCAGTGTAATTAGTTCCGGTGACTAGAGTGATCTGAAATGAAATTTAAAAAAAAGATAGTTCTGCCACAGTAATAAAACTTTCGTATGACCGGATATTTGTTTGGAATCTAGAATATTAAGGAAATGGCAAACGATGAGAAAAAAAACTGTTCGTTTTTCGACCAAAAGAACAACTTTCATCATTCGCCATTTACAAATGGATAGTCTGTTAAAAAGGTATCCGGTCATACGATGAAAAATGTAAAATAAACTGTGCTCTCTCCGAATTTCAAGTGAATCTGACGACCGGATTTTCAGATACGACTTGCACCGTTTCATAAAACATAGTCCAAAGAAAAACATGAAAGAAAAAAGGGTGATTTGCAGCGGAGCGATCTGGCCCTTCACAAAAATCGTCATACCTCAATCAATATTTGAATTTTTACCAAATCTTTGCTGCAAATTAAAGTCAAGACCCTAGGCTGTGAAACCATGCAACAAAAAATCATTTTGTTGCAATATCAAGCTCCTCACCGTTACACAAATAAGTAAGTATAGTTACAAAAGTTCATTTCGAAGGCCGCGTTGTCCCAAAAAGAGCCATCCTTAAACGAAAATAAAAGGAGCATCTTCAAAGCAGTCAGATGTGTTGATAACCAGCATTGCCTAGATAAAACGTTTTCGAAATGTCCTTTTCCCATATATATATTTATAGCCAGAGGCGTAAGGATTTATTCGACAAGTGTACCGTTTACATCGCATCTGACAACCTCATCTTTATATAGTTGCACGAGGAGAGAATGGTAGTCGTCGTCGGTTGAACTTGTTGGGGTTTCCAAGCAGCTCCGTATCAAGACAAACGAGCGGTAAGAGGACGAGAGAAAGTGGGCGAGAAAGAGCGACAGAGAGAGAGAGGGAGAGAGAGAGAGAGAGGGAGAGAGAGAGAGAGGGAGAGAGAGAGAGAGAGAGAGAGAGGGAGATGGAACTCGGAGCAAGGAGCAACCAGGACGCGGCGTATCGGGGTTGGAGTGCTTGGCGGGGCCACCTCCGTGTGCGCAACACGGAATTAATTTAATCGTTAAGCCGGCATCTAATTAACCGGCTCCAGGGGCCACGCCAAGAGAGAAGAGCACTCGGCAGCAGCAACGAGGCTGGGCGGTTCTCCGTCTGGGCAACAGTTTAGGTCCGCAATAAAACAAACACTTTACCGTCTCGAGCGAGGGCGCTATATATACAGCTCCGCCGAGTGAAATAATTGCCCGATCTAATGAAACACATTGAGTGTTTACGAGCCGCTTTAATATCTCACTATTCACTCTCCGCTTTCTCGCGCTATCTACTTTATCGCTGTAGGACCTTCATCAAGTGTTCCTTATTTCGCTGCTCGTGTCCTCTCTTATCTGCCACTTTTGTTTTGCCTTCTTTTTTTCCCGCGCGTTAAATTGACGATCGTCCTCTAATCTCGATCGTCCCGGGCGATACTTTTCTTCTTATTGGGACTATCCTGTTTCGCTATCCCGCCACGGTGCTACGTCCTTGGTGGAGAATTTAACGGCGCGGGACAGCCTCGACATCCAGCTCGAACAAAAGCTGTATTCGAAGTTTCACGGGTCGAGATGTGCCCCGGAGAACTTCGCATTTTTCGAGATGGGTAATCTATGGGGGATTTTTTTTAACGGGTAATATCTAGTCGTAACAGTAGAAAACAACTCTATTTTGAGACTTTTTAAAATAGAAAATAGTGATGATAAATATCAACAAAAGATTAGGTATTTGAAAAAGTATCATCGGAAGAAGACTGTATTTTTTTGGGGGAAACTATTTAATTATAATCGATTTACAGCCGATGTCCGGGAAGCACCTCTCGAAAACGACTTTTGCGGCGAACAATGACCGTCTGAACCAGGTTGCCGAATATCAAAAAATCAATTTGATAGAAAAAATAAATTGAGAAAATCATAGAGATTCGTTAGTATATTCGTTTATCTCATGATTAATCGAAGGAATTTCCGAAATATCAAATCAAAATTAAAATTGATTTTTTCAAAAAATGGGCATTTTTCGTTCACCAAATGAAAAGTATACATCGGGAATGAAAAATCCTTCGATGAAATATTGGATTTTCACATTTACAAAAAGCCCTAAAAATATCAGAAAGATCGATGCAGTAGTTTTTGAGGTATTTAACTCATCGACTGTGAGAAATTTTCAGTGAATTTTCAGTGAATATAAGATGATATACTGTCAAAATATATTGGTTTAGAAAAAGTAATTTTTCGACTTTTACAACTAGGCATAACCACTTGAGTGTCTTTCGAAGTGGATAAATAAAAATCATATTTTATTATGTTTCTGCGGTTGCGGGCTTTCACGAGGGGGCTATCACTGTACTATTTTCAGTTCGTTCAGCCCCCCCCCCCCCCCCCACAGTTGTATCGTGTTTTCAAGAGGGCACAGGGAAATCGTGGAAAACCTGTGTCGATACGGGCGGCTGTATTGGTACCAAGTGCCGTCGTCATCGGAAAAGCTGCGTAAAGCTCGGTAGTCACCCATCCAGGTGGTGGCCCAGGCAAACGCCGTTCGACATATTTTTCAAACTCATTATCTCAACCGACGAACGAATTCGTGACTTTGTCCAAAGAGCCTCTCTTGGACTAGAAGAAGAACGATGATTTTTTTTTCAATTTTTTCAGCAGTCTTGACGTAGAATCTGCCAAAATAAACACCGAGTATCAAACAACTACCAAAAGATTTGGCGAACTGTGGCACGAAAGGGAATAATCGCAAAAACAGGAGTGGCGAGAACTGACGCAACAGTTTCTGCATCAAATTACAAAGTACAATTTGCCTAACGAGGCCTAACTTTTCGGGTCGATTAGGCGCACGGTCGAGAAACACGGGTTGATGAACGACGAGGAATATTTCATCCACTTTGTGCCGGGAACGAAGAAGAATAAGAAGTCGGGACTTCCCGCGGGCCTCCTTCTCCCTCTCTCTTGTATATATACGGAGCTACCCGTCATCAACCATCGTGAATGACATTGATAAATTAGAGTCGAGTGTTTAATGGACTGATGGATGTTGGTTGGTTGCCGTGCGAAAGAAAAGCAGTTGGCGCACAGCGGGCCAGATGTCCGATTGCTCGACTAATCGAGCCCGATTTTTCACGTTAGCTTTCTCCAGTCTTTTATCTTCGTACATCCGTGCGTAATGGTCTCTCTCCGCTGGCCGAAGGACATACCGTATGCGTAGTCAAATCGATTCGGGAATTGCGAACCATTGGACAAAATTCGCTAGGCTAGGAATTCGAAAGTATGCAACAAAATGGACGTTGATCAAACGAAAACGTGATCCATGTGCGGTTTCGGCATTCTCCCGTCCCAAGGAGTGTTGGCCCTGGCCAATACTCGGTTGGGTGACCGTTCAGCTGCGCACTAAGAACGGTGAAACATATTTTCTGGTTACTTTGGACCGCGGATATAGACGCTCCGAGAATCATTATCTAATTCAGTTTTCGTTTTATCTTTCTGACGATGTGATGTCAAGTAGATGCGAAACTATATTGAAAATAGTTTTTTTTTAACCATATAGAAAAAATATATTATTTCAATACACCCTAACGTAATTTGTGACGTACACGCGAGGAGAGCCAGGGGCAAAAGTTAGTTCACAGTAAAAATCAAAAGCTACCGAAAGTAAAACAATGCCAACATCGTTTTCCAAATGCATCGAAAAAACCAACCCCAAAGATGAAAATACAATGAGTATCAATCGTTCTTCACGTTTCCTCATCCTTGACAGCCTTCGAGAGCTGGTGAAATTTGTCCCACGCGGTGCACCGTTCGAATCGCCATTCCCCATGAAAATGATTGTATACTGGTATTTCGGACGAGGCATATGATCTCTGCTGATCCGCTCAGAAGTCGAGGGTCTTAGAGTTGAGCACAACGTTGTTCGCGTGAAGAGATTCACCTGACGTGGCATTCGCGTCGGCTTACCAAGATGTGCGGTGGCTTGGAATTTATGATTCAGCGGTTAAGTGGCGATACGGGTAAATCCAGAAGTTGTGGAAACTCGTATGTTTCTGCGAGGTTCGCGCGTTTATTTATGGACGTTGGGTACATAGCCGAGGTGGCGATGCGCGGCGGTTGCCGTGCTTGCGTAGTTGCTGATCGGTTGTCGTCATAGCGCAATTGCAAGTAGCTGTTCCAAAGCACGCATACATCCTAGCGTTGGGCACAGGATCATCCTTGCGAAGGTACAAGAGAGTAGTATGGGGAGAAAGGTCTGCTGCAACGCTGCACTATGTGACAGGACAGGAATGCACGGATTCGCGTCTTGTCCCAAAGACGCATACATATGCATCGGGGTGTCTTCGAGCACGAAGCCGAAGATCCAGCAGCTTGTGTGCCTATAGGGTTGATGGCAATGTACATTTGGCCGAGAAGTTTCCGTACATGGTGCAAATAGGTGTGCAAGAAAGAGAGAAAGAGAGGGAGAGAGGGAGAGAAAGTGAGCTATAAGACGCGAAGGAGTAACGGCGGTAGTTTAGACATCTTGTATTATTCAACAGCCTCGAAGTCATAGAGCGCCCGCGGGGTTCCCAGCATGCTCTTCTCGCCTGGCATATACAGCAGCATTGAACTGTGGCAAAATGCAGGAATCACAGCTATGCGCGCCGCTCGATGGAGGCCAAGACGTGAGAGTGCCCGTTCTCGCGGCTTCCAACAATTGCTTAACAAATCGGCCCACGGTGGAAGCATTTCCTGGAATAAATAAGCCGATAGGATGCCTTTCGCCTGGCAATGGCGAAGCTGCAATTCACCACCATTTTCCAACATCGTATCCTCTCGGATGCACGAGGAGATGAACCCACTCATCCTCCTCTACCTCGCGCCTACCTGGCAATGTTCCATGTAACCCTGACGCGTCCCTACCCGCTAGCACATATATCATGTCGTGCCAAGGCTCGCGCACTTATCAGAGCTCGTACGTATTCATTTTTTTATGCTCTCATTACGATCCGCGGAATGTTGTTGTCCTGCCGTACACCCATCGGTATCCACAGAATGCTTCCTCACCAGGACGTAACTCCGTGTGAATCCGAGCAGGCCCGCTATTGCGTTTCAACGTTCCAGCTCTGCGTTTCAGATGCGCACTCAGTCTGGGTTGGCGCTGCTTCTTTATTGGAAACCGGAAGATCCAGCGAGCCACGAGAAACTCCAGCCATTGTTGCAATTGTGGTGAAGTGGGCAACTTCACCAGGTGGAAGATACTTGTCTAGCCTGGCATTGAGTTCATCATGCCAAGTGCAGGATGCCTTTGGTCCTACTTTCTTCTATGCCTGATATACGTTCGATAATAGCACGTTGGGTTGTCAGTGAGCTGTTAGCTTCGATCACGAGTTTGCTGGTTCGCATTTGGGTCGTGAAAAGTATCCGGTGTAGCGAGAACAGCCAGTCTGTTTATCCCGATTGAACCGATCAGCCAGCAGAAGTGGCAGATAATGTAAATGAGATGGGTATCCCAGAAAAAGTGGTCAAAAGCCTTTTGGATCAAGCGCTGCAGCAGGCTTCCCTAGTTTCTTGGCTACTTCCTTATTTACAATGAAGAATTATAACCCCAATTCAAAAGTTTCTCGATCAGTCCACCTCTCATCAATTCTTGCAATTGTGGCAAAGTGAGCAACTTTACCAGGTGGAAGGTACTTGTCTAACCTGCCATCGAGTTCATCATGCCAATTACAGGATTCCTTTGGTCCTACTTTCTTTTATGCCTGATACACGTCCGATGATCATCGAGTTCATCATGCCAATTGCAGGATGCCTTTGGTCCTACTTTCTTTTACTCCTAATAAACGTCCGATGATAGCACGTTGGGTTGTCAATGAGCTGTTAGCTTCGATCACGAGTGTACTGGTTCGCTTTCGGGTCATAAAAAACTCCTGTGCAGCGAGAACAGCTAGTCTGTTTATCCCGATTGAATCGATCAGCCAGCAGAAGTGGCAAACGATAACCTAAATGTGATGTCATCCTAGAAAAAGTTGTCGAGAGCCTTTTGGATCTTTGGATTCGGATTTAGATTCTTAGCCACTTCTGTATTCACAATGGAGAATCACAACCCAATTACTTTCCAATAGTTAAACAATCCGCTGCCTATCAAGCATCATTATGCTACAAACACCGATCATCATCAATACTTGACACGTCAAACCGTGTCTAGTAAAGACCACTTTTCGTGTGTGTGTTTTTCTCAGAAACTGCTGTTTTTACAGTAACGGCGACAATTTTACTCGAAAGTACTCACCAAATGCTATTTTTATGGACCAGTCCAGATTTATAGACCAGAGCGCGTCAGCATAGTGTCACACTCTGCTGTGACAGGCGAATTGACATGGCCATCTCAACACTGCAGAGGTTCCAACAGTGTCTGCGGAATTCTAAAAACGAACAGTATCTCGTTAAGGGCGAAATCCCCGAAACAAAGCTGTGCGATCGAACGCAGGTTCGTGTTGCTGTGCATATAGGTGATGAAAGCCCATCAGAAGCAATGGAACCTGTTGGTTGGAAAATTCGTTTGCTGTGGCTTTTCGCAACTATATATGGGCAACAGGTTTCCGCTCTGGTCCCCATGTACCACGAACAAATGTAGTACATACAAGTGTCCATACATATATATATATATATATGCGCAGCTCTGCTACAGAGCCAAACGAATGACCCGTCATTCGGTCCATTCCCTCGCGTCGATACGTTTTACGAAAGCTCTCGGGAGAATAACCGGGTTCGCGTTCGCGCAGCGTTGAAACGATTACAAGCAGTGCGCGCGATTCGTACATGCATCGATGCTCGCGAGGACAACTAAACGCGGAAATACCGACCTGCGGACGCGAGCTTTTTTGCACCTCTCAACGATTTTGTCCGCGTGTGTGTATCTCCGAAAAAGGTGCTCGGTCTTCACATTTATCGGTCCAGGTATTTCTCTTAGCGTCTTTTTTTTTCTATTCCCTTGCTTGTTCTTTTTTTACCTGCTCGACACTTTTGCGCGACTTTGGAATTGATCACTCGTGTATAGACGCTAGGAAAAAAGGGTAGGAAAAAGTAACCGTGGAAACGAAGTATAGGCGAGTATAAGTGATGTGATTTGGTTCATTATGCCTCAGTTGAACCTTGAGGCAATGGAATACAAAGATGAACACAATCGTACATCATTAAGGGGACATCCCTCTCTGGAAACTTAAAAAAATGGTTTTCTTTTGCTTATCGTTATGGTGTGAACTTGCAAGAATATTTAAAGACTAACCCGGAAATTCTAAAAATTGACGAAGTTACACTTATTTTAGTGGAACAGTGTGCGTCGGGTTTACCGCGATTTGTCGAGTTTGAACGCGATTATCTCGAAACTACATATCTCGACACGGCGGGATTGATATCTTGAGTAACTTTCACACTATTGACTTTAATTTGCACAGTTGGCGTTCAAACAGTAGTCATTTTTGGTTCAGGATCGCATTTTTCCATTGGAATAACCATCTGTTAAGGCGTTACCCCCACTTGTAGCGCAAAAAAGGCCTTTTTCATGCATTTTTTTAAAGAAAACTACAAAACTTTTTTAATCGATCAATATACCATTTTAAAGAACACATCTTGAAGAACTTTCAGTAATTTTTTTATTGAAAAATATTACATTGTTTAGTGGCAAATGGCCGTCAATGAAATAATGTTTTTATATACACGGTTTGCGGTGACCATCATTGCGGCGTAGTGGATCATCTGAAAAAAATGCGGATGGATTTCGTCAAATATAAGTATAAACTAGTCTTTGATCGAAGGATTTTAAAAAATATTCATTTTTCACAAAATGGCAGACAGTCAAAGTTAATGGTTCGATTTTAACGAAAAAAACGGCCGTTTTTTGGCTATAAAACAGCCATTTTTTTCGAAAAAAAAATCGAACGATTAAAGACTACATTTTTATGTATTAAATAAGCCTGCAAAATTTCAAGAAGATCGGTTCATTAGTGTTCGAGTAATCTTGGTCACCGACTTCAAAAATGCCATTTTGAGAAAAACGCGTTTAAAGTTTCTCTTTCAACGCTCTTTCAACGCGGATTCTTCTCTTTCAACGCTCATATCTCTGTCAATTTTGTTCGGATCGACTTGAAATTTTCAGGACATATTCTCAGATACTTATACTTCAAAAAAATGCAATAAAAAAATCGATTTTTCCAAAATCGCAAGTGGGGGTAACCCCTTAATAACAATGACTTCAGCATGCTGTTTTGCAAGAGAAAAATGACGTTTTCTTTGGGGAAGCTGTCATTTCTCGTATTTTTCGAAATTTCGAAAAGTGGATCGTGAACCCATATCCTTATTTGAATGATAAAATGAATTAATACATTAATCAAAATATTGTCCATCGCTAGCCACTACTTTTCCCCATCTTTCTGGTAATTTATGAATTCCGTCGCGGAAGAAGTGTTCATTTTTTAAAGCCAAGAATGAATCGAGCGATATTTTGATACCCTGTTGTGACGTGAAGCGTATTCCAGTCAAAGCGTTCTGCATCGATCGAAACAAATGGTAGTCGGAAAGGGCAGAGTCTGGGCTATAAGGCGGGTGAGCCAGAATTTTCCACCCGCTATTTTCCAAATAGTTTTTAACCACAATAGCAACGTGAGGCCGAGCGTTGTCATGTTGAAAGATTATGGACTCGTGTCCGGTCGCATATTCTGGACGAAAATCAACACTTCCCGCAAATGGTGCTTATTCGGGACGAAATTTGACATTTTCACCGCAGTAAAAATTAGACTTGATGCGCAAAACTCGAAGGTCTGTAAACGATGGTTAAGAGATGTTGATACTACACGATACAGCCAAAATCAGCTGTTGCCGTCAACCATTTATAGCACCTAGAGCCATCTTTTGAAAACGGACCGAACTAAGTTGTACACCTAATATTTGAAGAATTTTTTGTTTGTTTTCTTTTCAGATTACATTTGAGCCTGGTAGAGATCCCGCCGTTTCGGACCTTGCCGCTGGAGGACTGCAACGCCAACTGCAGCACCACGAGCACTTTGAAAGATTTTCTTCCGAAAAAATTACATTGTAACCACAAACATCTGTACAACATGTTGGGAAGAAATTAATTTCTTCCAACCAATGTGTGACTGGAAAAAAATTAATCATTCTGACCCTTCAAAATGGGCTTCCAGAGAAGGATACCCCGTTAATGGAACAATAATCGTAACGCTAATAGTGCAAGGGACAGAAAGGTTAAAAGAGAGAGGAATCTGGCTTTTTCTCTCCTCTGATTTTCTCCCCATCTTTGTTACCCTCGTACACTCTAGCGCACGCGGGCCGATATATATCTCACGTTTTGATCACCGTCAGAGCACACGCAACTGATTTAACGTGGATCATTGTTCATCGCTCACCCGGGGCACTTGATCGAAGAGACTACTCTAATGCGGATCGTTCGAGTCACAAAAGTACTTATTATTATTATTATTACTGTAAGCTCTCATCGCACTGCTTGACTCGCAAGCGAGAACTTCTCGACTCTCGCGGGAAATCAACTTACGTCTGTGGGAACGAAGCCGCGCGATGAGCGGCGAGGAGTGATTTATTCGATCGTGCGAGCTGATCGATTGATTTATCGTCTCGCTATGGCAGAACCGCTACGCGACTGATGTGCAATGAGAAATCACAAGATAATATATGCAGCGTGTCGTGCGAGGGAAAATAATGGTCAACGTCGCAGGCGAGCGCGGTATTGAAAAACTGAATCTTTAGTAAGATGATGAGGAAATTAACGAATCAAACACAAAAATTTGACAAATTTGGAAAATAGGTATTAATGTTGCACATGGGTTTGATGATATATGAACAGTTGATATCGAAGCATCAGGCTACGGTGAAAAAAAAGTTTTGTGAAATTTTGCATACAAGCTTATCACCGAAGATATTGCCGAACGAACTGGAGGTTGATTTTTTTCGGTCATGTATAAATTCATAGACGGGGCTTATGTGACCCGATGGATTTCTGCGAATTAATAATCTAGTAACAGTTAGAGTAATTTGGTTGTAATGCAGATTGAATTTCCCTAGAGAACTAGTGCTGTGGTGCAGTGGGGCTAATCTACTGATAATAAGATTTATTTGACAATCTAATAATAATCAAGTTAACTTGATCATCCACCAACAATAAAGTGATATTGTCCCTTACTACTATTCATAAAATGAATCGTCTTCTGTTAATTATCCTTTATATCATCGTGTGATATAACTTTCTTTACGTCACAGTTCTGTAAAAAAACCATCTAAGCCTTCAAAAAATCCCATATTGACATTTAATCATTTTTTAAATCAACGCCACACGACGGTGACAAAACATTTTATGTTTTTTTTAGTGCAATTCATGCAAACGAGATGGCGTGAGTTGGATTAAAACTTGTTTGAAGTTCACTTATCGCGAGGTTGCAAGATTCGAGTGTGGGAAAAGTTTGCAAAAATCTTCAAGAAAATGTCAAAACAACAAACGGCTTTGTGCTATAATAATAAAAATAACTGCTTCAAAGCATTTCATACATCATCAAGGAATGTTACCCAATGTAACATGTTCGCCACGCTCCCTTTATTGCTTTAAAACTAGCTCTCTGATTAACTTTTTTACAAACTAAATAATACGTGTTTTCTTTATTTATTAGAACCTCTCACGAAGTGAACTATTTTTTAATTTTTAGATTGTTGAGTTATAAAGGGTTTATTTTCCAGATGTTGACTTTCATTATTGTTAGCATCTTTGGAATAACCATAGCAAAGTTTTTTATCTCATACAACTAATATATAATTGATCTCACAAATAATAATTGACATGCCTAAGTGATTCAAGACTGACTGTAGAAGACTGGTTTAGTTTAATTCTAGTTGGGAGAGAATAAAACTTAAAATATAAAGGTAATTTAACTTGTAAGTTCAGTTTATGTTGTATACCTATGATTAATATATATATATATATATATATATATATATATATATATATATATATATATATATATATATATATATATATATATATATATATATATATATATATAAAGGTCTCGTAAATTCGAGAAAATTTTTATTTACATTTACCTAATCTCCACAAAATAAATAAAAAATCTCAAAATAGCGGCAAGATGATACGGGGGATCATATTGTCCATACCCTAGGGATCATCTTGAACACCGGGGTGTCCAACATGATCCTAATGTAAGGTTTCACGAAAAGGAAATCTGTCTATTGAAACTCTAATAAATTGAATATTTCGGATATGCCAATCTCAAAATAGATAAATACACCAGTAGTAAACGCCTTCAGATCTTCATTATGTTGAATACCTTTGAAATTACGAGCCACGAGTATCGGCCATTTACAACGCGACTTGCCTCGGCAACCGTGAGAGCCGGACGTCGACCGCCCATCCACCAGTGTCGATTTTAGTGTGTACCTTTACACACACTGGTAACGATCAATTTTTGGGAATTTTATTACAAAAACGAGCCTAACAATTTTTATGAGACGTGTCAAATTACCTGCTTTGGTCCTGACAGAACGCTGGATTGATTTTCACGCGTAAAAATGTACCAATAATAAATTTAAGGCATTTATGTGGCTCACCGAAAAATGAGACTTCTCTGGCATTTTTTGCAAATACTAAAATGGCAATAAAAATGCGGTTTGGAGGGTTTATCCTATATGTGTTGACGTAGGTATACAAGAAAAAAATATTTAATGAAAAAAAAAAAATCGGAATGGTGGCTCAGTCGTAGCTACGAGAAGAGCGTCTCTTTAGGTGCTCTGCCTCAAGATGCAGGACTTTTATGGATTCGAACCTAGTTTTTTTTTCACTAAATGGCATCATTTTGAATATCTTTTGTTTTTTTAGCTAAAAAATCGGACTTAATTTATTTATAAAAACGAGCATTGTTGATGGATCATGAAAATCGTGTGTACTTCTTCAGAGAATGTATCTAAGAAGCTACTGTTAAAATTTCAAGTCGATCGGATGAGAACTGCCTTCTTGATACGTCCTCCCGGTTTCGAGAACGACGCGCTCAAAGTTTCAAGACTGCTTTAGCAGCTATCGTCCACAGGAAGCAATCGAAGCTCTCGAGTGAATTCTGCGTCTACACACGGACGTATTTTGGTAGTAAGTCGTCAGTTGTTAGGTCGTTTTATAGATTCTGTACAACTACTGGACTAAACGATTCCAAATTGCTGCTTTCACCATCTCGGCTGTTTCGTGCGTTTCTGTCCGCTTGGAGGCGCTCCGAAAAAGCTCTAAAAATAAAAAAGAAATGTTGCGCATAATTCTTTTTGTGTATCATTTTAGTGAAGTTTATACACAATTTAAGGGGAGGGTAGGGGTTTCAGCGTGAAAAAAAAACACTTTTTTGCGTTTTTTTTTTTCATTTATATGGATAGAGTAAATTTATTGAAACTTTTTGTACATTGTTAACTGTCATTTCAAGAACATTCCGTGAAATTTTTACGCGAAAATATCCACAAACAAGCCGGTGCTGCGTTTTTCTCGAAACCACTTTTTCAAAGTCCGTGTTCACTGCCATTTGAACACTACATGACCGATTTATTTCAAACTTGGTACACACTTTCTACACATAAAATACCTCCCCCCAACGGTTAGTTTGAGATTTTTTTTTACATTGAGGGGGTTTTCCACCGCCAAAATGGCGAAATTTCTCGTGAAAAATAGCACTTTTTACTTTACATGACCACTAAAAATTTAGAAATGAAAAAAAAAATTATCAAAGACCGTTGGGGGGAGGATTTGATGATACTTTGACTAAATTTCAATGGTACTTGATTTCAGATAATTTCTAGCTGAGATACAGTGAACACCGCAAATCGTGTTTTTCCGAAGGCGTTCTTGGAAAAGCTTTGTCACCGGCTTGTTTGTGGATATTTTCGCGTACAAATTTCACGGAATGTTCTTGAAACGACACTTAACAATGTACAAAAGGTTTCAATAAATTTACTCTATCCATATAGATGAAAAAAATTCGCAAAAAAGTGTTTTTTTTCACGCTGAAACCCCTACCCTTCCCTTAAGCAAAAAAACGATAAAAACTGTTTTTCTCCTCAGATATAACATCTCAATTGACAGGTCAATCGCAAAAGCGTGTGTCTGATTACGATTGCCCTGTTAGTAAAATATAGTTGCTTCCACTCGTATTTTTTACCCGGAGCATTAATCGCCACTGCCTTGTTTCCAGCGTAACAACGAAAACAATTGTCGTCAGAAAAACGAATCGACACATTTGATAATTAACCAAAACATCGTTACTTCCCTACGAAAAATGATCCGCTGTCTTTTCCCACCAGAATGATTCCTCCCATTTGTTCAATCCTAAAATAACATCCAAAGACCGGCGCTCTTTTTTTCTACATTCAAAAAAAAATCTGCATACGCGCAGAAGCCCCCTATGCATCTTCCGCGCACATTATGTCGATGTCCGTGAGGGAGGAGGATCGCGAGAACTCGCTCAATTTACGGCTTCGCCGAAGTGCGGGGCGCGGGGGCAAGATTTAAAAAAGATCTCCCGTCTCATCGGGACGAATCTGCCCGTTTGCTACCGTCCCGTCTCGAGTGCTCTTCGCGCGTTCTCGTGCATCATTCGGTGGCATCGGTTTAGTCAAGGTGTATAACGTTTTGCCCGCGCCGTCGGGGGCAATTATCGGGATATTGCGGGCCGCGGCGGCGGCAGAGGCGATGATGCGGCTCCCGCACCACGTGCAATTACTCCTCGTAAATCAGAAAAGAGAGTGCGAGCGAACACTCGAGAGACTCGTGCCCGAAAGAGAAAAATACGCGACGAGATTCTTCAGGTTCTGAAACACGTGTGTGCGTATACAGGGTGTCCTGTTACGAATGGATAATCCTTCAACTGTCGTAAGGTCCGATCATGTCCTACTATGTGCTGGAATTTCAGTTTATTAAAAGTCCCACGGTTTTCGAGATAAAAATCATCTGCTTTTGGTTTTACGCATGCCATTTCTGCAAATGATAACTTTTTTACCCTGTTAAAAAAAAATACTCTTGGTTATTTCTTTTATCTAGAAAAGTCGTCTTTTTAATTTTTAATGTTAAGGAAACTTTATGAAAAAAGATCTTCTGCAGGATTTTCATACAAACCAATTCGAACATCTGACTTTGATAGCTTACGGTGTTAAAAAAATATTCCACGCATATCGTGCCAATTACTTGAAAAAGCTGCTTAGGTATTGTCGATTCATATCATTTGTAGAAATGGCATGTGAAAAACCAAAAGCAAATTATTATTATTCTTTTTTTTTTCAAAAAATAACATAAAGCCCAAAATCTCGAAAACCGTGGGTCTTTTACTGAACAGAAATTCCAGCGTATAGTAGGACATAATCTGACCTATCGACAGTTGGAGGATTATCCATTCATGACAGGACACCCTTTATATACGGGTTGTCCCTCCTATTTCTGCCACCCGAAATAACTCAGTAATTATCGACGTCGCAAAAAAATGTTCCAGGCAAAAGTTGTACGGTGTGGAGGGGGCCATCGAATGCGACCATTTTTTTTTTCATTTCGGTGGAGGCACGGGCGCACAGGTCACCTCCCCTTTTTCAAATGGAATGGTTTGTTTGGGTTGTTTCAAAGTCGTTCAAGGTCATTCAAGGTCACCTATTAAAATGAAATACAAATTTTAATATCTCGGATCACCACCAAATATTTGGTAGTGATCCGAGATATTTAAATTTGAATCATCGATGCTGACCTTGGATGGCCTTGAACGACTTTGACCCCCAACTGTTTTTTACGCGGCTTGAGGTGCTCCACAAGATAGTTGAAAGAAAATGTGCCAGTCCATTTAAAAAAGTGGAGGTGACCATCACTGTGCGTCAGCGCCTCCAACGAAATGAAAAAAATTGGTCGCATTTGATGGCCCCCCTCATACCGTAGAACTTTTGTTTGGAATTATTTTCTGTTTATTACCAGGTGTCCCATTTTAATCTTACGTCTCATTTATCTCGAAAAATACTGATCCGTTCAAGTATTGACTATAATAAGACTTTAAGGGTTCAAAAGGGAACTCAAAAAAATATTTTTTGGTCCAAACTTCAAAATGGCGACGTTAAGATAGCCGACATGTTTTTTTAAGAGATCATACAATTTTTCGCCATAAAATGTTCAGGCCAAAACGAACAACGTTTGTAGGAAAAGTTTTTTTTTGACAACGTTCATGATTTTTAGGTTAGAATACCATTTTTTTTTATTATTTCAGCGCTATCCAGAATGTACCACGTGGAGGCAAAGTCTTTAACATCCCTAGTGTAAGTGTGCATGTGAATCTGGGTGTGAGTTTTTTCGGGTTTGTTTTCGTTTTGTTTTGGGTTTCCTCGGGTTTGCTCGATAACCCAAACAAGGATTAGTTCTCTACGGATCGTCACTTCCGTTACCAAACAAACCCAAACAATCTCACACGCCCACTTACACTTACACACTATTTTGAATTTTGCACGGATTTTTTTTCTCTTTTTAACGACCCCTTTGAACCCTACACATTTTATTGTACTCAATACTTGATCAGAGCAGTATTTTTCGAAATTAAGTGTAACATTAATATGGGACACCCGATATATATATATATATATATATATATATATATATATATATATATATATATTATTTATTTATTTATTTATTTATTTATTTATTTATAAATCATATACGTTTAGATACTTCAATGAGTAGAAAAAGTTGAAGTTATGGATGGAGAATGGAGGCACACAAAGAGGAAAGTTCACGTACGCGTTTCAGTGTCGGCTACATGTAAATTGCTGAGAACTGAAAGGGCGTATACGACAAAGCCGAAGACACGGGATCAATTGAGCTATGAGCCCTTTTTCTTTGGAGCTGTACTTGGATGTAAGTGTGTACTTGGCTGCCGAGAACATTGACTCACAAGAACGAAAGAGTAAGGCGAATTGCAGTTTTGCTTACTTCTCTCTCTCTCTCTCTCTCTCTCTCTCTCTCTCTCTCTCTCTCTCTCTCTCCCAGCGTTTCTTTCTCTCATCGTTTGCACGGACCGTGCGCGGAGCCGAGTGATGTACGGCCTTAGGCCTGACAAGGTGTCGAGCAGCGAGATGGCAGCGTGCCGTAACCACCAATTACCCCTCGTAATTTCTCCGTTCGCCGGCCTATCGTTCTCCTGTGGTTTTCTCCTTCGTCCCCGTTCCCCTTCGACGCCCCCCTTAAGGCGGCATTCCACTTTACTGCCGTATCCACAAGCCGTATCGTATTCTCCGAATAATCGTTTGTGTCTACAAAATCTGCATTTTTAGCCGCAAAACCGACGGGGTGATACTCGGTATGGAACATCGACAGCTCTTCCCGCTGAACAATTTCCTTCGACCTCTTCGGGATAATTATGTCGAATTATGTCGCTTTTTCAACATGCAGAGATAATGGACCGAGAAAATTACACGTGATCATCATTATTCTATAGTTTCGTTAATGGAAGATGGTCGGTTATTCACTATCTTCTGATTCTCAACAATGAATTATTTTTGTGGATTCTCAAATTGTTGTACGGCAGTTCTAGCTGTTTTTCACTTGCAATGAAAATTTTAAATGTAGTTGCAGATAAATTAGGCTGGAGAATATGGACAACGAGGCGAGCCTGGGCCGATACTTGGATGGGTGACCGCTTGAGGGGTTAGGCCACTCCAGAGGCCGAAAAAATAGACTTTTTGGGGATTTTTTTCTTCAGAAAAACGACAAAATAAGTCGAGATTACAAAAAAGGGTGTTTATCATACATATCAGTGACTATATACAATAATTTTTTTGAAGCGATTAATTTCAAAATGGCGGCTGTGCAACGGTTACCTCAAAACTGCATTTTTTAAGTTGGCCGGAAACATAACTCAGGCAATTTTCAACCGATTCACTTGAAATGTTGAATATATCTTGAAAAATACATTGTCCATGGAAGTACGTAGGATTTTTTTTTATATTGCATAGTTAATTTGTTATTAACAATTATCTGACGAAAAGTTTTACTTTCCAAAAAAGTTGCCTAAAAAATCGTCGGATAATTGTTAATAACAAATTAACTATGCAATATGAAAAAAATCCTACGTACTTCCATAGACAATGTATTTTTCAATATATATTCAACATTTCAAGTGAATCGGTTGAAAATTGTCCGAGTTATGTTTCCGGCCAACTTAAAAAATGCAGTTTCGCGATAAACGCTGCACAGCGGCCATTTTGGAATTAATCGCTTCAAACAAAATTATTGTTTACAGTCCCTGATATGTATGATAAACAGCCTTTTTTAGAATCTCGATTTATTTTGTATTTTTCCTGAAAAAATCCCTAAAGAGCCTATTTTTTCGGCCTCTAGAGTGGCCTAAGGCCTTGTCCGGGCAGTGGCTTGCGTGCCGACCACCAAGTCAGTGGCAGTTTTATCGAGTTTCCGATGGGACTCAACTGAAGATCAGTAACAATATAGCCGCCTGTATCGGCACGGGTTTTCCACAGTTGCTCTGTGCCCTCGTGCAAATGCCATAAAGTAGTAGCTATGGGCAACATTCTGGGCGAACGAGTAGGTACTGGGAATACTGAAGTGACGAGGGTGGGGTGAGAGTGGAAAGGATCGTCAAAGCCCGAAAGATCATACAAAAACATTGAAAACAAAAAATATATACGGTACCGGTCAAAAGTTTTCGATCACTTTGGATAAGTGTAAATTTATATTCAAATAATGTACCTTTCAGAATTATTATTTTTTTATAATAATTTATTATACATTTATATTAGAATAACAAAACAAAATAACATCAACAGCACAGTGATCAACAGAAAAACAACATTTCATTGGAATAATGTAATTAATTTTACAAAGCTATATAGGGTAAGCCGCCCAGTGATTGGGCGGGGACCAAATTTTATTGGAATAAGGTAATTAATTTTACAAAGGTATACAGGGTAAACCAACCGGTGAATGGATGAAAGCTAATTTATATGTCAAATAAGTGAATGACATGAATTTTCGATACAAACTCAAATCACTATAATTAAGCAAAAAAATCACAGGAGTCGTTAAACCCAATTTTCACTTTAATATCGAATTTTGACGCCACACGAATTTTTTTTTCAGGGTCCCAAAAGTCACGCAACATTTAACTTTCGCAGCTTCTGCATATTGTTGCGTGATATTCGGGACACTGTGTCGTTTGTGATAATCGCACACTGCGCAACATATTGTGAGTTACGATACGCGGTTGTACACTAGGTGTTCTAAGGGCGAAAACAAAAGATTTTATCAGTTTTGGCGGTATTACTTTTATTACTAACGATAGAATCGAACTTTGATTTGTGGCAAAATTTTGCATCATATTTAGAATAATAGGCCAGAATCAGACACGTTTATTCACTGGTGCTATATTCCAACCTCGTTCTAGTGAATGGACGTATGGACTCTATTCGGATAATTCTCAGAGCAGAATAAAAAATTCAGCTCGTCTGCGGAAAATTGCAAAATTAATGACTGTTAAAAATTAACAATGTACATTTCATTAAATTTTGTCATAAAACCATTTCATTCTTTTTTTTTTATTTGACAAATTTCTCTATCGAAACAAACCGGTCGATTTTTCAGAATGTCACGTTAAGGTGCAAAAAAGATTTGTATATTTTCTACGAAATGGTGATAACAACTATAATACTCGTTTGTATAAGAACATTATAATTTTTATGCAACACAGTGATCTCCAAATCTAGCATTGAATAAAAATAAATGATAAATCGTTATCTTTTACAACGTTCATCTACACTACACGTCGATTTATTGGCGGTCAAGAGACCATTTACTGGTAATTTTGTCCATTCACTGGCGATCAAGTACGTTCGCTACTTATTTATTAATTGCTTCGATATTATTTGCTGCAATCACTTCACAATTTTTTTCTACGACAGTCATTCAAGGTCACCTATTAAAATGAAATACAAATCTAAATATCTCGGATCACTACCAAATATTTCGTAGTGATCCGAGATATATAGATTTGTATTATCGATACTCTGACCTTGAATGACCTTGAACGACTTTAACCCCTCATGTTTTTTTACGCGGCTTGAGGTGCTCCACAAGATGGTTGAAAAAAATGTACCATTCCATTGTGTGTCAGCGCCTCCACCGAAAAAAAAATGATCACATTTGATGGTCCTCTTCACACCGGTTGTGAGATATCGCAGGGTTTTTAATTTTTTTTCATCCTACCCATTGCAGGGACCATTCTGAAAAAAAATTTGCAGACCCTTTACCCAATGACAGACATCCTGTTAAATTTGTACTGAAATCAAAAGTGTGTTATTAGGTTTTAAAAAATGTTATTCTCATTTTTTTGCCAAATTTCAATTTTCCCAATGCAGAAAAATTATGATTTTGATTTTTTTTTGATAAAGCGAAAAAAACTAAGTTTTTATTTTTTTTTTGTTTGATGAACATTTTCTCGGATACAGTGTTCGTAATGAAAAATTGAAAATCCTAAACGGACACCTAAAAAAATCTAAATAAAATCACAGACGTTCCTTTCGACTAATATTCGAAACTGGCAGATTTTGAAAAAAATTAGAGAGGTTGAAAAAAAAAGTGGCCCAGTTGATGAACAAAGCCTCATATACGATATTTTCAAATTTTCGATAAATGTATTGTTGCCCATCTCTCCGTACCCACAAAAAACGGCTCCTAAATTTCCCCTGGCCAAAGCTACGAGAAAAAAAAAAACATTCCGCACAAATATTCGAGTGAAAAAAAAGCACTCGCAGCTCTGCGTGTGTAACGGCCGGCGAACGTTTCAATCCGCCATCGCGTATCACCCGCATATAAATCGGTTGCAATATCAATGTCGGTAAATATTTTACGAATAACGGCAATACGCAGTCGCGAGCGAGTAGAGAGCTTTTATCACGCGTATGTATATGGAATAGAGCCGTGGAGGACAGTGGCTCTTGTAAGCGGGCGAGCAGCGATCGGGTGTAAACGAGAGATGGGGAAGTAACGATTTATCGACGTTATACCACAGGCGCACTCGACGGCTCTAAACTTTTCATTAAAACCGTTATTCATTCGTGGCTATGCTGGAGCGCTATGTGGATGCGTGGGTGTGTGTATATGGTATCGCACACGATAACGTGGGCTAGGTCGACAAAAACGACGACGACGACTCCGACGATTCCCCGCGGTCGAGGAGCGGCGGCATTAATAACGGAGAAAAGCCTCGGGAAATGGGCGAGCAAAGTGATAACAACCGCGAAGAAAATTCCCAAGGGCCGAGAGACTATCACCCTTAAGATATATTTTCTTCGCGATGTATAAACACGCGCCTCTATCTGTCCCATAAGTAAGAACGTACGAGCGAACCGCTGATATATCACTTTCGATACGGCAATTCCGACGCCACGAACTCAAAAGCCACCTACCAGAAGGGAAAAGGGCAAGTAGGCAAAAACCGAGAATTAATTAAATTCGAGACTGCAAGTGGGAGGGATGCTCTAGGCGGGGCGGTGTCATGGGAAAGTCAATTGATAATGCGAAAAAATCTGATTGGCAAAAAAGTTAATTAAGGCGGAAAACCACTTTAGGAGTACATTTTTTTTTTAGTAATTTTCATGATTTTTTTTACATGGAACAAATTAAGAGAATTCATTAATTTTTTTGGCAAATTTAATACATAAATTGAAACAAATGTTTTGATTTTTTCGATGGATTTCCTCTGAAAATAGGGAGCATAGAACCTGCCGCTAATCAAAGGGCGCCATCAGACTTTGCTGTTTGTGTACACTCTGGAGGCCACAGTTTTAATCGGAAATCAATACGGTTTCAGGATTATTTTAAGAACATATTTTCCTTCTATATGAACCTAACTCTAAGCAAAGAATTGAAAATTGCATTTTTTAGGCGTTCAAACTAAAGGGGATCATTTTTGCCATTATTTTATAACCTTTTTCGCTATAGAAAATATACTTTAAACAATGATATTACCCCAAATTTAGGTTCATATAGAGTGTAATTATATAGTGAAACTAACTATCGCTTTATAAAATGATAGGTTCGAAACTTTTTGAGCTAGAGGGTACACAAATTGAAAAAAAGTCGTTTCGAGAAAAACGCGTTTGAAAAAAAGTACCGAAAACCAAAAATTCAAGGCAGTAATGAATTATTTATAGTGCTTGCCGGTTAATCAGCGATTGGTTTCGCTAAAAATTTATGGAATAGGAAAAATTCGATTTTTCAAGTCATCTAAACTCGTTTCCCCCCTTAAGCGGGGAGATCCGGGTTACCCCGATCAAAAAATCAATTTTCGGTTTTTTGCGTTTTCATATAGCTTATAGTCTTGAAAATATTCTCTCTAAATGGTATTGAGAAATTCGCCAAACTGACGGACTTATAGAGGTTTGAATGGATTTGGTCCGGATGTGGAGTAAATCAGACAAGTAGATATTGAAATACGACTTACACCGTTTTATGAAACATAGTTTCGAGAAAAACGCAAAAAAAGGGCAAATCGCAGCCGGGTGGTTCGCTGTAGCGCAGTGGCGATCTAACCCTTCACAAAAATAGTCCTAACTCGGACAGTTTTTGGTGACTTTACAAAATCTTCGTAATCCGGAGATACCCTTAGACGAGGAAAAAATTACTGATTTTCATAATTTTTTTTTAAAGGGAAGATTTCTTTACCGTTTTTGAGCCTCAGGGTTTGTTTTAGTACTACTTTTGGCTGTTAGATGGTATTTTTTTATTCATCTTTAAAATCTGCGCAGGTATGACACAGTCTTCTAAACGGGTTGCGGCGGACGTTGTCAGGCAGCGTGACACGTAGCGTCTGCGGGATTAATCTGAAAAAAAAAACTAAAAATTTTGTTTCCGTTAAGGAGCCAGTCCACTTTGGAGCCACGAAAAAAGGCTATTTTTACGATTTTTTGAGGATTTTATAAAATATATGAATATAAAAGTTGTTGGGCTTACATAAATACATAAATAGTATTGAAATACACTTTAAAAAAAATTAATGACTAAATTTCAAATAAATGTTGAAAATCGATGTAGTATGGTTTGAAATTTAAAAAATGAATTTTCGGAAAAAAATGGCTACATTTTGCAATAAAAAATGATTTGTTTTTTCATTTTGAAAAACATTTAGGGTCATGCTTTAGGCAATAAGGTTGGGAAGATTTATACCAAATTCCATCAACATCGGTCGATGCAGAGCAAAAAAACAGCTGTTTAGCTATACGTCAACACGTCGTTTTTTTTAGCTATACTCCACGCTAGTATTGAAAATGCAGTTCCGAAGACCGTGCCATACCTCCGCCATTTTTAAAGATCAATCAAATAAAAATACCATGTATCAGCCAAAAGTAGTAGTAAAACCTGGTTCCACGCCTTAAAACCGTTTTTCCGCCGATAAAAAAAATACGTCGGGCTTATTTTTCAATGCTTTATAACGTACACAAGTTTCAACAAAATCGAAGGACGACACCTGAGGGATGTTCCTTGCAGACCGCTTGAGGGCGGGGTAAGGTTAATTCGGTGAAAAAAAGCATATTTTCAAGATTTTTTTAGACGATACCGGTAATGCTGGTTTATTTAATTAATTCCCATACAATAATACAACATCTGAACTATATTTTCCTAAATTTTCATTGCAAAATATTGAAAAATAAGCCGTTAGCAACAACCCCCCGCAGGCGCCTCGAAAAAAGTTGTTTTGCGGTGTACGCTATAACTCGTCACTGGATCATCTGAAACAAAAAAATCAAAGTTTTTTTTAAATAATAATTTTTCATCCTACGATAACAAATTTGCCGATTTGTTTAAGCGAAAATTGCGTTTTTGACTTCCAAGTGCAACCGAAAATAAAAAAAATCGATTAAAAACCTTCGGCAGCGTTACCTCGAGAAACATTGCACCTAATAAACGCATTTTTACTTTTTTGTTTCAGATGATTCAGTGACAAGTTTTAGCGTACACCGCAAAACAACTTTTTTTTTGAGGCGCCGCGGTGATTTGCTGCCAACGGCTTATTTATCAATATTTTGCAATCAAAATTTAGGAAAGTATAGTTCAGATGTTGTATTATTATATAGAAATTAATTAAACAAACCGGCATTGCCTGCACCGTTTAAACAAAATTCTTGAAAATATGCTTTTTTCACCGAATTAACCTTATCTCGCTCTTAAGGGGGGGGGGTTCAGCGTGAAAAAAAACACTTGTTTGCGAATTTTTTTCACCTATGTGGATAGAGTGAATGTATTGAAACCTTTTGTACATTGTTAAGTGTAATTTCAAGAACATTCCGTGGAATTTGTACGCGAAAATATCCACAAACAAACCGGTGCCACTTTTTTTCTCGAAACCACTTTTTCAAAGTCCGTGTTCACTGCCATTTGAAAACTACATGACCGATTTATTTCAAACTTGGTACACACTTTCTACATGTAAAATACCTCCCCCCAACGGTTAGTTTGAGATTTTTTTTACATTGAGGCGGTTTTCCACCCCCAAAATGGCGGAAGTTTTCATGAAAATTAGCACTTTTCACTTTACATGACCACCAAAAATTTAGAAATGAAAAAAAAAATTATCAAAGACCGTTGGGCGGAGGATTTGATGATACTTTGACTAAATTTTTATGGCACTTGATTTCAGATCATTTCCAGCTGAGATACGGTGAACACCGCAAATCGTGTTTTTCCAAAGGCGTTTTTGGACAAGCCGTGTCACCGGCTTGTTTGTGGATATTTTCGCGTATAAATTTCATGGAATGTTCCTGAAATGACACTTAACAACGGACAAAAGGTTTCAATAAATGTACTCTATCGATAATAAATCGGTAATAATATAAATTCATCCCTGATTCGTCTTTCGCGACTGGTCTCGAAGCTGCTAACTCCGTATTAGCGATTTTTGCGAAGAATCAATGGCCCACAAAAATCGGCGAGGGTATACCCAGCATCTTTCGATCTTCGAGGCGCCGTACGATTTATGCAAAAAGGGATACTCGGGTTTGTTCTCCAGTCGAGTTTTCGAGTACGAACGGAGTCACCGGGTCGCGTTCCCCTCGATACAATTCCGCGCGAGGGAGTTCGGGCGACGAGAGATAGTGGGTCGTTTGGTAAATGAGCGCCGGTCGCGTTGTATCGCCAGGTGATATGCTGGACACGCACTGTATAATGCGCAAAGATAAAGAGGCAGCGAGGACCTCGCGGGTGCCCGTTCTCGTTGGAAGGCGTACGGAAACTTTACAGGATCAGATACAAGCCGTTGTATGTGACCGCGCCGAGCTTGCGAAAGTCTCGGAGCACTCGGTGGCCACAGGAAAGAAGGAACGACAAAAAAGAGATTAAAAAGACAACAACACGAACAATGTATGTGTATGTCTCGTCGATCCTCGGGAAGGCATCTCGCTATTTCCTTGGGTACCAGCATCCGCAGTATCGGTAATCTGCTCGTCTCTGAATTCAGCGATCGGACCCCGGTAGATGCATACGTATCTACGTATAAGTGTATAAGTAGTTAGTGCCAGACGTGGTTGGACGTGGATGCGGTTCCCTCTTGCGCTCCGTACTCTCTTATCCTCTCGAAATTGTAAAGCAGCAGTCCACAATCTCAATTTGAAAATACAAAACGTATGTGGTATTCCAAGTACAAGACCTGAACAATTCTGGATAGGGAGAGATTGCGAGGAATACTTGGGAGATACAAAAATGAACTTGAGTAAAATGGATCGAGGATATTTCGATGATGTACCTTGAGTCATGTTTTCTGGTACAAAGTGCCGATTTGGTGATGTTTGTAGTCTAAATACCACAAGGCGTACCAGGGTTACTGTTATTGAGAGTCTAAGTACTTACAATTAGAAAGCAGAAACATTGTGATTAAGGGGTTAGGCCACAGTAACGGGTATAAAATCATGTGCAAATTTAACCATTTTTTTCGTATGAAAAAGTGATTCACTCATCAAATGAATTACTCATCTATTTAGTATGAATATCAAACTGTTAGAAAATGTTTTTTTTTTCGATGTTCAAAATGGCCGATTACTCGAAGCCTCTCGAAACAGCTCTTTTCCAATTGGCGTGACAAATAACTTCAACAATTTTCACTCGATTTACTTCAAATTAAGAAGTTATGTTCCTAATTGCATTTCGCAGAGAAGTACGTACGGAATTTCTGATTCATCGAAAACTTTTCATTTTATGAGCAGTTATAACGAAATTTTACACTGAAAATTCATTTCTCAAGTTCAAACACCTACAACTTTTGAATAAAACAATATTTTTTGAATTCCGTACGTACTGCTCTAGGTATTCTAACGTAGATCGACGAAATTTTTTGTTTTTTGTTCTAAGTCAAAAATTGTGGATGCTAAATGTCACGCCACGGAGCGACTACAAAAAAGATAACAAAAGACAATATTAGTAGTCGGCCATTTTGAACAACGAAAAAAAATTCTAACTGCTTGATATTCATACTAAATAGATGTGTAATTAATTTTATGAGTGAATCACTTTTTCATACGAAAGTAAAATTGTTTAATTCGCACCCGATTTTATACCCGTTACTGTGGCCTAACCCCTTAAGCCAACGTGAATGTCGGCAACGTCTTTTTATTCTTTGGTCCCGTGATACTGAACTTAGTCTGGCGTTAAACTCCATTTGTACTTAGTACAAATATACCATTAAACTAGTATACTAAACTAGTTACTAGTATTTTTACTAGTATTTCAGTTACTCGTAACTAGTATACTAAACTAGTTACTAGTTACTAGTACCCTAAACTAGTTACTAGTTACTAGTATATTAAACTAGTTACTAGTTACTAGTTACTAAACTATTATAGTAGTATACTAAACACACTATTCTAAGTTGGCTTACAATTGATTTTTACTTCCGGATTCATGGGAAATTGTTGGTTAAGGTTTACTTGCACTAAAAAGGAACATCACTTAGGTATTCCGCCTTCGTTTTTGTTAAAACTCATGTATACAGTAGAGCCTTAATAAACGGGTGACACTTTTGCGGGAGGTACAAAGTTAAAGTGTACGTATTATTGCATTTTTGTCGAATAGCAAGCTTAAGGTGGTAAACCACCACTAACTTGAAGTTCCTTGTCGCAGATGTTTTATTCGATATTTAAAATATGTATGCCGATTCAAAATATTTCTACAAACTCGAAATTGATGGTGGAAAAATTCGCGAATATCAGTGCTCCGAAAAAATTCGCGAATATCAATTTCAAAGACTTTGAAATTCCGCCAAAAATCGAAAAATAATATAATCGTCGAAAATGTACGGAAGGTAGTCCACACCCTTAAGCTGGCTGTCCGGCGATAATGCAGAAATAGGTAACCTTTAATTATATCCACCCATCAAAGTGCTACCCATCATGTTCAATTTAGTGCACCCCTTTTAAATATGGGGTGAGAGAAAGAAAAATAAATAAAATAAAGGGATGATTCAACCCTTACTTTTTGTTTTTGTCCTTCAATGCAGCCATAGTGGGTTTCTGTCCATTTTGAATTGGAAGAATTTTCGTTTTTGTTCCACTGAAATTGGTGGGCTGCTTGCGGTTAAAACAGCAAAATCAGCCCTAGACATGCTCCAAGGGGTGTGACCACCCCTTGATACCGTTTTCCGCCGATGAAAAAGACGTATCGAATAGTTTTTTATGCTCTTCTACATACATGAGTTTCAACAAAATCGAAGCTGGACACCAAAGGGATGTTCCACATTAATACTCATACGTAACTCCTTGCTAGGCTTTGCGTACGATTATACCGTAATAGTACTTGCAACATGTACGAATTGCTCTGCTCAACCAAACTAGCAATTGAAGTCCACTTGTGCTTAGTTAGTATTAAGCACAAGGACTTCAATTGCAACTTTGGTATGAGTATAATAAATGATTTTCTAGGCGTGACTTGCAACTAAACCCGCACTTGTTACTTACACTGAATTTTTTACTAAACTTCACATACAATTAAACGTCATCTGTACTTCAAATTGATACCAAACTATTTACTAAACTTAACCTACAATCAGCCCGTACCTATACTCAGTATTTGTCTCACATTAATTGCCAAGTTCCACTTGCAACCAAGCTTTGTTCGTACCCGGAACTTATACTGAATTAGTGACCAAACTGTACTTACAATGCGACTCTACTTGCGCCTAATACTTCTGCTACATCCTTATCTAAACCCTACCTACACTCATCACTCATACTAAATTCACTGCTAAGCTTCACTAGCGCTGAGTACTTACAACTAAATCTCACTTCTACTTCGTACGCTACACTGAACTCCTCGTAAATCGTAAGCAGCACAATGATTGATACTATCCTAAAGTAAAACTAGTAAAGCGAGTCAAAATGAACCACCAAAAAAAAAAAACAAACAACGGAACCGTTTCAGTGCTCACCAATGCCAAGGGCACAGCGCGACACACTGACAATATCCGGAGGCATCCGCAGGCACCCTAAGAGCCATAGCGGTTCGTTCTCGCGTGCGCTATTGTATTTGTGCATTGTCAGGATCGTGCGGAGCCGCGGTAGCTTCGCCGAGCTAAGCGGCAACAATAACTCGACAAGTCGATACGACGCATAGATAACGTGGCATTATCATAATACCTTGCTGGTCCATGCACTCAAGATGAAGAGCGAAAGAGAGAGAGAGAGAGAGAGAGAGGCAGTGAAGTGTACCTATGTATTGGCAACACGGTGCACAGATATATATTGCTTCTGTTGGGATGCTGGGCCCTGTGAGATACGGTAGTAGGATAGGGAGACCTTGCCACCCAGGGCGAGGAGCCCTCGACGCTTTACCATACATACTCATCCACCTCTCTTCCTCTCTCTGCTCCTCGCGATCTCTCGTTCCTTCTTTCGTCGTGTGTTTCTTAGCATTCGCTCTTTATAAACTCTGGGTCCACAAGTCGCCTTCCCCGGCCGCCCACGCGCTTCTCTCTCGACCATGGCAGTACCTTTGCACTCCAACAAAAGAAGAAGTCGAGGTGGAAGAATTGGAAGAAGCTGAGGCAGGAGTGAGATGAAGAGAACGCTCGCGCCCAACGAAAAAGAAAAGATGGAGACTCCTGCTGGGTGAAGCGACGCTTTCAGCGCTTCGGGAAGCTTCCAACCGAACGCCAACAAAAGTCCTTCTCTCTCTTTATATGTATATATATATATATATGTATATATATATATATATATATAAATCGTGCGTGTACTTCTGTGCCTCTGTCTTTCACGCGCACGGCGTGCCGGTATCTTCATCGCGTTTGTTACGTTTCTATGGCTTCCATGGCTCTCGCGAAAAGGATACACGCGCTCGCAGCACACGGAGGACCGCCCGTGTCACCGCATCGCCACCAACACTTTTGTCCTTGTGCGACACACGCACTCCATTTCGAACATGAGGTGGTACATTATTCCGCTTTACTAACGTGTGTGTGTATATATATATATATATATATATATATATATATATATATATATATATATATATATATATATATATATATATATGTCCATTTGTGCGAAACTTGCTCGTGGATCTTGATACAGGATAAAACGCTTTGCAAGAACACTAAATACCCCTCGCGGACAGTCTCACCCCGGAATCTCGTGTTACACGATCTCTTCACTCCGCGATCGCGTACAATCGCTCGTTCCCCTTGGCACATTATTGCGACTCGCTAAATCGATAAATAGCCAGTATCTATGCACTAAAAATTCGCCAACACGTAGATTTTGATCCGAACTAGAGGCGCGATTTCGATCGGTTCGAATAGAAAATGAGAATTTCCAAATGATCGCGGAAGTTAATCCTCAATCCGTGAACCTGGGTCGTTTTCGTCCTGCCCGAAATCAGTTTTTCGCAGGTTGCTTAATATTTAATGAAAAAAATATATATTAAAAATAAGAAGAAAAAAAACCTTGTTTGACCTTAAGAAGTTCGGCGTAAAGATTGACCATGAATTTGTTTAGTTTTTTTTTTTATTGATACTTGTTGGTTTGGTAGTACGAAAACGAAAACGACCCAGGTTCACGAGATTGAGGTGTTTCAAATACCTTTACGGATTGAGGGGTAAACGACGAATCGTCTCGTTCACGATACGGAGAGGCATGTTTCCGTGTAGGCGGATTTCTCATCGAATCAAAGGGGGAATGTTTTCCCCGATCGTCGCGTTATTCGCGATCTTCAATGGAGCAGAACGTGGGATGCGCGTGTTTCGCAATAACGATGACGAGCCTACGGGAGAGCAGTCGGATTCGCGGTATGATCATTCTCCTGGAGGACAAAAGAGTCTCTCATACAGATTCACAATCGCGTTAGATGTACCCTTTTAAAACCGTTAAAACGTGTAAAAAATGAACACGAAGTAAGGGGCCGTACGCAAATTACGTAACGCGGCGGGGGGGGGGGGGGGGGGGGGGGGGTCTGCCAGGCGTTAAATGAACGCGGAGTAAGGGGCCGTACGCAAGTTACGTAACGCGATGGGGGGGGGGGTCCGCCGGGCGTTGAGGTCTACGTAAGTTAGGGGGGGGGTCATGGTTTGCGTTACGTCACGATTTTAAAACTGCCAGAAATAGCAAAATTGCTGCCTGTTCAAGTTTTTTATTTAAACCTCGCGTACAATTTTACCGTGAACAGCTCACAGCTTTCTGTGCGCAGTGTGAGTTAAGGGGGAAAGGCAGTACCTTTCCCACATCACCAAAGCAACACTTCAAGGAAGTTTTTTTGCTTCATAATTCTTAAAGGTACATGTATCGAAAAATATGCTGGCAACATTGTTATTCACAAGTCTGAAAATTGACGGAGTCATAGTCACTTTAGTGAAAACAGGTAGCGCGACCGGTTAGTGTCCTCAGTCCCTACAGGTGTGGCATCATTTACAATAGATAAAGTACAGGCTCTTATTATTTTGTGAACTCCATGAAGATGAAGAACCGTTATATCGCCCGTGACTAGATAATTCAATGTAAGTATCAATTTTCAAGAAAAAACATAACTTTATATCAAGAAACACGGAACGAAAGCTTTGAACGCGGTTTCCTCGAAACTAGTTTTTTCGACCTTGTCCGAGCGAATACTTAAAAACTTGTCAACCGATTTTCAATTTTTTCAAAAACATTTTTGCAATTGCAGTGACTAAGGTTGGACGTATCCGCGTTTTGATAATTCCTATTTTTAAAGACTGCTTGAATACAGAAAAAGGGCCTTGAAAATAGAAAAAAATGTCCAAACTGTCAGCATTTTGTAAAAAAAAACCAAATAAAAAACGGCTACGCATAACGACAGCTACGTTTTTATAGATATCGATAAATTGTTGACTTGTAATTTACATATATCCTTTCATAAAGATTTCGAAGGGACAACGAAGATAATGTTTTTTTTTTCGTCGTCAAATTAAGGCATGTATCTCGGTTAAATTTCAAGATTTTGTCATTAAAATTGGTATGAAACTAGATCAATATGTACTTCATAAAATGAGTATAAACCCGATCCTTTCATAATTAGTTATGTTTATAAAAAAAATCGCAATTATTGACGACAGAGCACCCGTTACGTAACGGGAGGTTCTGGCCAAGCGCTACGGTCCCGTTACGTGGGGGGGGGGGGGGGGGGGGGGGGGTTTGTAAAAATTGGGAAATTTTGCGTTACGTAATTTGTGTAATGAAAAAATCCCCTTAAAAACATAATCTGATTAACATACTGATTTACCTTATACTTATTTTTCATTTTAATTCAAGCAACAGTATCAATCTATTTTTTAAATTAATTACATGTACAAAAATGTGAGATAACATTTTTTGAACCAGCCAAGCCAGTTTACTAGATATGTTGTACACAAAACTGTTAAACCATAGGAATAATATTTTTCTGAATATCTTATTTTCATTGCAAAAAAAATATCATACTATTATAAAATAAAATTGAAATTACCATTATATAACAGTGCAACATTTGAACCACACAAATACTCTGGAAATGCTGTGCAATGACGTGGCGTGCATGGTTTTAAAAAAAGCTCGGGAAGACGTCAAATTTTTATTTTCTACCCACCTGGAAAAATGACTATTGCCGTAGAGTATACATTATTTTAAATTTTAAGCGTCGCATCAATGGCTACAGTTATATCGATGGAATGTACTGTCTGTTCCGCTAGTGTGATTCGGATAGGGTAACATTGATATAACGATGTGCATGTCGAACCACTTAATTCGCGTCACAGTGCCCTGACTACCTTATATCCATTGCCAATAAATACTCGACTGCATTTGGTTCAAACCATCGAATATATGTCAGCAGTAAAATTGAGATTTATATTTTGTCATTAGCGAGATGGCGGCGAAAGTCGATGTGACTAAATATATTTCATGCAATGTGTAATAATTACGTGATCAATTTGATATTTTTATATAACTTACTAAATTATGTAAATAAAATAATATTTCAAGAATCGTGTGGTCTGGGAGTGCATCACTGATTAATTACCACCATCTGATCAACTCGTATTCGTAAGATCGAGACATGGGGCAATTTACTGTTTTTTTACTTTAGAGTTGAGTAGTGGAGAGGAAAAGATCCTTCGCCAAGCTTTTTGTTTCTCAATCATGCACGCCAAGTGGTTGCACAGCATTCCCAGTGTACTTGTGTGATACATACGTTGTACTTTTATATAATGTTGATATCAATTTTATGTTATAATAGTAATAATAATTTGTTTTCAATGAAACGTTTAAATGAATTGCATTACTATTTTCGAGACTATCCGAGAAAGACGGGAGAAAGGCGGTGAGCGGGCTGGCGTAGCTCAGTGGTCAGGGCATTTGACCGGCAATCGAAAGGTCCCGGGTTCGAATCCCGACCCAGAAGAACGGCGCATTTTTTTCGGATAGTTCTCTTGGAGTTTTTTCAAGGCTTGCAATATTTATGTGCCGGTATTTTCAAAGATAGGGGGTTGGACGTCAGATAACTTTATACGAATTTTGATATTCCAAACGACTTTTGTTTGAAACCTTTTTTGATCGGGCTATTAGTTATCGAGATACGGCGATTTTTAAGTTTTCAACCCCTATTTCTTAGGGTTGGGGCGAGTTAGGGGGCAACATTTTATTGGGGTTACTTTCAGTATGCAACCATCTACCTTCAGTAAAAAAAATCATATTCTACGCTGAAAAGTACTGGGTTTTCGTCTTTTTGGGTGGACTAGATCGCGCACGCGCTTCTGAGTACACACACACACACACACATATATATATATATATATATATATATGCGTGAAGCATAGAGAGTATGTATATATGGCAATAGCGATTTGAGGGAGCGCAGTGATTGTGCACGAGAATAAACGAGATAAAGGAATATGTGTGGAACATCTCGGAGAACGATAAAATATGTACACACAGATATACATGGGAAAAGGTGATTTTAAGGACTTTCGACATGGAGGGCGGTCCTCGTACCCGTGCAGAAATTTGTTGGGTTGTCCCCAGATCCTACCACATCCCTACAGGGATTTCACATGGACGCAGCACGCAGGGAGTCCATACTGGAATCCAAGTGGATTCCGCGCTGTTTCCCAATTGACATCGTTTGAGAATTTTGTGTTCGAATTTCTCTATGAAAATTGGTTGGTTATCCAAAAAAGTATCCTCTCGTGATCTCGTGCACAAATGTTTTTCGCATTTTAAAATCACGAAAAAAATTACTGAATAAAAGATCGCGTTCACTGACGTCCGTACTAGATTTTGCTACCAGCGACATTTATTGGCCGAGCATGGAACGTCATCGTTACTCGTATAGCACAAATATTTGAAAAGATATTGAGGGTGTTTTGTCTTACCTGACTATGTCATCTTAAGCATATTTCCCTTACGTTCGTGGCGATATAATGTCAAAGTGCAGTAAAATAAATAACGAACGATGATTACAGCGGACTTTCAGTCACGTGATTCATGTCGAATTTTCAAATATACTTTTTTTAAGAGAGGCCACCACCGTGATGGGCTAAAACAGGTGGTTTTTCCGATTTTTTAGATTATAATAGAGCCTCTGTATAAAAAAATTTGGTCCGGCGGTCGATACCTTGATAATGGTTGATCTAAAAAATAAAAATAAAAGTTATGTCATCTATATAAATGTGGTTCTGGTTATACGTAGCTGTTTTTCGAAAAAAAAACGCTGCCTGCGCTACCTGCTTTTACTAAATCGTCTGTAACTTGGTCAATTTTCAATATTTTAACTTCAACATTTTTTCACATATTTTTAAGGCGTTACCCCCACTTGTAGCGCAAAAAAGGCCTTTTTCATGAATTTTTTTTAAAGAAAACTACAAAACTTTTTTAATCGATCAATATACAATATTAAAGAACACACCTTGAAGAACTTTCAGTAATTTTTTTATTGAAAAATATTACATTGTTTAGTGGCAAATGGCCGTCAATGAAATAATGTTTTTATATACACGGTTTGCGGTGACCAACATTACGGCGAAGTGGATCATCAGAAAAGAAAATGCGGATGGATTTAGTCAAATATAAGTATAAACTAGTCTTTAATCGAAGGATTTTAAAAAATATCTATTTTTCACAAAATGGCGGACAGTCAAAGTTAATGGTTCGATTTTAACGAAAAAAACGGCCGTGTTTTGGCTATAAAACGGCCATTTTTTTTCGAAAAAAAAAATCGAACGCTTAAAGACTACATTTTTATGTATTAAATATGCCTGCAAAATTTCAAGAAGATCGGTTCATTAGTGTTCGAGTAATCTTGGTCACCGACTTCAGAAATGCCATTTTGAGAAAAACGCGTTTAAAGTTTCTCTTTCAACGCTCTTTCAACGCGGATTCTTCTCTTTCAACGCTCATATCTCAGTCAATTTTGTTCGGATCGACTTGAAATTTTCAGGACATATTCTCAGATATTTATACTTCAAAAAAATGCAATGAAAAATCGATTTTTTCAAAATAACCCCTTAAATATGTAAACCTTGAAGAAATGCCAAAAATAACATCTTTTTCCACCCGTCACAGTGGTGTCCCGCCTTAAGCCATTTATCCTTTTTGGGGATCCGATCATTTCGAATATATCAATATCTATATATTTTGTTCATAATATTCAACGTTCAGAATGCGATGACCTATTGGATCCGTATCAGGAAGTGGGCACAAGTGTAGCCATCAAATTAAATCCCTACGACCATTTTTTCACGGGTGGTAGCTTTTCGTCCTCCTACTCGATATTACGTAAAGCATAATGTCTTCTAAATCACCTTTGGATAAATGTTAGCGTATTTATATAAATATTATATCAAGGACCATGCTGGGCTAGAAATCAACGATACCTTTTGAAACATTTCAGTGGCCTTAGATCAGCCAGATGTGCTGGTAGTTGTGCTGGCCTTAGATCAGATAGATGCAACCGGTTAAAAATTACTTTCCTATATATATATATATATATATATATATATATATATATATATATATATATATATATATATATATATATATATATATATATATATATATATATATATATATATATATATATATATATATATGTATAGGAATAAAAAAAGGGCGAGAAGAAGTTTGCGGTGTACGGCGAAGCAAGAGAGTCTTCTTGACAAAGCGCCCTCGGACTGGCCGCACAAAGCCGTGCCATACATCAGCGCAGGAGCGAGCCGCGTGCACAACGCCATCGGCCCAGTCTACCGTCCCACTAACACGCGGTAATGACTCGTAATAACAAATTACACTCGATTACCCCTCCCCCCGGACAGGCTACATAACCGCTTCGATTTCCTATCTCGATTCGGCTACTTCGTCTTTCTCAGAAGTCCCTCCGCCCTTCGTATTTCTCTCTCTCTCTCTCCCTCTCTCTTATACAGTTCTCTCTGTCACGTACCCGCTTTCACGTGTTGCGATACATATATCCGGGCGAGCATTTACACTTTTTCTTTTCAACCCTCCGCTCTCTTCAGTCCTTCAATGTGTGAAGGCAATATACATTCTGTTTGATTGTGTCTGTGTGTGTGTGTGTATGTATGTGTATGTGTCACGAAACCGTTCGTCTCAACCGTTTCTTCGGCAGCATTTTCTGGACAAAGAAGCCCATTGAATGGTGTGAATCAGAAGGACGTATATATCACCATTTGTCACGGGAAACGATCATGGAGATCCTCGCCTTTGACTTGCGGAGTGCTCGATGTGCGGAGCGAAATCGTGAGTAATGCGGCACGTGCAAATACGGAAAGGACGTGCAATGTTTAGGAATATGTATTTTCACATATGCACCCACATACTTATATATATATGCAGGGTGTTAGAAAGGTCGATGCAAGGACTTAAGGGGCTTTGCATCGGTCACTGATAGATCACCTCGTTATGAACATATCTAACCTAGGTTACCTTAGTCCAAAGTGTAAGAATTTCGAGTTATGGTGAGAATCATTTTCGGAAAGTTTCCCAAAATTAGGTACAAGTCGTTCATAATGTTCAAACGGACAATAATTGGTAACTAAAAACTTGTTTGCGCCTTGGCTTAATGTGTATTCAATCGACGAACACCAATCCAATCATCTGTATGCACACAACTGACTAAATGGGACGTGTTGAATAATTGAAAACTTGTCAAGCAATAAAAATATCTCTTATGTTCATGGTATTTTTTAAAAATAGCATTAAGATAAGAGGTAAACAAGTTAGTACCTAATTTTGGGAAATTTTCCAAAAATCATACTTACCATGATAACTGGAAATACTTAGACTTTGGACTAAGGTAACCTAGGTTAGATATGTTCCTAAAGAGGTGACCTATCACCCCCTTAAGGCTTTGTATCGACCTTTCACACACCCTGTATATATATTTATATATACAGGGTGTTTGGAAGTTAAAAATGCTCTAAAGTTAAAAATGAACGAGATGATGTTATAGCCGTTTTTTCAGGTTTAATTCGAAAAATATCGATGGTAGAGAAAAAATTGTAATGACCAAAGTTGTAAAACTCTCGATTTCCTACAAGTTTCGTCATTACCATTTTTACTTAAAAACTGTAAATCGACGAGTTATTCAACAAAAACAATTTCCCATTAAATTTAAGACGACGATATTAGCTGAACGCAAGCCCAGCCCAGAATGAAACTTACACATGTTGTTTTACACTAATAAAAGAAAATTCAGTTTAAATTTCAGCAGGATCGACCTACTTATTGGGGTTAAAAAATAAAAAAAATAAAAAAAAATCTTTTTTTAAGTGTTGTAGTACTTGGGATATTTTGAATTTTTTTTTCAAAATAGTCAATAGAAAAACGCATCTTTTTTGTACAGGACATTTTTTTGTACGACCGAAGATCACTACGATACGATCATTTGAAATTTTATCACGTGTAAAATCGCGCGCGCGCGCGTGTGTGTGGTGTGTGTGTGGATATGTATTGGACGAAATGTCACATATGCGGAACTTTTCTCAAGCTCAATTGGAAACACACGAGGCGTACACCCCAAATTGATGAAGGGTGTCAATATTCCTGACAAATGTCACTATCGGTCTCTCCGGTAATCCGCTTCATCCTAGAATGATGTCCATCGATTTATCTGTTATTCGCAAAAAGAAAGCGGAGCTTGAAAATACGTGAGAAGTATAAATTACACTCATAGCGATATACGCATCGTCGTTTAGGCGTAAGCTTGCGCAACGAGGGGATCGAAATAAACGACGAGTGAGACAGCAGATGCGTTATGCGACGAGACCAAATTTATGCGATCACCCTCGGTGAAGAGGCTGCCCGTAAGTTTCCGCGAAATGAATGGATCCATAAATAATGCCAATGGCTGCCACCGGCCCCTCGATCAATCCTCCAAATCCGTGCGAGACGCGCATCTCGGCGAAGAATATACTTATATTCGCGAACCGATAGACATCGGGACGCGCCCGGTGGCTCGAGACTCTAGCGTTCTATCGGAATTCAAATTTTTCACGATTCGGATACTTTCGACACCGGGTGATTTTTCGTTCGATGCAGTCCGCGATTGATTCGTGTTTGCTGGAATTTGTCGCCGTTTCGCTTCGTTAAGATATTCCTGTCACAAACCCGAATATCCAACAATTAAGGGGGGAGATACCTTTGAGAAAGGAAAAAAAGTTGCTGATTTTCATGATTTTTATTTAAAGGAAGGATTTCTCCACGATTTTTTGAGAGTTAGGGTATGATTTATTACTAATTTTGGCTTTACATGATATTTTTATTATTATTAACGTTTAAAAATGGCGGAGGTATGGCACGGTCCCTTAAACTGCATTTTCGAAACTATCGTGACGTATAGCTAATAAACTAATCGACCGATTTTGATGAAATTTGGTATAAATCTTTCGAACCTTATTATCTAAAACATGATCCTAAATGTTTTTGAAAAAAGAACAGATTGTTTATTGCAAAATGTAGACAGTTTTTTTGGGAAAATTCAATCGTTTTGTTTCGTAGCGTACCATTTTGTCGATTTTCAACATTCCTCACTTTTTCTTGGTTCATATTCTGCGTATGAGTGTTGATAAATGGAAAATCTTCGTTGATTTTTTTTCAGATTTCCCCCGTCGACGCTACGTGTCACGCCGTCTGACAGCATCCACCGCAACCCGTTTAGAAGGCCGTGCCATACTTCCGCCATTTTTAAAGATTAATAAAAAAATATCATGTAATAGCCCAAAGTAGCAATAAAACATAGCCTGTCTCAAAAATGGTGAAAAATGTTTTCCTTAAAAAAATCGAGAAAACCAGCATTTTTTTTCTTGCCTTAAGGTACCTCCCCCCTTTAATAATTGTCGTCTACAACGAAGTAAAAATACATCCTAGTACACTGGTCAAATTTCAAGCCAAGCTATTTTAACAAACAATTACGATTCGAAAAATCGTCTTATTTATGCGGCACTTTTCGGAGATGGCTGGCCATATTTCTATCTAATAATTTATACACTCAATAACTCTAGATGCCTTATATAAACTGCTCTAAGCGTGTGAAAATTTTCAAAGATTCCGAAACGACGATAAAATCGGGGGGTCATCGAATGTTTAAAGAAAATTTTAATGATTAACTTAGAAAAATATGACTAGCAGAAGAATTCTCGTAGCCGCAACTTAAACAAAAAATGTTAATTTTCTAAATGTACTAAATATGCGAGAAGTTTTTAATCCAATTCATCGTTGGTCATAATAGTCGATTATAACTTCTTAAGCATCGCTGTAATTTACCGATGATTCAGAAGGGCCCTACTTATGCCTCCACAAAATACGGCCCTCCGCGAAAGGAATACTTTAATTCGATGATTGAGAACATTTATTTATTTATACCATGGATTGTACTATGGAATTGAAAAATAATTTTTTAAATCGTAATAATCATTGCAGTCGGATATACAATTCTTTATGTTTATTTATAATTTTATTCATTGATTTTACTTTTGGAGAAGTAAATTTCAAAAATTTATTTGACTGTATCCATTCGTTGCCTTTTGCAAATTTTATTTACGACAATCCATTATATTTGTGGACGGAATGTGTACGGGAACGTGAAATAGTTTTTCGTTTCTTTATTTTCTCGTTAGAAGACCCGCGGAATTAATGGTACGGTGTAGCATATTTTTCGCCTTCAGCTGCTCTCTCGTTTCTAATTGAAAAATAATAGAACCTCACTCTAGCATACGGAAAAAAATGTAGGATTCCCTGTCGCTGGCGAAATCGACGTTCTGCGGATGACAAGGCGAGTTTTTTCGATGGATAAGTCCAGATGAATCCAATGGGACAGAGAAGAAGAGAGAGGGAGAGAGGAAAGAGAGTTAGAGAGAGAGAGAGAGTGAGAGGGGCAGATGAGTCAATAAATGAACGACTACTTTCACGATGAAATATTTAAAAAACACATTTCGCAAGGAATCATACGAGCAGTTAACAGCGAAAAATTTAATCATCGAGATAAACATCGTTCAAATTGCTGTTACGCATTCATTTAATGATCCAATTGCAAGCATGCGAAATATCTGTCTGGATTCGAGAGGAAACCCTGTAACTCTATGCTTAAATTAACTAGGTTTTAACAGCAGAATAAATTGAAACATGAAATTATTATCGGCAAGCATGATTCCAAATTTATTCAACACTATTGATGCTATTACGCATGAATGTGTATAAACTAATAAATCATTATGTTATTTAATCAATATTTGTACTAATGAATTCATTGGTACAAGTAGAGAAGTTAATAACTAATTTATATTATATAATTATTTATAAATCGTAATCTAGTAATTGTTATTATAATAACCATATAAATACATCAACATAAATACATATACATATAAAATTATATAATTATATTAATATTAATAATTCACATAATAAATAAATTAATATGGATTCATATGCTCAATAGTATCAGTAGTCCGAAAGTAAATATAATTAGATTCAAGATTAATCTATTAGTACTGTTACTGTATTATCTATTAAACAATAAATCTACATTCATCGACTTCTTTATTAAACGTAAAAAATATAATATTTGGAGATTTTTTAGTTTTTGCAACCCTATTGATGCTATTAAACATGCAATTATATTAATTCATAAATTATTATGTTATTTATTGAATATTTATACTCATCAATTAATTTGTACAAGTAGAGAAGTTAATATCAATAATTAATTAATTATATTAATGAATATTAATATTATATATATATATACATATATTAATAATATTACTAATGTGCATATGTATTAATATAATTAATTAAATAATTACTTAAATTCGTATGTTGGCTATGAGGAGTGGAATATGGTGGTGAATGTAATAAGAAGATAAGATGTAATAGGATGACTCCGTACAATGGAATCCACGATAGATTCGTATGCTCAATGGAATCAATAGTTCAATAGGAAATATAATTCCATTAACTATTGAACTATTGATACCGTTACTATATTATATTAATATTATTAAATTAAAATTAAACTGCAACATTAAAAAAAAAATTATTGTACGTAAAATAATGCAATTTCTCCATTCTCGAAACGAGATCATTGACAATAGTATTTGAGAAAAAAAACAATCTTGAATGCCCGTGCGCTCGTCGTTACAGGGAAACATTTGCATTTATTCCGAATTGTGAGAATTCCACGTTCAAATCGGCCTCGTGCCCGGAAGGTGGCCAAGGGCGATTTTCGTACATACCGGAGAGCCTCGGAAAGCTTTTCCTGCCGCGGTACTACGTCTTCGCCAGGTCGCAATAAAATGTAAATCGCGGCAATCCGTCTCTCGCCGCGTGGTTCGTTCGAACATTGGTAAGTGTGTACAGCGTGTTCCGAGTTTGCAGTCGGGATGTTCTGCCGGGAGAAAATGCGTCCCCGCGCCATTACCGAAGGTAAAGTAGAAAAGGCGAGAGGCCAGTGCTGGGTAATCGAGCCCCACTTGGGCACAAGACGCTCTCGTATCTATACGAAATGCCAAGTGCAAAGTGCCCTTTACATTCACCGTCGCAATGTATGTAAGTATACCCGTGTTTTATCGCGCCAGGAAACGTCTTCACCCTGCGAAGTACCTAAAATAAATAGAAAAATCCAGAATCCCTCTCCGATTGCCCGGAACTTTGAACGGCCTCGGTTTGCGATTCCATTTTATTAGGCGATAAAGAAAATAGAGCTGCTACGGGCTAGCAAGGAAAAATAGGGAAAAAATCGGGGCAAAACAATTCAAAATCCGTTGTTTTCCTTAGCTATTTCATTCTTCAAACCACCCCAAAGCTTCCCAGTCCGCAAAATTGTCATCACCATTCGTATCAGCCCACAAAGCTAGCAAAACAACAGCTAGCCTATTTTACTGCGTTCAACGAGAGAACGTCACGCTTCCGAACTTAAGGCGTTACCCCCACTTGTAGCGCAAAAAAAAGGCCTTTTTCATGAATTTTTTTGAAGAAAACTACAAAACTTTTTTAACCGATCAATATACCATCTTAAAGAACACATCTTGAAGAACTTTTAGTAATTTTTTTATTGAAAAATATTACATTGTTTAGTGGCAAATGGCCGTCAATGAAATAATGTTTTTATATACACGGATTGCGGTGACCAACATTGCGGCGAAGTGGATCATCTGAAAAAAAAATGCGGATGGCTTTAGTCAAATATAAGTATAAACTAGTCTTTAATCGAAGGATTTTAAAAAATATTTATTTTTCACAAAATGGCGGACAGTCAAAGTTAATGGTTCGATTTTAACGAAAAAAAACGGCCGTTTTTTGGCTATAAAACGGCCATTTTTTTCGAAAAAAAAAATCGAACGTTTAAAGACTACATTTTTATGTATTAAATAAGCCTGCAAAATTTCAAGAAGATCGGTTCATTAGTGTTCGAGTAATCTTGGTCACCGACTTCAGAAATGCCATTTTGAGAAAAACGCGTTTAAAGTTTCTCTTTCAATGCTCTTTCAACGCGGATTCTTCTCTTTCAACGCTCATATCTCAGTCAATTTTGTTCGGATCGACTTGAAAATTTCAGGACATATTCTCAGATACTTATACTTTAAAAAAATGCAATAAAAAAAATCGATTTTTTCAAAATCGCAAGTGGGGGTAACCCCTTAAACGTTATTCGGCACACTGGGGTGGTTTGCACCCCACGACATTCGCCATTTTCATTTTCCATTTCTTTCGCAATTTTAATTTTTTTAACATACTCCAATCAAACTTTTGGCTATATAACCTACACTACTTTGAAAAAGAAGCTTTCAAGAAGTCCCAAAAAAAAATCAAGTTAAAATATTAAATGGTTTATTTATAATAACGGTTTTTGTCGCTGGGGTGCAAACACCCCTAGTATGCGAGTACGTCTCTCCACTGAAGTGAGCCGCAGAAGGGTGAAGGTAGTACGAGCGCACAATTTTGATTTCTATAGATTATGTTCAATTTTTAACCAGACATTATTCATATCATTATGCATGTTTGAGTGAAATTTCCGAACCGTCGACGAGTTAGATTGGGAGATAATGGGTTTTAAAATTGCAACTTTCAACACTGCAGGGTCTGCATTGAAATTTAGACAGAATAATTTTCCATAAAAAATATTTGTCCCCTATAATAAGAAGACATATGGCAACACCGCAGAACAGTATTGTTCAATATTTCGAGAACAAAATTATGATCGTGTTTCTAAAATTAAAAATTTTGTCATTAAAAGTATTTGCATTATAAATATCAATATTTTATATTGTTTATATTATTTTCATTAACAAATAAAAGTGTTAGTTCATTAATAACTAATTAAAAACGTTATAGGGGACAAATATTTTTTACGGAAAATTATTCTGCCTAAATTTCAATGCAGATCCTGCAGTGTTAAAAGTTGCAATTTTTGAATCTATTATCTCCCAATCTAAATAGTCGACTGTTCTGAAATTTCACTCAAACATGCATAATGATATGAACAATGTCTGCTTGAAATTTGAACAAAATCTATAGAAATCAAGATTGCGCGCTTGTACTACCTTTAGACGAGCATAAAAAATTGTGATTTTTATGATTTTTCAGCATTAAAAATGCTCTTTAAACTGTGTTAGCAATGAAAATGCTTTAAAAAATGTATATGTTGAAGTAGGCTGAGTGTAGGGGTCTGAGTAATCTGGATGTCACGCGAAACTAACACTACCCCCACTCCACTGCCACTGCGTTGTAGGAGAGTAGGAGGAGCTTCGACATACTGAATGCCTGTGATTGGTTGAAAAATGCCCTCTCCCCACCCAATTCTAATCTTGTTATTAATTTAAAAATTATATGACATTTTATATTACAAATATATTACAAAAATTATATAACAATTATTATACAATCATACTCAAACGAACCCAAACACGTCCAACCAATCCAAACAAACCTGAATGAATAAACAAACCCAACTATATACCTCAATGAATCAATATTTTTTTTAAATAATAGAAACCATTTCTTACTATTTACATGTACCTGTTTTACATTATCCAAAAAGTTTGATTATATTTTCAATGCCATGAAATAGTTGCACTTTGTGTAATATCTGTAGATTTTTTTTAAAGGATAAGATTTTTTCACCATTCATGAGGGTACGTTTTATTTCTATTTTTGGCTGTTACGTGGTATTTTTTTTATTAATCTCTAAAAATTGCGGATGTATGGTACGGTCTTCTAAACGGGTTGCGGCGGATGATGTCAGACGGCGTGACGCATAGCGTCCGCGGGATCAATCTGAAAAAAAACTCAACGAAGATTTTTCTTACATTAACACTCATACGCAGAATATGGACCAAGAAAAAGTAAGAAATGTTGAAAATCGACGAAGTGGTACGCTTTGAAACAATAAGATTGGATTTTCCGAAAAAAAAAGCTACATTTTGCAACAAAAAATACTTCTATTAAAATTAATTCCCAAAAACATTTAGAATCATTTTTCAGACAATAAGATTAGAAATATTACCAAATTTCCTCAGAATCCGTCAATTCGTTTTTATCTATACGTCACGTTAGTTTCGAAAATGCAGCTCAGAATACCGTGCCACCCCACCGCCATTTTTCAAGATCAATAAAAAAATACCACGTAACAGCCAAAATGAGTAATAGAACATACCACAAGTCGCAAAAATAGTGAATAAATCTTATCTGAAAAAAAAATCATAAAAATCAGCAATATTTTTTCTCGCCTAAAAATATCCTAAATTCGTTCGGCACGGTCAAACCCCGTTCAATGCAGGGCCATCTTTACCCTCTCCACGTTTCCAAACGGGCTCTGCACAATCGTTACGGTCCTACAGTCCTAAGCAGCAAGCTTCACTACGCTACCGCCCCCCCCCCCCCTCCGACAGGCCTCTCAAAGCTGCCCAGCACTGTGTCGTTCTCTCGTTGAACGCACTTGCATGACGAGCTAAAAATGTGGACAAAATCAGGAATGCCCTATACATACGTATACAGTTCGTCCCATCGGAATGGCTGGAGGCTTCCTCCCTCCCCCCCCCCCTCTCTCTCTCCCTTTCTCTGGTTGCGGCGCACCATGCGGATGAGTAACGGCGAAACGGGCGCGTTCCAAGAGGCCATAGGGTAGCGACGAGTAATTTATAGTCAATAATTCCTGGCGAGGCAATTTTCGCATCGCGGGGGCCGTGCCCCGCGCTTTCTCGCTGTTTCCATCTATATATTTATACGCCGAGGAGAGAAGAGGATCGCGAGGGAGCGCAAACTGTTACGTTTGCGTATATATAAGCTACGATATTATATATATATATATATATATATATATATATATATATATATATATATATATATATATATATGTCAGTGTGCATATAGACGGGGTGTGAAAGGGCTCGGCAGGAAATGAGGCGGAATGTTAAATAGCTGTCGTAGCTTTCTCGCGGGGGCGAAATGACGGGAGCAGGTTCTCCTCGTGTACGCGCGAAACATCCGGGATAGTACACATACAGAGAAAAGCCCCGTAACTTTTGGCAAAGAGGTGGCGCAGAGGTACATACACCGCCGCACAGACAAGAAAATACATTGGGCTGTATTTCAATCCGAAGTAATAGCGTACCGGTATACGCTTCGTCGACGTTAATAGCAACGTCACTATACACCCTGGGAAATGTATATGAGCCTTGTGTCTATATGTGTACCGTACTATCGCACGCAATAGCGGACGAATTGGAACGAGAGCGATCACTCTTATTGCTGTCAAGACCCTCAGACGATTTCTCGAAGAGCGAGAGAAACTGTATCGTAAGGAATCCAAGGGAATTGGCATCGTTTCGTGATTTCTGAACTACATTTTTTGTCGGCGGATAACGAGACAAATGTTTTTTTTTTTCATTGTTTCTATTAGTATTTCGACAGACTTTAGTTATTTACCCAATAATTATCTCATATATAATAATAGGTGATCATTTATTTGTCTCTCTGATAATTGATTATAATCGACCATAATTCTTTTTTATTTGGATTAATTATTAATTATTATTTTTCAATTTTATTTAGCGATATATATCGTATGTGTGGGTGTGTGTTTCAAGGTGGAGTTTTTTTTTTGCATTTTATGAAAATTTAGGTACGGAATATTTAAGGTGAGCCAAAATTCAGTCACTGTTTACTGAAGTCAGTCTTCGAGGAGACGGGTTTAAGCATAAATTTCAAGTAGAAACATTATTTTTACAAATTAACATCACCACAATGGAAAAAAATGAAAACTTTTTAAAATGTTTACAGTAGACAAATGATTTAAGAGTATTTTGCTTATTTTTTCATGTTTTTGCCAAACTTGTGGTAGTAGACTTACACCTGCGCATGTGAAGCGAATTAAGCAGTAACAGGTGACATCTAGTGAGCGGTTCTATGAAAAATTGCTCTTGGACATCTCTTCCTAATGGCCAACTCCTACGGAATTGGCCTATCCATATTCATACATATATACAGGGTATCCTGTTATGAATGGATAATCCTGCAACTGTCGATAGGTCGGATCATGTATATGCTGGAATACCAGTTCCGTAAAAGTCCCACGGTTTTCGAGATAAAAATCATTTACCTTTGGTTTTTCGCATGCCGTTTCTACAAGCGATAACTTTTTTACCCGGTTTTCAAAATACTCTTGATTATTGGTTTTATGTAGAAAAGTCTTCCTTTTAACCTTTAATATTAAAGAAACTTCATGAAATAAGATCTTATGCAGAATTTTCATACAAACCAATTCGAACATCTGACTTTGATAGCCTGCGGTGTTGAAAAAAATGTACCACTCATATCGTGCCAATTTCCTTTGTAAAAGTTGCAGATGATTTTTTTCAAAGAATACCATAAAGCCCAAAATCTCGAAAACCGTGGGACTTTGACTAAACTGAAATTCCAGCATGTAGCAAGACGTGACCTGATTTCTCGACAGTTGGAGGATTATCTATCCATAACAGGACACCCTGTGTATATATTATAATAATAAATGATAATCAAGCCTAAACTGTCTGCCATCACGATCGTTAGGACTGCAGATTTATCGCGTCATGTCGAATCCATGGTAATTTACTGCACGCAGCCCCATATCTTCCATGTTCTCATGCACCGATATTCCATGACCACCGATGATTCGAGTGATACTGGCGTTGAACATTCAACCGTATTCTACTACATGGCACTTGTTCACCAGTCGATGAGAGCGCGGATGCTGGGTTTGATGGGCTCGAGGGAGAACGATTCATACATATGTGGATGCATATGTATCCACGATGGTGCATGGTGTATGTGGACCAGTGCACCTATCCTCGATGGGAACGAGTCTTCGCTTCGGATAGCACAGGCGTAACGTCTCGCGATGGCGTCGTATAGGTGAGACTATGCGGAAAACACAACTGCTCCCGTGGTGCCCCGACGCGCCTTTGGGCTCTTCACTCTTCGGGCGTTTATTTACCGGTATGCCGTTCCACTTACATGGAAAGTTTAGACTCGTGCGAAAAGCTCGACAGCTGAGAGAGACACACCCCCAGAGAAAGAGAGAGAGAGAGAGAGAGAGAGAGAGAGAGAGAGAGAGAGAGAGAGAGAGAGAGAGAGAGAGGATGATGATGATGATGATGATGATGATAGAATTTATTATGCCCTAGTAATACTTTCTGGCAATGTACAAAATAATACAAATAACAACAAAAGTAACAAAGGAAGAACATCATAATAATCGTATACGCAAGATACAAAATTATAATAATCATAACTTAAAAATAAACTTATCCAAAAAAATAAAATAATAATGGAATTAAGCTTTATACAACAAAAGAAAATAAAGAAGAGAAAAGAAAAGAAGAAAAGAAACCCGAAATTTTGAGAACTAAATCTAAAGTTGCAATCGAAGAATTACAATAAAATAATAGAAATAATAAAATACAATTAATAATAATAACAATTTTGTAATACGCGCTTCGATAATAACAATAAACAATAATAATGAAATGAAGTATAAAAACAAAACAAAATATAAAAACAATGCAATAAAGATAAATTCGCTACTCGCACATCCTTTAAGGGGTTACCCCACTTGCGATTTTGAAAAAATCGATTTTTTTTATTGCATTTTTTTGAAGTATAAGTATCTGAGAATATGGCCTGAAAATGTCACGTCGATCCGAACAAAATTGACTGAGATATGAGCGTTGAAAGAGAAGAATCCGCGTTGAAAGAGAAACTTTAAACGCGTTTTTCTCAAAATAGCATTTCTGAAGTCGGTGACCAAGATTACTCGAACACTAATGAACCGATCTTCTTGAAATTTTGCAGGCTTATTTAATACATAAAAATGTAGTCTTTAATCGTTCGATTTCTTTTTTCGAAAAAAATGGCCTTTTTATAGCCAAAAAACGGCCGTTTTTTTCGTTAAAATCGAACCATTAACTTTGACTGTCCGCCATTTTGTGAAAAATGAATATTTTTTAAAATCCTTCGATTAAAGACTAGTTTATACTTATATTTGACTAAATCCATCCGCATTTTTTTTCAGATGATCCACTTCGCCGCAATGTTGGTCACCGCAAACCGTGTATATAAAAACATTATTTCATTGACGGCCATTTGCCACTAAACAATGTAATATTTTTCAATAAAAAAATTGCTGAAAGTTCTTCGAGATGTGTTCTTTAAGATGGTATATTGATCGATTAAAAAAGTTTTGTAGTTTTCTTTAAAAGAATTAATGAAAAAGGCCTTTTTTGCGCTACAAGTGGGGGTAACGCCTTAAGTAATCGCCAAAAGAAAAATAAAATAAAAAAATAGAAACAGAAAAAAAGAGAGAGAGAGAAGGAGATCGGCTCCAGCGAGACCAACATTACCCTGCTGCAAGAATAGTTTACGTACAAAGGTGCGCACACGTTCTTATACCTACTTGCACAACAGGATCGGTATCTGCAGAAAGGTTGCTCGGCAAGAAGCGTGTTACCCTCTCCGTATGACCTCGTATTACATATCGCAACGTGTATCCCAGCATCATCCCTTCGAGAGTGCCCCTCCGAGAGCTATCAGACTGATAGAATATCTTCGACGACGACGACGACGACGACGACGAGACGTAGACCATCCTACTTTCGTCGCAACGTCCCAGGATGAGCTTTTTCCACTGGGTACGTATACTACACGTCCTCTCGTATCCTGACGACCCGCCTCTATACCACGTGTCTATATTTTCGAACCTCCCCATCCAACCTCACGATTACCATACATACCGCTTTATTCGGTGAAGCTTTTATCGCGTTCCGCTTTTTTACGCATAGCACGGAGGATCTTCGATCTCTACATCCTCGCGGAACATCTTCGGCTCGAATTCTTGGGAACATTTCACCAGTGATCCGATCAGCGATTGACACCATCTAAAAGCTCGGAGATCCCTTCTACCGTTATTTTTATCACCCTTGACAAGGAATTTCTTTGGCTTCTTCTCGCCAACTCAGACAGACGTCGGACACTCACTTGATGCGGCGATCTAACATGAAAGTTCCGAATTTCTCGCACTTTCTGTCTCTATTTTTTGGTATGAAAGGTGTAAAGTGTTGAAAAAAAATGGACACAGTTTCGGGGAAGTTGGCCATAAGGGAGAGGTGGCCAATAGAATGTTTTATAGAAGCGCTTAATAAATGTCACCGGTTACTGCTAAAGGGGGTATTCCTGTCAGGAAACTTAAAAAAATCGTTTTTTTCGCATATTGTTATAGTGTGAACTTTAAAGAATATTTTAAGACCAACCGGACTCGGAAATTCTAAAAATTGACGAAGTTACGCCTATTTTAGTGAAACAGTGTGCGTCGGGTTTACCGTGATCCGTCGAGTCGGTTATCTGAGGTAACCGACTCGACAAAGCACAAGAACACTCAAAAGAAGCCCGAACTGCCCGCAGGTTGCTGAGATTAGATGTGCAACGCGATCTCGATGAAGGGCACTTATATGGTGCCGGAATCGCCGACTAGCGGTAAGACGATAATATTCCACAAGATCGTGTAATATATGTGCCGAAACTTTGAACGCGATTATCTCGAAACTACATATCTTGACACGGCGGGATTGATATCTTGAGTACCTTTCACACTATTGACTTGAATTTGCAGAGTTAGCGTTCAAACAGTAGTCATATTCGGTTCATGATTGCATTTTTTAATTGGATTAACCATTCGTTAATAAGAATGACTTCAGCATGCTGTTTTTCAAGAGAAAAATGAGGTTTTCTTTGGAGAAACAGTCATTTTTCCTATTTTTTGAAATTTCACAAAGTGGATCGTGAACCCATAGCCAGTTGGATATAGTTGAAGAAAACATTTTTTGTTTTCGTTTCAGATTACATGTGAGCCTGGTAGAGATCCCGCCGTTTCGGGCCTCCCCGCGTAGAGATTTTGATGGGGCCCAAAACAGGGCCCGATCAGGTTGCCTGACTGCCCTGGTAGGACACTAATGAGGCAGCCTGAAAGGGCCCTACTAGGAAATGTAACTTTGTGTCACATATGGGCCTGGCCTGGTTGCCTGATCAGGCTCCTATCAGGCTGCCTGATCAGAAAGAAATGCATATAATATTTCAAAAATCCAAAATGGAATGAACCACCTAATTTAGAGTTCCACTACAATGGTTTTGTGTCATAATTCGTCCTTCCCTGGCCTGCTGAAATGTTTTTGTTCGAAGAAAATATTTCGCCTATATGGGATTCGAACCTCGTACCTACCTACCCAAAGCTACGCACGCTGCTCCTATGTTACCGAGTGCTTGTAACATCTTGGTCCCAGATATGGCATAAGAGACCAAATGAATTCCTATAATTATTTGTTGTATCACATAAAGTATATCAATTAGTTAATATCATTGTGACAATTAAAGAGGTTTATTGAATAAAATGCTATAGATTTTGGAAACTTAACCTTATATATATATATACATATATATAATTCCTCTCTCTCTCTCTTCGCCTTACAAAGCTGCCGAAATGTTCTAACACGCATCCGAATTGCATGACGTATTTTGTCGTGACAGTTCATAGCACCTTTTTTTAAGAAGAATTCAGAACTGCAACGCCGACCGCAGCACCACGAACACTGAAAGATTTTCTTCGGAAAAAAATGATATTGTAACCACAAACATGTGTACAATGTGCTGGAAAAAATTAATTTATTCGAAACAATAAATTGTAAGTACTCCCAATAGTAACAGTGTTACTATTGGGAGTACAAATAAGTCTCCGCCGTTTGACAAAAGATGGCCTCACCAGGAGGTTATGGTTGAAATTGACAGATGTAAAACGTCATTTCGTAAGGTTGGACATCTGTCAAGACCATAACCTCGAAATATTAGCGATTTTGTATCAGCCTCAAATAATTTTTTTCGTGCGAAAATTTTGAATTTTCAGCCGAATAAGCGTCATTTGAGGGAACTTTATAACTCGTCTTTACTTCTTTAATTTAAAGAGATCTGCAGCTGAGGCGCATCGATTGCTCGTAAAAGCATATGGTGAGGCTGCTTTAAGTGAGAGAAGTTGTCGTGAGTGGTTTCAAAAGTTTAAGAACGGTGAGTTTGACGTTAAAGACAAATAACGCAGCGGAAGGCCGAAACGAAGACGCGGAATTGGAAGCATTATTGAAACTCGACATTTTCGCACGAAAAACATTATGTGATGCTGATACAAAATCGCCAATATTTAAAGGTTATGGTCTTGCCAGATGTCCAACCTTACGATATGACGTTTTACATCTGAAAATTTCAACCATAACCTCCTGGTGAGGCCATCTTTTGTCAAACGGCGGAGACTTATTTGTACTTATGAGACTTATTTGTACCATTGATACAAACGACACACATGCTTATATCAATGGACTCAGAATTTCACCCCCAACCCCCCATTTCAGAAAATGTATTCAGTTCTGGGACACCCTGTATATGGTTTACGATAGGTAAAATGGTTTTTTTTCTTCTAAATGTTTACAAAGGTTTAGTTTGCGTTAATCCGTTATTAAAAATTGTTTATATCGGTGCCAAAAGGCCAAAAAATTACATCCCCCGTAGCGTGAACGTCTTGCCCAGCTAACCGCACATAAAATAAGATACATTAAACTATTTTTCATCTAGGGCGTTTTGTGGTGAAAAAATAATTTGAAAAATCGTCAAGACTCGGTATATTCTAGACAATAACATAATTTTTTTTGCAAATTTAATCTTGGATTGTGGCTAACGCTCCAACCTCCTTAAATGTTCAAAGTTAAATTACAAATGGAGATGAGGAAAGTAAGCATCTGTACTTTTATTTTGGCGGATCCTTGAAAAGACTGTGACCAGCTACCCCGGACTTAGCCTACTTACCCTAAATCTTTTTCAATAAATCATTCACTGGCGTCCTCTGATGACGAATAAAGTCAGCCCGAGCAATTTTTTGCAGCGAAATTTTACCAAGCATAAATACTCATTCAACAATTATCGAGACAGCAAGACACCGAAATACGAGTTGCGTTCTTGGACCAATTATATTTCAAAATAAGATCTCTCAATTTGTTTCCCTAATAGTCGATATAAATATAATAAACACAGAGTTAAAATTTGATGTTCTCTTAATATCGAATGCTGCTTTGATCATCACCCAGTCACCCGTCAGCAACCCAAACAAACCCAAACAAAATGAAGTATACGTCTAATTGGTGATAAATTTTCGAACTTCAATTTAAAACAAAAGTATACCCCCGCGAGTGTGTCCCACGTCACAATTCAGCTAGCTCGAGTTTATTTTCACACAAATGTATGCATAAATAGCAGGTACGTATTCTTTGACACACTTATATTTGGCCGCGCCTTTGACCCATTGGGTCAATTTAACCCGGATAGTTTTTCATCCACCTGCCCTCAACATCCCTTCGGTTGGTTTTTATTGAAAAAAATGCGGCATACACTACAAACATTTTTTAATACATCTGCATAATTATAATTCGTAAACTATGAAATTGAATTGTATAAACCCTCATGGAAATTTATGTATGTAAAATATATGCAGAAAAGATATGCTACATATATATATATATCGGTTGCATATATAGTGACGAAAAATAGAATAATACGTACATATTCAGTATATATGCACCAAATATATGACGCATATATGACCCATATATTTTCGATATATTTTTCTGACCAAAACATATATGCTACGTATAAACACTATATATGATGCATATATGAGGCATATACGACGCATATATTTTCGATATATTTTCAATCTATTTTCTTGTCAGAAAAATATATCAAAAATGTATGCGTCATATATGACTCATATATGTGTCATTTATGCGTCATATATGACGCATACATTTTTGATACATATTCCTGACAAAAAATATATGCTGTGTATAAACACTATTACAGTTAAACTTCATAAAACTTAAAACTTAAACTTAAAACAACTTAACTTACAGTTAAAGTACGCTATTACATATAAACACTATATACAGATATGCGTAGCATATCCGTATATACGTGGCATATATGTACCATTTACGCAGTATATATGTGGTATGTACGCAGTGAGTATGCAACATATATGCTACATATATGTGGTATATATGCAGGGTAAATGCTACATATATCATTGATATATGATACATTGATATACAGTAATACCACGCATATACATCTCATATATAAAAACATTACGAAAATTAGAATTTGGCACATATATGCAACATATATTTTCAATATATGGCATACATTCCACACATATTACAATTATTAATAAAATAAATTTGCAGTATATTTTTGCGTATATAAATTTCCATGGGGGAAACTATCGAAAAATTTCAGTTTTAGGAAAGTGAGCATTTTATTTCAAATTCGTCCGGGTCAAAATGACCCAGTGTGTCGAGGAAGGGTTAACGACGCAAAAAAAACCCGACAAACCCGACGAATGCCACGATTTTCTAAACCGACAATAACACCAAAGAAAAAAATAACCCAAACACGATCTTATTTTAATAAGACGAGAGTGGCCTTCCTCTGTTGGGTTTGGATGGAAGAGGGACGTCATTGATAAACTTATTACGGTGGAATTTTGGAACAATTTCGAGTGAGACATTCTCGACAACGGAAGGTTTGCCCCTTTATCCTTCCTGCCCAGAATCGATGAAATTCTCGCATTTCAGCAACGTGTTTGCAGTCGAGTTTGCGAGGGGAAAAAAAATGGTTCCAACGCTGTGTGCAGGTGAAACAAGAAAACGAAGTCTCGGCGAAAAGTAATAACTATACACGCGGGCAATTACAGCGTCAGTCCGTATATAATGTAACGATCCTTCCATCTCGCTCTCTCTCTTGCTCTTCGAGCATGTAGAAGTTCCGAGAAAAAGTAAGCAGGTATATAGCGCATAGTCCCGCGATCGGGGGCCCTCATCAGTGCGCGAACGTGCGCCGCGGCTTCGCTCTCGCTCAAATTACACCCACCTCCTCGTAACGAGATTTCTGTAATCACAGTAATTTTCAAAGTAACGTCGAGAGTTTCCTGCTCGCCGCGGCAATCACAGAACAAGCGGACGAGAAAAAAAAACGCCATTGGCAAAAAAAGGAAAGGAAAAATGAAGCGCCGAGAGACTCCTTCGATTTCGTGTTGAACGACTCGCGATGCATGGACGATTAACGCTACTCCTATGTTCCTGGAAGCTTGCATACGATGAATCTTTGTCTTCCGAATTGCAGCGATTTTCCTGCTTTGCGTGTGGAGTCAGGGCAGTCACGTGAGGAGAGAAGGAGGGGAGACATCGGCTCGTTGCATTTACCGCGGAAATAAAACTTTCATGCAATTAGGAATGGATTCTAGCTATATGGAGTGATGTAATGGAAACTTCCTCTTATTTTTCGGTTGTTCTGACTTTGTCATATTTCTGCTCTACATATATAGTCAAACTATACCTACATTCATTAGTTGATTTATGTTTATTTTAAAAGAAATTAACACATTTTTTGTTCAGATAATTACACAAAATGTTTTATTTATTGATATTTTTTGGTTTTTAAAAATTTATTTTAAATAGAATAATTTGATTAAGGGGCCAGTCCACTTTGGAGCCAAAAAGGCTATTTTCGCGATTTTTTTGAGGATTTTATAAAAGATATGAATATAAAAGTTGTTGGGCTTGATAAATGAAGTTTTGAAATACATTAAAAAAATGTTTAATTCATTTTTATTCATTTTCAAGTACAAAAACTATAGTTTAACGTAACGCCTCAAAAATAGGTGGGCTAGGTAGCTCCATCACAACTCGGCAACGGCTTGTCTGAAACAAAAAAATCAAAGTCCATTAGATTCAGTATGACGCCAGCTAGAAAATGACCCTCGGATATAAAGTTTTATCAAAAAATAAAAATATGGCAGATGAAAAACTAAAAAAGTTAAAAAAAAACGCGTGTTTTCGCAGTTTTTCGCAAAAAAAAGAGTAAAAATAAAATGTTTAAAACCATCGAGGGTCATCTTGTTGTAAATCATGTTTACAATATGTGGTTCAAATTTCAAGAGAATCGGTTTATTAGCTTTAGAGATATGATAGAGCTAGATTTTGAAAACGTTGTTTCGACAAAAACGCGTTTGAAGTTTATACTAAGAAAAACTCTTACCTAAACTCAATCGGAAATTCCTGCACCGTACAAAATCCCTTCGGATTGCTCATCATCGTCGATTTCTTCAAGTCGTGCTTGCTTTCGATTTTTTGACATTTTCAAAGTGGACTGGCCCCTTAGATTGATATTATAAGTTGGATCGATGATTATTATTGAGGTTTAATTTTATCAAGTTTATGAATTGTTGTTATAATAATTATAGCGAGAGGTATAAGTTTGATAATTTTTATATTTATTATATATATTTAATTTTTTATTAATAAGGTTTTGTTGTGTGAATGTTATATGATTTTATATTTATTTTGAATAAAGATTAATTCCTATATTTATATTAATTTTAGGATGGGGGTATCAAATTAATCGAATACAAGCGAGGTTATATATAATATTATACATATTATTAGGGTCTTTACTTTTATTATAGTCAGTCATTACTTACATATATTCTCTTTTTATTAGTCTCCATAATTTTTTATTCTGTTTGTGTTGGCGTGAAGCGCGTTATTTTTCGAAAGAATCTCCTTTTTTTTCATATTTTTGTTTTAGATGTGATCTCTGTTCCTTCGTTTCTATTGTTTTTTTTATGTAATTTAATTTTTGTCGGGATACTTCCGTTTTGGTTTATCCGGATTATTTTTCTTTCTTTATCATACTTTTAAATTACTATTTTTATCTCTCTATTTTCATATTTTCGAGTTACTATTTTTGATGTTCATTTTCAATTTTTCCAAATTATTATGCGTATGAATTCTCTGATTCGATTTTCCCCTGAGCGCCAACGTAAAGCCTATTCTTCTGATTCTCTGGTGCACAGACATTGTATTCAAGGATATGCACCAAGGTCTCGGAAGTATTGGACTTCCGCTCACTGGTTGATGCACCAGCCGGTGCACGTCCAATATAAGCGATGACCACTCCGAGTATCGGCCATGCACAACGCTGCTTAACTCAAAGTACCGCCAGAGTCGAACCTTGACCGCCCATCCACCAGTGTCGGTTTTAAATCTCTGCTTCTACATTTCAAGCGTATTTTTTTCTTTAAATTAATGGTTCAGGCTACTGTGACGATCCGAAAATCAGGGTTATTTAAAAAAATTAATTTTGAAGAAATTTGTGAGATAATTCAAAAATCGTTCGGACGTTTAATTGTATATACATTGATAAAGTTGTGTACCACATTTCATTTAAACATATCTATAATTATAGAAGAAGATATAAATAATCTCGTGAAGGACCTTCGAACATGAGGGGCTCAACGGTGTACTTGATTTGGGCAACCCGGTTGATCCGAAACACAAAATACTCGTTTTTTCTTAAAATAGATAATATTGGCTAAGACTTGACCGAGTTTTTTTTCTCCCAATCGTGTTTCAATCATCAACGAAATTTTTTTGAATTTTTATTCGATTTTCTCGTGGAAAAATGACATCATCATTGTTAATAACTAATGAAAAAAGATGTTGAGAAGAAAAACGTCGGTCAAGACTAAACTACTATTACCCCGAAAAAGTGTACCAAATTTTAAGTCACTCCGTTTCTCAGATGTCGAGAAATCGTGTACACCGTTTTGAAAAACGTTTCGAAAAAAAACGCGTTCAAAATTTGACTAGCAGTGATATCGTTGTAATCACAAGTTTACCTTCAATTTGCGGTTCCTGCACCATATGTTGGAGTCTCCTCTTCAATGTGAGTTGCCTGATCGGCGAATACGTTCCATTTTCACAGTAGCCTAACTCCTCAATACAATGCGAAGGATTGTAAGCTAGATTGTAAGTCAAAGATTTATCAATCCTGCTGCAATCATAAGCCGCCTCCATGTCTACGTATCCATCTCTCAGCCCGTCTTCCCGTCACCCTTGCTGTGCGTCCCTTCTTTTCTCTACTCCCCTTCCTCTGTTCTCTCTTTCCCTCACCCGCTCTCTTTCCTTTATCGCTAAAGTAACTTTCAAAATATCGACGCGTGAATTTCACAAATGAAGGAGTGCTCGAAAAACTGTAAGCTACATTCCACAAATTACAGCAAATCCGTAAACCACATACAGTCGAACTTCGATATAACGAAGATTTGCCCATTCCCTTCCGATAGACACCCGAAACCTTCGTACACCGTCATAATCATATGCATTATGCTTTAATTGCTGATTGCTTCTAAAAAATGTTCTAAATAAAACCTTTCTTCCTTTAAAAAATATTCCCATATTTATAATACTAATATATATTTTTTAAGGGGCCAGTCCACTTTGAAAATTTCAAAAAATCGAAAGCAAGCAAGACTTGAAGAAATCGACGATGATGAGCAATCAGAAGGGATTTTGTACGGTGCAGGAATTGCCGATTGAGTTTAGGTAAGAGTTTTTCGCAGTATAAACTTCAAACGCGTTTTTCTCGAAACAACGTTTTCAAAATCTGGCTTCATCGTGTCTCTAAAACTAATAAACCGATTCTCTTGAAATTTGAACCACATATTGTAAACATGATTCGCAACAAGATGACCCTCAATAGTTTTAAAATTTTGATTTTTTACCCTTTTTTGCGAAAAACTGCGAAGAAAACGCGTTTTTTGTGCTTTCTTCGTTTTGCATCTGCCATTTTTTTATTTTTTCATAAAACTTTATATCCACGGGTCATTTTGTAGCTGATGGCATACTGAATCTAATAGACTGATTTTTTTGTTTCAGACAAGCCGTTGCCGAGTTGTGATGGAGCTACCTAGCCCACCTATTTTTGAGGCGTTACGTTAAACTATAGTTTTTGTACTAAAAAATGAATAAAAATGAATAACATTTTTTTAAAATGTATTTCAAGACTTTATTTATCAAGCCCAACAACTTTTATATTCATAACTTCTATAAAATCCTCAAAAAATCGCGAAAATAGCCTTTTTTCGTGGCTCCAAAGTGGACTGGCCCCTTAAAGGATATTTCAAGGAACATGACTTCGGTATAACGAAAACTCCATATAACGAACTTCCCTTGAGATTCTTTATATCGAGGTTCGACTGTATATATATATATATATATATATATATATATATATATATATATATATATATATATATATATATATATATATATATATATATATATATATATATATATATATATATATATATATATATATACACACATGTGTGTGTGTGTGTGTAATGAAAAGAGTGGTGCGAGGATGGAAAGTGTAAACGGCACAAAAAGTATGCAGATTATAACGTGATCGCCCGCAAGATCCACTGGAACAATGGGTTTATAAAGGGATTCGTAGCTCCCACGCTTTAGTCGTAAATTTTGCATTCGATCCGAGAGGGAAGGTGCGGGGCTAAACTATCCTATTTATACGTCCACACGAACGCGCACACGCACACACACTCGGTGCGCGCGCGAGTGCGTGAGTTTGTGTGTGCGTGTGTGCGTGCGTGCGTGCGTGCGTGTGTGTGTGTGTGTGTGTGTGTGTGTGTGTGTGTGTGTGTGTGTGTGTGTGTGTGTGTGTGTGTGTGTGTGTGTCGTATGTACAAAGGCTGGCTTTGCTGAATCAGCGTTATACTGCATTGCATAAAGTGTTGGCTGGGAGTGCGACGAGGACGGATATCGGGGGCCCATCACACTTTTGAAACAATGCAACAGGCAAAAGAGGCACACGCGAAAGCGAGTGAAAGAGCAATGTAGCGTGGTAGAGCAGAGGGGGGGGGGCGTTATATGCGCTGGCCCATTATTTTCCAGCTGATTACGAGCATTACCGATTGATTGGCGGGCGGAGGGGGGTGGGGGCACACAAGGGTTACATATACCTATGAGGAACAGAGCGCGAGGGACCGAGGGGTCTAGTAATGATTGAAAATAACAGGAATCGCATAAACGTGCAATCATCCTCGCTGTGGCTCGCGAGCTGCGTCTCGGCCATGTTGAATGGAGGGTGAAGCGAAAAAACGAAAAAGTTGAGCAGAGAAAAGGGAGAAAAAAATCTTCACTCTCGAAGGAGATGGAGAGAGAGGGGGAGAAAGAGAAAGAGAGACCTTCATCGCAACTCGCAAGCCGGGCTCATCTTTGGCCTCGTCTTCGTGTATATATGTAGGTACGAGTCCCCATAGTCGAGTCCGCGGCGTTTCACGTCGGGAGTGATCACAGGTTTCAAAACCGAGCATCAGGATCATCCCCTGACTCGAAGACAAGCATTACGATAATGACCCTCATTACGTGGTAAGATTATAGAATTAGGACGCGAGCGCAATAAATCATTGCGCGAAGACGATTTCTCCTTTGTGTACCTACCCTCACTTCCTCCGTCTGCGTTACGGAGATACGTCGGGCGGGGATGGTCGATCTGCCTCGTCGATCTTCTCTCTTAGTGCCCCAACGATCGGCATAGGACGTTTCGTATCGTATGGACAGTTTTTTTAATTGTTGTTTTTTGACGGTTGGGAAGATTTTTAACAGAGGGAAATCTGGAGGATCAATGATTTCACCGGAACGATGTTGACTCTGTGAGTCACCGGAACAAGTACGGTTGAATTTGGGGGGTGTGCACAAGCTTGAAGTTTCGAAAATACGATTATTTGGTTGCATGGTTTTGGAGCCTAGAGTCTTCACTTTAATTTGGGACGAAGATTTTGTAGAAATTCGAAAAATTGAGAAAGTTATGATGATTTTTGTGAAGGGTCACATCCCGAGTAGAAATTGTGCTAGACTGTCTGAGTTACGACTTAGTAACTGGCTCGCCCAATTGAGCTCATACGAACTGACCAATGGTTGGCTCGCTATGAGCTAGTCATATTGTGAATGTTTTGTTATCCAACCCTTGTCTAGTCATTGCCCAGCCGATCTTGGTCACAAATGACAAAGTGCGGTTATGTGACTGCGTGTAGTTCCATCGAGCAATTGGCTCATCGCTGGCTAGCCAACTTGAGTTTCAGATGGCTTTGCTAACGAAACGAATTCTCAAGTGGGCATGTCACCATGACCTAGCCAACACTAGCTAACTGGGACTATGCATCCTTTGGCTAGTCACTGCCCAGCAGATCTTGATCACAAATGACAAAGTGTGGCTATGTGACTACGTTAGTTCCATCTAACGATTGGCTCATGGTTGGCTAAGCAACTTGAGTTACAGATGACGTTTGAAATGATGGCGTATGAAAAAAATCGTCAAGTTGGTATCTCGCGATGCCCTAGCCAACACTTGCCAACTGCGGCCGCACTAGCCGGAATAAATGATCGGACAAATACAATTTAAGGTTATGTGATTCTATGCGATCATCCCTCTCAATGCAAACGCTATTGAGTCATTGATCCAATAATGCTATTTATATTTGTTAATCCACCCATTTTTCAATAATCCAACATTGTCTAGTGTAACATATGAGGCGTTCCATGTCACTTGAACCAGTAAAAATGGTAATCAACGAGACAAAACGACAGAATTTTTTTATTATTTTGACACTCGGTGAATATTTTTCAATAAAGTAACTCGATTTTTCAAAATTATTTGTGTATTTTTTTTACTGGCTGAAGTGACACGGAACGCCTCAAATGTAGACGATACGAAAATTCAGAAACTAAACAAGTAGAACTGGCTCAGTGGACAACGCCACAACTCATCACCTAGACGTCCCGGGATCGAAACCACGTTACGGCTTAAGCGTTTGTCTGAGATAATTTTAAATTGAACCATTAATATATTTCGGCGCTAATATCACAACCGTAATTAATGAACAACGAAGAATATCGTAAAAGTGTCCAATGATGTAAATAATGTACAAAAAAATCGCGAATATATATATATATATATATATAGCCGCCAATTTTTTTTTATCTAGACGCCATCTAATTTTTGGTTTCCAGTTACTAGCTGAAAAAAGGACGCCAGAAATATTATACAGCCGTAAGATATCTCTTTCTATCTAGTCACCATCTAGTTTTTTGTATTCAGTCACTGTTGCGATCAGTCAGTAGCTTAATGGTGATTCGAAACATAACTTTACTAGCTTGTGGCTAGGCGGTGATGAGTTACGTTATCCACTCGGGATTGCCCACTACACTGAGAGAATTGTGTGGTGTTTTCAACTATATTTTATATTTCTCTGAGGGGGCGATAATATTTTATAGCCATAGTCACTGGTAAAAGTATGGTAGTGCTTATTGACATTTTAGCAGTTGCATTAATTATGCACATATGTTAACGACAACCACCAATCCCACAAGCAATGTTGATGGTTCAATGCTTTATAATGTAGTAGGTTTTCATAAAAAGGATATTCCCTGACACTATAAAAAATTTACGTCCCCAAGATCCGAGCAGTAAACAGGACTGAAATATATAGACATTGACTGAAAATGTTGCCTCGAATTTGCGACGATGTTTATAGCGATTGGTACCATGTTATAAGACGCGACCTGCTATATAAGCATTTCGTGTGTTATTCAAGTGTTGGTTCAAGGCATGAATGCCGTCTACTAAATGCATAGAGTATTTAATAAATCCAAAATAGAATAAAATACAAAACTGAGAATTCTGAGAATCACGTTTTGGACAATAACGTTAGAACCAAGGAATAACCAAACAATAAGGAATAACCAAATTTCATAAAAATCGGACGATTAGTTTTTTCGCTATACGCCACGCCAGTTTTGAAAATGCAGTTTAGAAGAACGTGGCAACCCTCCGCCATTTTTAACCCTTCGACTGAACACTTCCGCCACGAGTCTCTGACTGCATATGGGGTCAATCTGACCCCAGACGTTTTTCAGATCGTTGTATTTCGGTAAACATGCATTTTTTCGGAGAGACGTTTTTTTTGCAGTCAATGATCCTAATTTTATGGCCGAAAATGTATTATTTAAGAATAAACAAAAATTAAGTGCCCAAACATTTGTTCAAAGTGGGAGATGCGTTGAAAAATACGTACTTGCACGAAAAAGATCATAACTTTTTTTTTTAATATAAAGAAAGTTCTTTGAGGTTTTTAAAGAGGAAGGTTTGTGGATACGAAAAAGAAGACAGTGTCGACCGTCTTTTCCAAAAGTATATTTATTCGGAGGTTTGAATTTAAACTATACAGTAGGAGTGGCAGAACAGATTAGATAAAATAAAAAAAACAACATGTAACAGCCAAAAGTAGTATTAAAACAAACCCTAAGTCTCAAAAACAATGAAGAAATATTTTCTTTAAAAAAAAATCATGAAAATCAGCATATTTTTTCCACGCCTAATGGTTTCTCCCCCCTTAACCACTTTTTGATTGCAGTGTCAATAAACTATAGCGAATTTTACTACGGACGTTTTTTGTAAATACCGTGCACTTTTCTCTCACAAGGAACATCCCTCAGGTGACACCCTTCGATTTTGTTGAAATTTGGACATGTTATAAAGCACCGAAAAGTATGCGATACGTATTTTTTTATCGGCGGAGAAACCGCTTTAAGGGCTGAAACTCACCCTCAAAAATGGGGATGTTTTTCGTTTTTCGTCGATAACGTTTTAACGGTGGGAGATATTAAAACAATCAAATTGCAATAATGTTTATTTTTTTGTGCACTATACATTAAAGATGAGAACGATAACGTTATGGACGAAAAACACCTCCATTTTCGAGGGTTCGTTTCACCCCTTAAAGCCGTTTTTCCGCCAATAAAAAAAATGCGTATTGCTTACTTTTCGGTGCCTTATAACAAATCCAAATTTCAACAAAATCGAAGGATGTCACCTGAGGCATGTTCCTTGTCAGTGTACGCTACGACGAACCACCCCGCTGCCCTTATTGCACTTTGTTCTTTTGCGTTTCTTTCGAAACCATGCTTTATGTCCGATTCACTTCAAGTTCGGACAGAGCATAGTTAACAACATGCTCTATCGTATGACAGAATAATTTTTTGATGCGTTCATCTATTTGTTAGTAACAAATTATCAAAGTTGTTTTTCTCGTCGAGAATCAAACTTTTTTTTTCTAGATCCTGTCACTTTCGTATATTCCAAAATTTCGAAAAATTATCCCGTTGTACGAAAGTTTTATTACTATAATATACTAAAAGTACATTTTTCATTTCAGGTAAGCTCAGTTGCCTCTACAAAAAAAGCCAGAACCACCTACATCGACTGGCCATGCAGCAACGACATTACTTTGTCTAAACAATATTAACATCATCGTTTATCAATATTTTTCAATGATAAAAAAACTCAAACATGACAAGACTGCGTATTAATTATTTATTAAATTCCGAGCCTGACATCCCAAATAGTCTCATCGGAAAAAAATATTGAAAATCGATCTGTCCATTGGCCCCGAAGCTTATGCAGACCCACCGCAATTTCAAGGAGGATCTTTTTGCACTTGGCTTTTTTTTTCTTGACCTGAAAATCGAGCCTCTTCGATAACCCACATAGCGGCAAAGTCGCAATTCTCCGTACAATAATATTCGACGATATCGCGGAGATTCAGTGCTCGGAAAGCTGTAACTCGGAAAATTATTGTCTAGATTGGATCGTTCTTCGCTGGATGAGAATTCTTGGCTTTCGAATTTTATAGGATGCCTTTATATGTCTCTACGCGCATGTACATATGTATCGAATATACGGTGCTACATACGAGGGCACTTGAATCGTGCGTGTGGGTGTTTGTATTACTCACGAAGCTCAACGAGACGATATAAAGGAAACGTTTCGCGGTTTATCACCTCTCCAGTGCCAGATAAAAAGAAATAAAACATTGAGTACGCAGCTTCAACGTGTATATATGTATTTATATATATATGCCTGAATCGCTTGAGCGTCAAGCGCGACAAGTACACGACTCTCTTTCAAAAATTTCACGACTGCATCGTGATATCGTCACGCATTTAATGTCTACCGAGCATCGACCAAGGAGAAATGTGTTCGCGCTCGCTTTATTGCTTATACCTTCATCGCGAACCGCAGAGTGTCAAAATTTACATTTCCTCCGACAACGCGAGCCAACAATGGCAGAGAGGGTACAACGGAGTATTTTAATTATTTCACAATGAAGGGGGTAAAACCCTTTAAACTCCCGAAAATGAGTCATTTTTCATGCATTTTTTTAAAGGCGATAAAATAATCGCATCACTTTAAAATTTTGACATTTTCTTATTACAACTTTCAAGTGTTAACAATTTTCCTTTTCTTTTTTAAACAAAGCAAAATGGCGGCGTTATAATGTATTCCTTTAGGCGTCTATTAAAAAACAGCTCTTGTTATTGCTGAAAAAGTTATTCATCGATCTCGCTCAAATTTTGGGAGGTTTCTCACTATAATATTATTGGAAGGATATACCTATAAAAATATAAAAAAGTATAAAATTGATAATTAAGTAGGCTTGGTAATCGAATTTTCATACTTTCTCGACAATTTTTACCCCAAATAAGTTATTTATTTACGCGATAACCTTAAAACTTTAGGTATATCCTTCCAATAATGTTATGGTGAAAAACTCCCAATATTTTAGCCAGCTCGATTAAAAAATTTTTGAGCTATAGCATCAGCAGTTTTTCAAAAGACGCCTAAAGGAATACCGTATAACGCCGGCATTTTGTTTTGTTCTAAAATTTTTTTTTAACACTTGAAAGTTGTAATAATATAATGTCAAAAAAATTTTATGATGCGATTATTTCATCACCTTTAAAAAAATCATAAAAAATTACGCATCTTCGGGTAATCAATCGGGCCTTATTTCGGGCCTTTATAGTCGAATCAATAGTCGAATTGATCGGAAAATCGTAATGAAATTTTTCGTCCGCGATGGAATAGACCATTAACCGGTTAGCGGTCACCCATCCATGTATTGGCCTAGGGGTGCGCTTTTTTGAGGGTACAACAAAATGAGGGTTACAACAGAGTATCTTTATTTTTAATGGATTCCATGTATTGGCCTCAGGGTGCGCTGCTCAACATGGGGGGATCGCACTTTTCATATTGCAATACCAATACTTTTGATTTTTGTGTTAATGGAATATTAATGCAATTAGTACCTAGAGTTAAAATGTTTACAGTAATAAGTAAAGTAAGATGTCATTTTATTTTGAATTAAATTCACCAGCACGGAAAATCATTACTTTAGAGTTAAAACTGATTTTATTAATTTAATTAACTTTCCTGTAAAGTAAATTGAATTGACGATTACCTTTTTTAATATGACTTTATCACTACTTTTAGTTTTTGAGTAAATTTTATTCAAAATCGATTAGACAATTTGAATCAGTATAGTGACTAGTAAACTAATCAAATTAATTCAACTTTATATTAAAACAATTGAACAAAAGCAAATCAAATTAAATACGATTTAATTTAAATTAATTTATACAATAATTAATTCGTAATTTGATTTTGTATTTAATTCACTAGCACGGAAGACCATTATTTTAATGTTAAAATGAATTGAATTAACTTGATTTACTTTTCTACAAAGTAAATTCGATACAAAATAACATTTTTTATTATTGACATTTTTCATTTTGCTTGGACACTACTTTTGGTTTTTGGGCAAATTCGATTGAAATTCGATTAGAAAATTTGAATCAGTATACTAACCAATAAAATAAACAAAATTGATCCAACTTAATGTCAAAATATTGAATGAAAGCAAATCAAATTCAATACGATTTAATTTTAATTAATTCATCAATATTTCTGCATCAATTGACCCAATTTAATTACTAAAGTGTACAAGCTTATGAATTTGATCGCATAAATTAAAACATTCACGCCGCTTCTCAATTATCGAACCATCCGGCTTGTTTCTTTATGCCCGGAATTCCGTGGGCGAGATAAAATAAAGCACAGTCTATCGCTCCTACCCTCGACTTTCGTTTATTTACCCAAAATTTCATGTTCCCGAGACGTATGCTTCGAGGATTTTTTTTTCGGAGCAAGCTAGAGATACCTGACGAGCGATGTTCCGGACGGGAAATAAATGAAAACGCGGTGATCTCTCAAGACGTACGGCGACGCGTACAAGCACACGCGGACTATACGTATCAAGATTCATCCTCGCTTTCACGGCCTCCTACCGTTCAAGGGAGGCCTTTGTATATACGTATACTATGCGTGCGGCTGTCAGACGTACAAACCACCGGGCATTAATTACACGAGAAAAAGATTAATGAGAAAATGTGCGTTTGTGCGAAATGTTCGTGAAAGATGGATATATATATATATATATATATATATATATATATATATATATATATATATATATGGTGAACGACAATCGAGCGAAGCGAAAGCTGAGTCACCCAAAGAACATAATGTGCCACGAGACGTCATCTTTCTTTCGTGGTCACGCATATTTCTCGTCTTTTCTCATTATCCCTGCCTCTCTCTCTCTCTCGCTCTCTCTCTCTCTCTCTCTCTCTCTCTCTCTCTTACTCCCTGTAAATCTTCCTCCATGTGCATTTGCAATGTGCCATGAGGAACGAGCCATTAGGGATATCAACTGTCCTTCGACAACATGTGGCAAGTACGAATCATTGATGATCGATTCTCCCCTCAATCAAGAATATCCATGAAATTCTCTTACGAAGAATTTCGATTCAGGAATCATCACAGTGTAACGGATCGAAAAACAGCAGATCTTCGCGATTTTTTTTCGATGGTTATGGGGCCAGTCGACTTTGAAAATTAAAAAAAATCAAAAGCAAGCAAGACTTGAAGAAATCGACGATGATGAGCAATCAGAAGGGATTTTGTACGGTGCAGGAATTGCCGATTGAGTTTAAGGTAAGAGAACTTCAAACGTGTTTTTCTCGAAACAATGTTTTCAAAGTCTAGCTCCATGGTATCTCTGAAACTAATAAACCGATTCTCTTGAAATTTGAACCACATATTGTAAACATGATTCGCAACAAGACGACCCTCGATGGTTTTAAAATTTTGATTTTTACTCTTTTTTGCGAAAAACTGCGAAAAAAACGCGTTTAAAAAAAACTTTTTTCGTTTTTCATCTGCCATTTTTTTTATTTTTTGATAAAACTTTATATCCGAGGGTAATTTTGTAGCTGGTGTCATACTGAATCTAATGGACTTTGATTTTTTTGTTTCAGACAAGCCGTTGCCAAGTTGTGAGGAGCTACTTAGCCCATCTATTTTTGAGGCGTTACGTTAAACTATAGTTTTTGTACTTAAAAATGAATAAAAATGCATTTAACATTTTTTTAAAATGTATTTCAACACTTTATTTATCAAGCCCAACAACTTTTATATTCATATCTTTTATAAAATCCTAAAAAAAAATCGCGAAAATAGCCTTTTCTCGTGGCTCCAAAGTGGACTGGCCCCTTAAAATACGCTAATAAGTCTGATTTTTTATGTCAAATCAAAGCACTTATAAAGAACAAAAAAAATTAACGTTTATTTTGATTTTTTGATATTTTTTAAGGTTGAGAATGTCTGCAAAATGAGTCCTCACGGTTTACAGGCTTGTGGTCATAAATATTATCTGAAACAAAAATTTTGTCAATATTGACAAAATGGCGGTGGTTTGAAAAAACATCGAATTTAGCCAATTTTTTCGACAGTTTTTCGTTAAAAATGTGAAGATTAAAAGAAACGACCATGGCAAGATGAAGAATGGCGTGAAGAATGTTGTGTCAAAATTTGAGACGGATACCTTGAAAACTCCTCCTTTGAGAGTGAATACCGTTTTGAAAAACGAGATTTCGAGAAAAACGCGTTTAAAGTTTCGAGTACGGAATTTTGATATAAATTAGCTACTTAAAATCAATCGGCGATGCCAGGTCCATGTTTATAACCGTCTATACTATTGGATAATGCAAAAAAATTGATGTTTTTAAAACTTTACACTGTGATGATTGCTTAAGGAGTTTGCATAAGCTTCACTTTTAAAAAATACGATTTTTCAGGGCTTAGTTTTGTAGCCCGGGGTCTTAACTTTAATTTGCAACCAAGATTTTGCAGAAATTCGAAAGAATGACGGAGTTATGACGATTTTCGTGAAGGGACAGGCTTACGAAACTTTGAAAGGTGTATCTTAAAATCTGTCCGATCGATTTGCGTCAAATTCGGAAAAACCATAATTTACTTTTACCTTTACCATACCTCAACAGCGTGGTTAATTACTTATTTTTTAAAGTAACAATTTACACGAAATAAGTTCAATGTAGGGGAGATGCGGGCATAGCGAACAGCCCAGGCAAAGCGAATACCCCCCCACTGTGCAGCGTTTGCGCGTGGGGGTATTCGCTTTGCCCGGACTGTTCGTTATGCCCGGTTCTCCCCATGCTTAATAACATATCTTTTTCCAAACCCCAAATAAATAATCTAGCAGACAAAAAAATTCGCAAAAACAACCTTTTTTCAGCCCGTCACAGTCGTGTCCTCTCTTACGGCCCATTTTCCAAAATTAACTTGTCCGCGAGAAAAAATGCGATTACAAAAAATCGCATTCTTCATGGAACAACCCAATAAAAATTCGCGACCCAATAAAATGAATTATTCCATAACGAATTTCACACATTAATAATGACTACAAGACGAATTGGTACTTCAATAATTTCTGAATAGTGAAACATACAAGGGTTTATCGCATAAGAAGTTACATCATAAAAAAACCCTACGATTTATCACATACCTAATTCCATAAAGAATCATTAAACAAAAAACAAGTCCAGAGTCCATTATCGGCCGAGAAATTATTGTATATGCAGGTTGTTCGTCCCGACCGAAACTTTTCCCGTCTCCTGCACAAACACCCCTCGCATGAAATAATTCAATTTTCAAAGCCCCATTGGAAACGGCGGTTTGTCATTCCCGCGATGCTCGCATCCGTTCCGATTGACGTTAACAAATGAACGGGCGAAATAGACAACTCGAAGCGATGCATAAAACCCGGAGGGACCGTTTTTTTTTTTTCCAAACGTCGTTCTCGTCGCTCGATTATTTGTGGCAATGTAACGCGCATGGGAGCTTGTGTGTGTGCACGCGCGAAAGAAAACGATTAATCGTGACAAAGCAAAGGTTGCACTGATGACTGCATCGGAGATACAATGGGTTTTGTTTGTGTGTCGTCGTCAGCAGGCCTGTCAGCCTGCCACCACACTGTGTAGTATGTCAACGTTATCTCTCTCTCTCTATCCCTCTCACTATTCCGTACAACCACTACAATGTCCTGCTGGCGTTGCACATTATACAGCCCCTCTGCATTCTCGCCGAGCGTGTTCTCTATTGTAATACCTGTGATTAATTAGTTTTTTCGATGACGTGCTTTAAACGCGTGTATACAAGCGTGCGGTTCATTTCTCTCTCACTCACCTCTTGCAACAGGCCTGGGGGGGGGGGGGGGGGGGGATGTCGAAACGGAAATCACGCTACCATTAATATTACGTGGTTCAAATCGATTTTGAGAAAGCATCGTTCCATCACGTCTCGAAAGATCTTGCCGCCTTCGCCAGCTGCGGAAGTGGAATTATCCTCGGAGCTTTTTCACCCATTTCTTGGGCCAGCAGATCTTTTCATTCCTGCAACGGCTTCGACTAAGTTTCCGTGTGATTAAATTTTGATTTCTTGGCTTTTGCCGCTTTTACCGTCTTCACTCTCCCCCTTCTCTCTCTTTCTTTCTTTCTCTCAAGGTAAACGAGTCACGGAACCCCGCTACTCTGGGCCGAATGTGTTAAAAAATTGCTGACGTTTCTGGGTTATATTTTGATATATATGGAAGAACGTGGAGGTCTTGACGTGCGCCCTTTCGTAGGCAAGCAATCATTGCAGACGCTGTGGGTTTGAGGTACGGAAGGAAGAACATCAATACGTATAGGCGTGTGTTCGCGTGCTCGTATATGCAGTTGAAAGGCAGTAGAATGTACGAACGTCTGTCTATAAATCCGTCGGTACTGCTCGTGTGGTCTGTCATGTGGATAAAGGAGCACCATCATAGCGCTTACGTTGATTACTCTGACGCGACGGTGATGATGCTTGGAACGAAAGGGTGCGGCCCTTGCAGAGATGCATTTGATTGCCTTCCATGGTTTCTGAGGGTGGAAGCCTAGACACAGTCGATACTTTCTCTCTCTCTCTCTCTCTCTCTCCCTCTCTCTCTCTCTCTCTCTCTCTCTCTCTCTCTCTCTCTCTCTCTCTCTTCCCGCATAAAGAGCCGCAAATGAAAAGTCATCCTACCGATCCTTTTTCATCGTGCTTTGGTACCCTTCAACAATTTTTTCCTCCCACGTCTCGACGTTATTTCACCCCGGGTAAGCGACCCCAAACTTCGAAAAAACATTAGCTGAGCGGTCACCCATCCAAGTATCGACCCAGCTCGACGCTGCTCAGCGTGGGAGATCGCTAGAGCCGCGCACCGATCACAATAAAGACCGTAAGGAGAGGCATTCAAGGGTGGATACAGAATTCTGGGGGGGCAGGGGGGCCAGACTGCGTCCCAGAATGTGATCATTCTGGGACTCCTTGTGTTTTTCGTATAGTCGATTTGGACCGTCTGGAGGGCCCGTGCCACCCCCCTTGAATATGCCCTTGGAGGCATTGACACTACTGCTCATCAATCTATGTTTTATTCGAACTTTTGTTGAAAACTCAATTGAAGGAACAATTCGAAGCCTCCGCGACGTGACGATATCTCCATTTGCACTTTACGCAGTACTCGTGTCTGCCTCCGCGAGTATTTCCGTCCTACATCAATCTTCAATTGCCTATTTTCCTCACTCGCTCATCGACCGTAAGAAAGAGCTTTGTCACGTACGGAATAATCATTTCTTACCGCAAAATTGTACGTGGATGCGGAGACCGCGAAATACTCTCGTGTACGAATGACGAGCCGCATATACAGCCGAGCATTATACTCCCGTGGACATGATGCGGTTGGCTCTCGCACCACATGTACAGAAGATGCATATTACTGTATTACCGAGCGTATCCGGAGTTGGGAGGCGAGGCATGCACGAAATTGCGGTCCGTATAGGCTCGGAAAGAACGAAAATGTACCCGGGCGATGCGATGATCGCTCGGGATGAAAGTCCGGTGGTGAAAGAGGTCGAGGTCGGTACGGGTGGTCCCAGATTTTGGTCTTATTCAATTACAACGGAACTCATCTCGTTACTCCAATGGACGTTAGGCCTTAAGCCTTCTTCTCTTCTCAATTTTGCTGGCTGGTCCAATCAAGAGTAGCACCTACCGTCATGGCCGTGTAACGCTGATTCGTTTTACTTCATGACGTAACAGTTAGGCGCCATTCATTGCGTTTGGCTTAAAATCCAATTGTGTTTTCCATATTCTTGACAATCGTTAACTTTCATATCTCCCACGTTTGGTCTCGTCTAGTTATTGTTATTGGTAACTATAATGAAGGCGATCAATTGTTGGACTCGCCATTACCGTCATCAATGTCATCCAAATATGCTTCCAGTATCATTATAAAGAAGTGCTTGTCTTCACGTTTGTGCATTTTTTCCGGCATGAAGTACAGCTGGTAGAGGTAGAATAGTACGCTGGAATGATGTCCATCATTTTTGATGATTTTCATGTCCGCCTGTTCGCACGATGTTGGCGTGAATACGGCCGAAGCTTTTAATCGTGAATCTTTGGGCTGGGGAAGTTAACTCTTCCAGAATTTGCAGGCAATTCGTTTTGTCAATTAGAACCTGAGGAAATGCGATTTATCTTTTGAACCGACAGTAGCCTGATACATCATTTATAAGAAATTTCTTCAGTAGACAGTCAAAACAATGTTGGCTTTGAGAGAGGACACCACTGTGACGGACCGAAATAGGGTAATTTTTCCGATTTTTTTTTATTACTAGATTATTTATTTGGGATATGGAAAAAAGCTTCGTTTTTATTGAAAAAATTGAAAATTAAGAACGTCGTTGAGGTGTAATAAAGCCTCTGTATAAAAAATGTGGTCCCATGGCCAGATCGGTAACTTGAGAATGGTTGGTCTGAAAAGCAAAAGTAAAGTAGTTTTACAATCTATATAAATATGGTTCTCGTTGCACGTAGCCGTTTTTTCAAAACAAATATTTCAAAATGGCAGGTGTTAAAAGAAAAATTTCATTTTGGCACAATTTTTTACTTATATTCGGGGGCTTGAAAAATAATAAATAAATAAAAATAGCTACGTACAACCGTAGATACTACAATTACGGATATGTTGGTTTTTTTAAATTGAAAATCGGACAATTAAAGCTGGAGTTATGATTCCAGCCAGGTCCAACCAACTTACAATCGCGTTTTAGTATACGTAAATCGTTGCGCTACTTGCTCTCACTAAATCGTCTGTAATTTGGTCAATTTTAAATATTTCAGCCTGAACTTTTTTGACGTATTCTTGAATATGTATACTTTGTGCAAATAACAAAAACGATTTTTTCTATCAGTAACAGTGGTGTTCCGCCTTAATCAGTATCTGACGTAATTTTTTTATTCTGTACTTTCTGCACAGTTAAAAAAAACTGTTTTCTTTCAAGCATTGAAAATGCATTTTCTCTTAATGCACGAAAAACATGTTTTGCATGATACCCTTCGTGCAAAGCCCTTAACCCGACATGGCCCTAAAATCCATTACCCCCATACAAATTTCCGACAAACACGTGAGCCAAGCCGCGAGCAAAAGCTACTCCGAGTCAAAGAAGAATCTCCCCTCTCCATTTTTCCCCATCATCTGAGAATAATGACACGAAACACCTTCAACACGGTCACACACGTGCCTCGTTTGCCAGAATAATCCTCGACGCTATTCCCCGACTCTCTGTACTCTGACAATGACACATAGATCCTGTAACGGCCAGAAAATTTATTTAAGAAAATATCGTCTCCGCACTTTGAGCCCTTAGCTCCGAACAATACACGGCGTCACGACTCATTTGTCCGCAGGGCCGTTGGGCCTGCTACACAGAGCTAACAAATGAAAAAAAGCAGCAAAAATACACGAAGAAAAACCTACCCATGCGGGAACACGTGCATAAATCGTGAATTACGCGCTCGAGGAACCGGGAGATTTTCGGCGCTATGGGGCGAGCTATAGTACACGTGAAGGCGGAGGTTTGAACGTATATATATATATATTTATTCCAGAATGGGGATGAAGCGAAAGAGAGAGATGAGAAAACTTTGGTGCGTCTATAGCTCGAAGACGTGAGGTAGAGATGGGCGAGAGCCGCTTTTGATGGGCCCCCGTCTGAGTTCTCGTGGTCTAGGCGCGTCTCAGCAATTAGTCAAGTTTCACCCGGATGAACGTGTCCAAAAAGCGTATTTATGCCTTCTCCCCCTTAAGGCACGCATCCCCTCTCTCTCTCATGTATATATATATATATGTGTGTGTGTGTGTGTGTCTGTGTGTGTGTGTGTGTGTGTGTGTGTGTGTGTGTGTGTGTGTGTGTGTGTGTGTGTGTGTGTGTGCGTGCGTGTGTGTGTGTGTGTGTGCGTGCGTGTGTGTGTGTGTGTGTGTGTGTGTGTGTGTGTGAGTGTGTGTGAACAGAAAAGGTGACGCGCCCAGGGGGGGCAACGTTTGTTTAGGGCTCCGTTGCACCCCCGTTGATATAGGCAAAGCACACGCACGGCATCTCACCGCGGCGTTTTCAACCAGAGTTACCTTTTCACGTGTGTGTGTCTTTGATTCACCAACTATATATAATACTAATGCGGTACGGGGGACGTAATCGATTTGAACGGCGGTACATCTACGGGGGGAGGGAGGGCGTGCTGCCAATGCTCCTGGGCAATATAACTCGACATTATAGTGCATTCTTCCAGATCGCTCACCCGTCCGTCTGTTCGGCCAACAAAGACCCGCGGGCGACCCGGTGCGCGTCATTTCATCCGCGATTCTATTATAGCACGTACTACACACAGTAAATATTTCCTATATATATATATATATATGTCCGCTGAACATACATCAATGTATGTTCACTGGATTTCAAGCCTGATGATTTCTCGTCCTTTCACCCAGTACGTAATCGATTATCGCACGCCCGATATTTTCAAATACGGAGTTTACGGTATACCTTACAGATGAACGGTATGACTCCGTGTCGAAACGCGCACAGGCACATGTACACGGGTGTAGTTGCACATGCTGCATAACCAGCACCCTGGAAGAGAATCCACGACAAGCGTGTAAAAGCGGACGCGAGCCAGTGAAATACGCCACGGTTCGCCCCGTCGTAAGGCGTTTATTATATTGTGCGAGACTGACGGTGGTCCTGGAGCGAAATAAATTGTGTTGTACAAATATCCATAAAGCGGGCGAAGACAGCCTTGAACTCGATGAATTTATATCCACGTACACACACACATATACTATATGGGGAAAGGATATTTCGAGTCCGGTGTATGTACAGTTGGCTGACAGTTCATTGGCGGTTTTGAGGCCTGGAAGTTTGTTCGAGCGTTGTTTTTGGAGCCAGGTTTGTCCTGGAAACGACCTTCGTGTATGCTTACAGTTATCCGAAGGTGATGTTGAAGTCGAATGACCTCGAGTCCCTTATGGTCGTATGTGTGTGTAAAGCTCGGTACACATCCTTTTGGGCGACATTCCAACTCGGTCGTCACCCGCTGACTGGACTCGAAAACAAGCCAAAACGTTCGACGAACGTCCCAATATGAAATCGGGATCGTCTCCGCCCAATCTTCCTTTTCCCAAGGCCCCAACGGTGCCATAACGGTCTCGACGCTTCTGCCATTCACTCAACCGCGGACACTCGTCGACGTGCAGAGCAGGCTTTCGTAAAAAAAGGACGAAACAAAAAATTATTATTCGGGTGAATTGTTTTCACGAGCAATTGGTCACGGTGTGCAGATCTCTGAGAGAAGCAACTGAGAGCTTCGGGGAAAGCGTGGAGTCGAGAGTTCGGTTCATCCAGTAGAGTGAAGGGCGCTGGGTAAAGGGCGTGATGAGGAGGCGAAAAACGTCCTGAGGAAATAAGGACCACAGGCGACAGAGAGGCAAGAACCCTGCGGCCGAGTAATCTCATTGTACACCCCCCCCCCCCCCCCCCCCCGGTCACCAACCCCTGTTGCTACAGTTCGTAATAGCTTTCTAATCGCGCGACCAATCAGCCTAACCGCGTTACCAGACCCAAACTCGTTTATCGGAGCAAAGCCTCTCCATCTTCCGGCATGCCCGACGGCGCTGCGAAAAAAGCTGGAAGCCAGAGTCTCATCCGTTTTATTCCGGGAGGCTTGATGCACCGGGCCTCGAAGTTCAACGCACGATCAAGGGCGCACATTTCTTCGATTCTCCGCAGTCCAACAAGCACTTGGATGATCACCCGTTACGCACACCCTACCATGGTGGTTGGTTAATCGCGTTTCACGTTTCGTCCCTGATGTGCCGTTTGGGCGCGCGAGCCTACCGGATCAAGAGAGCAGCGGGGCACACAAAACCTTTTTCGAAGCAGCCGAACCGGACTCTCGAGTGAATGAGGGATGGGGACAAGGAGAACGGAGTTTAATTATTTTCGGCCGAAGGATTTATCGCGGCTTTTGAATGAACGTGGGGTCAAGAGGACTCGCGTAAATCGTTGCCTCGCAGGCAGTTTTTCTTTCCTTTTTTTGTTGTCATTCGGAATCTCAGGATGATTGTCCATTGTAATGTTAATGACATCACGGACACAAGATGTATAGGGGCCGGTACCGTCGGGAAGCGGCGTACGGCAAAAAATTGTCCTCGACAGTAAGGCAGCGACAGATTGAAACGTCTTCAAAGCGTTTGATATCCAAATGCACGCCCGAGGCTGGATCGTTTCGTTATGTACGCCCAGCAATCAAAGTCGTAATTTGCTGTGACGAGCTTTACCGGAAACTCATCCTGCACCAGATCCTAATCCAGACCCCTATTCCTTCTCTCTCTCTCTCTCTCTCTCTCTCTCTCCCAGCTGCAGGAATATCCAGCTGGCTTTGCGTAAAGGAAAGGCCGCAGGTTCGCCTCGAGGCCACGAAAGTAAATCAACTTATTCGACCAACCGTATTTACGAGTGGAAAACCAAATTATCGGATGGAGCAGCTTGGCAAAGTGAAGCCGTTTATGTTTCACGGTTCAAACTGCATCAGACGAGAAGCGACGTGAATATAATTCGTCGAAGTTGCTGATATGCTGGAAATCTGCTGAAATCAAATGTCCTAATAGACAACCTGAAAAAGACTGGAGACGGGAAGAGAGAATTAGATTTAAAAGAACTGGATGCCTAGTGTAACTGCTTGTCAAGAAAATAAGCGTTGCGCTGAAACCAATCGCTGGATTGATGATAAGCGCGGACATGAAGAGCATCTTGAATGCTTCGGGGCGCCAACTAATCCGTTGAAGTGCATACTCTCGGACGAGTGTATGGTCGAGGCTTCCTCTTACCAAAGTCTCGCGTGCACGTCGTCTCACCATGCGCGATCTCTTGAACTTTTAATACGATGGAAGACCATGCAATGGCGAGGACAACGCCGGAAGTGGCTTCTCAACGAGCTACTTTCGAGTCTTGTCCCGATGTATAGAAACTTGTTCACCTCGTAGCGTACATTCTCCAGAACCGCTGCAACTTTCTCTCTTCCCTTTGTCTCTGCGACTCTCCAATCTGTAGAATTTGGCAGTCCGTTCAACGTTTTCAACAATGAGCAACGAGAGCAATGAAGACTCTTCTCTGACCGACGAATATGGCAACTTGTAGCTACCCACGGAAATACAACTGTCACATTGTAACTATCATCGTATCCTAGTTTTTTCAACGCAACTCATCTGATGGGGTTGCTTATTGGGAGCGTTGCTTATTGCAGCTGCTTATTGGGAGCGTGGATCATCGATTCAACTGTCCTGATCGCGCCTACGTGAATTGTCCATTCCACGTCATAAAACTCCATTGAATTGCCTATTCCACGTCATCAAAGTCCATCTTACTGTCCATTCCACGTCATCAAAGACTATTGAGTTGTCCATCGTACGTCATCAAGCTCCATCAACTGTCATCATCGTACAAACGTGAATTGTCGATACCCTAAGCTCTGCCAGTTCGACATCTTCCAGAGCTCAGTCAAGGGCCATTCAGAAGTCGCGCTCCCTATCAGACATCGACGATGTCGTGATACCTACTATACCGTCGCGGAAACTTCTCCGAGTTCTCTCCTGCACCCCAATGGACGACATCTTCATCCTCCGAAAAGCAAGACATCCGCTCTCGGGTGCACGTGTACGCAAGTCTTCGGATTGTCACAGGAGACGGGACGCAGCAGCTGCCACTTGATCTGCGACAACTGCGGACTGCTCGAAGTCTCGCGCGGTCACGATAGCTGCTGAAGGGCCAAGATCTCTCGGCGTGTGTACTTCAGCGTGACGTCGTTTCGCGTTCAGGCTTATCGCGTGTGTACCAGCGAACGTACAGTGGAAACTCGATTGCAATCCTACCTCGTAGGTATAGACATTCGCGGTGGATGACAATTCGTATGCAACATTATTATGTTATTAGTATTCACCTAATATATGTGATTCTATGTTAACCCTACTTTAATTTTAGCATAAAATGGATTATCCAGACTACCCCTGGTCTCAATTAAGGCCTCAGGCCACTCTAGAGGCCAAACAATAGGCTTTTTGCGGATTCCAGAGAAACTACAGAATACATCGAGATTACAAAAAAGAGTGTTTATCATTCATATCAGTGACTGTATACAATAATGTTTTTGAAGCGATTTATTTCAAAATGGCGGCGGAACAGTATTTTTGCGATGACGTCTCCGTTTTTCCAGGGTCCACGGCCGGACAAACAGCTCCTGTAATTTTTTAATCATAATGAGCCAATGATTTTTTTTCGATTATATATAATAACTGACATAGAAGTACGTAGGATTTTCTCGATATATTGATTTTTGGTCGAATGGCGCACTTGTAAAATGGAAAGTGAAAAATTTGCCTAAAAAATCGTCAGATAATTGTTAATAAGAAATGAACTATGCAATATAATAAAAAAATCCTACGTCCTTCCATAGACAATGTATTTTTCAAGATATGTTCAATATTCCAAGTGAATTGGTTGAAAATTGTCTGAGTTATGTTTCCGGCTAACTTAAAAGATGCAGTTTTGAGATAAACGAGTTTGAAGTTTTTAGTAGCTCGCTGCAGACCAGGCGGTCTTGTACTAAAATTCGAAAACCGAGTACTTAGAGATTTTTCCCGGCCATAATCTTTTGGGACATCATTTTTGAGGTTCCAGGGAACCATTGGAAAAAATCGTTTTTTCGAAAATTCTAAAGTGGCCTTACCCCTTAATCGGGATTCTACTGTATGGATCTTGGGGAATAATTGGCCAAGCTTAGAAACGTCTTGGTATCTCGGATTACTCAGATAGTGCACCTCTATGACACTCTCTCTCTCTCTCTCTCTCTCTCTCTCTCTCTCTCCGATGCAATTACGGAATGGACACCAGTAGCAGTTTACGCTAACGTGGCATACGTATTCGATATCTCGAGTACGGACGACAACGGGAGAATCGAGAAACGTTTGGCTACATCCAAAAGTATCACAGGAAAGTTGCATTTTCAACCTCTCATGGCAACGCAATGGTAGCTATCAGCACATCAGGCAGTTTTGAGGATGATCGTTGAATATTTTTCCGACGAATCCTTCATTTTGGTGACAATGCCTCAGCCAAAAGGTGACTTTGAAGACATCGGGACTCAGAAAACGTTGAGTATCGGGAAAATAAGCCTCATCAGATCTCATCCGAAGGTCATTTTGAAGACATCGGGGCTCACGAAACGTTGAGTATCCGCAAAACAGGCCACTACGAGGTCGGTCCTCAAAATCGCATGTCGTTAAAATCAGCTTTCTCTGTTTATATATGTTCATGCGTATATACAAATATGGAGAATCCTACGCCAAGAATTCCAAGCAACTACGAGACGAAGTCTCTTTCCCTCGGCGTGAGAATTTCTTGCTCGCGAGCTTCCCTGCCTTTTATGCGGATTCCCTTGAACGGGAAGAGAGAGAGAGAGAGAGAGAGAGAGAGAGAGAGAGAGAGAGAGAGAGAGAGAGAGAGAGAGAGGAAAGAAACGCGAGCTCCTTGCGTCGTCTATCGCACGTATACACATCGATCGGAGTGCAAAAGCTATGCGCGGATTCACGTGACGTACTTTGACACGTTCGATCTAGCTGGCTTACCAGCTCGCAATTACGAACGGAAGAGAAAAATGGGAAAATTCTCTCAGCTGGCGTTTATATATGTTTGTGTGAATGTATATATATATATATATATATATATATATATATATATATATATATATATATATATATAAGGTGTCTCAAAATAATGACCTGACATTTTTATTTATCAATAAAACGTATTATTTATTTGAAAAGTACGAATATTTTTATTTTAGTATAATCCATAAGCATGGAGGTTATGTGTGGAACACGATATCTGATAAATGGCCGCCTCGTCCCTGTTTGCAACTATTTTGACGACATTTTCAATAACATTTTGGCATAACGGCGGACTAATTATATTAATAGTGCGTTAATGGACCTTGGTGGCCAATTCACATCACCACATCGCGAGATGACATGACCATGAAACTTCGCCTGCAATAACTGCATTGTTTCGCCCGCAGTGTGGCAGGTTACGCCATCTTCTTGAAAGAATATGTCTTCCAAGTTTATGCCGATTATGCCATTTATCGGATATTGTGTTCCACCCCTAACCTCCATGTGTGCAGTGTAGGCTGAGATTGATATAAACACGGGTCAAATGAAAGAAGTTGAATAACTCGAAGATGGTTAATGACAGCAGCGCGTTTTTATGTGGGTGCATCAATTTTTCGACATAAAACGTAAGTTATTTTTACCATTAGTATGTTGCGTATTGCTCCAAAACTATTGTTCCTTTTTTAGCGTTGTTTGCAATCATCATTACTATGAATATCCTAGTTGAGTTTATTGTGGTCAGTACCGTCCTACAACATTTAGGTTTTTTGCTGTTTGATAAATTATTAGAAGCGAGGATGTAGGGGCAGTTGAAATAAACGGTTCAGGGTGAATTGAAACGTGTTTCTATTGACTCCGAACAAACATTTCATACGCAAGCGAGTTTTTTGGATGTTGTTTTATTTTTTAGATGCCAAGAAATCGTCCGAAAAGTAAAACAATATTAACGAACCTTAATATACCTTCAGTGACACTCGAACTGGAATGAAAAGCAATAAAAGAGATTAGTTTGACTAAAAGTATATTTTTTTCACAATAAACATACTTTGTCACTTCATACACATCATGAACAGTATCTGGATGTAGTAGAACATTAGTTCAATCAGCTGAAAACACCTATTTCAAGTAACCCCAGGCACTGTTTCGATTGACCCCGGCGCAGGGTCAAATGAAACTTTTTCCGAGGGTTTCTAAATAGCTTCTACCTAAGTTAACGGCATATGCGAAGCAAACTCAATTATGCTTGCAAATAGCCGGATAATCTAGCTATAGTTAAAGCCCATTACCTAACAGATAGGGTATAAAATGAAGTGGGTGGGGATCGGAAATTCGAATGATCAATACTGAGAAGGACCGAAATTTGGAATTCAGTAATGACGAACGTTCCAATATAGATAGGTCAATCTTATGATAGTCCGTCAAATAGTTAATCGAGATTGTGAATACAAAAATCTCGAAGTCGATTTATAGCGAAAACAGATATCATATTTGACAAAATAATGAAAGATATAATATTGATTCGCCTGTATACATACACCGAACAATTCGAGACGTCAAATTGTCGAATTGCAAATATTACGATAGTTTACAATTTCCAAATCATTGACGCAAAGGACCAAAAAGTCGATCAGTTAAGGGCAGATATACACCTAGATGGTCGAGGTCGAGGATTTAGAAGCTATGAACATTCCGTAGACCTACACTATGGGCCTGGTATCGATGATTCCATGTAAGTTGACAAATTTCATGATTTATTCATTCCCAAATTTTCAAACGCGTTTTTCTCAAAACCACGTTTTTCAAATCGGTACCCAAAATTTCTCGAAAACCAATGAACCGATTGCCTTGAGGTTTTTTGTGGTTATTCTATACACCATTATCTAGTACTTGTCATAGGCTTTTTTTTCGTTACTTAGTTTTTGTTTTATAGGCAAAATAATAACTAATTTTTGGCCCAAAAATCACTATTTATGTTCAAACGTCCGCCATTTTGTCATAAATAGAAATTTTCAAAATCGGGTATGACAAGTACTAGATTATAGTATCTAATTTAATAATCTTTTTGGTAATTTTTTTCAGATGATTTTTGAAGACACGCCAGTGGGTACCGTATACACAGATTTTTTTGCGACGCTCCAAGGTTCATACAATATCCTTGTATATTTTTGATATTTTTAAATAAAGAAAATTGAACATATTTTTGAATGTATATACTTTTAAATAATTAAAAACCCAATGCGAAATTTCAAATAGTCTTGCTTGAAAAAATTCACAAAAAGGACCTTTTTTCCGGCTCCTAGGTGTATATCTCCGCTTGAAATAGCGATGGGCCCAAATGGCGAACGGTCCGGATAGCGAAAACTTAGGATCGAGCAATACTACTTGCGCTTCAGAATGAAGATGGCAGATGGCGTGATCAGTCGAGTCAGGCAGCCATGCCATGTTCGCCATTTAGGTATTCGCCATTTCGGACCATCGATCATTTGCGTTTCTACGATCTACACATTCGCAGTTTGTAGTCTTGATATATGTCTTTTTGCTATAGACGGTATTACGAATATTAGATACTCACTTTTTTCTACTTCGGAGATATGAATGTTGTAGATTGTTCGAATCAGTATTTGCATGACTCAAACTGCAGACCATCTGAATATACGTTCTCGACTAACTGAGCCCTCGAATAAATAATCCTTCGGTGTAATAGTTATTCGATTTCGTCATCGGTCAAAGGATGAAATTGCGAATAATTTAACGTTCGTTTTTCGGAGAGTTCATAATTCTGTCGTTTCGAAATCTTTGTCGTTCTATATTAGGTCATTCGACATTTTGACTCCCACCCAAATGAAGTCACACTGACCGATTTTTTGAAAACGTTCCAATTCACCCTACCCTGCCCTACCTTAGATTGAAATAAAAACATTCGAACTTCTCAAATAAATAATACGTTTTATCAATAAATAAAAAAAAGTCAGATCATTTTGCGACACCCTTTATATAGGAGGCTCATGGACGTCCCTGAGTTTATTCTCCTCCGAAGACGACGTCGACGACATCGACGAGGAAGAAGAAACGAACGTTGTATACGTGAGCCTGACGAGAAGACATCGTCGGGGTACAAATCGCGAGGAAGAAAAAGGGAGAACCGACGACCCGGGGAAGCCTGACCAGCGGGTCAGTGGCGGGGGGCGGGGGGGGGGTGGAGATCAGTAGCGAGAGAGTCCTCGTTCCCCGTCAAACGCTCTGTCACCCGCCGAGGGCACGGATGGTCCCCAGATGGATTGATAGCCGCGGAAATGCGGCTGATCGATATTTCACTCGGTATAGGAATATAAGGTAGGCTGCGGAAAAAGACTCTGTTGAATTTCCGCACGCGCGTCCAGACATCGTGAACGCGCGTCGAAGGACGCTGTAAATTGCGTCCGAGGGTGTGTGCGCGCGCGCGGAACGGCACGACGCGAATAATTAGCGATTTTTTTCTTCTTCCTGTTACTCTCTCGCATGTGCACGGTGACGAAGATATTTCGCGTCGTCGAGAGATCGCCGAGTTTTACCTGTGACAGGAAAGCCTCGGTGACGTTGCGAATTCGCGGAAAAGGATCGAAAAACTTCGCGACACGGTCGTAAATCGAGGAGAAAATCACGCGAACGTGGAGTCTCGCGGAGGAATGTCGCTCGAGTGGGATACGCTCTTTTTAACCCCCTTTGGTGACGTTTTGCTGTACGGCTTCAAAATCCGATGGATTCAACTGCGAACTCGATCTTTAGGATTCTCGAACCCGTGGTTATTTATGACTATTGGGGATCCCTTGATGAGCATGTAGGTTTGGTTGTTGCGAACAATGTGTTTTTTTTTCAAACGCTATGCGATAAAAATTGTCCGTGGTGTGTGCGATCGAAGTCGATTTTGTTGAAAGTCAAATATGTGATGAAAGATTGAAAACTCTTAGACACGTATTTTTTTATCTGCGGAAAAACGGTTTCAAAGGGTGGAACCACCCCTTAACGACAGGCGTGTCGAGGGGTGGTTTTGCATTTTCACCCATGAGCAGTCCACCGATCTCAATGAAAAAAAAAAACCAAAATTCTTCTGCAATTACATTTAAAGCAATGGAAAATCCACTATAGAATAATTGAAAAAGAATTTGATTAAGGAGTAACATGCCTTTCTTTGAGGGGTCGTTTCTCCCCTTAAAAACCTTTTTCCGCAGATGAAAAAAAATACATGTCTAATATAGTTGTCAATGCATTATCACATATCACTCGAGTGATGTTTCTTGTGAGTGAACAGTGGCAAAGTAATTTGTTTTTCTCTGGGTATTGAATAATAAACGAAAATTATTTAATCATGCCCGTGCAAAAATTGGATTCCCATCCTTGTCCCTACTTTCTAATCGGGATCCAATGGGTCGTCGCATTGGATCCCTGTACTAAAACGTCAGGCTCTTATATTGGGTTAGGAATCCTAAAGGATATCTAAATTATCAGACAGAAAACGATACGATTTTTTATGGATCCCATCGCATTCAGTACGTTGAATTTTCTGATCAAAATATATAGATATACAAAATGGGTGGATCTTAAGAAAGTATAAATCTCATCTTAAAATAGTATAAATCGCTCAAAAGGGATTCTCAAGGACTCATATGCCTTTGGATGATCGGAAAACGAGGCTTTTTGGGATTATTTTCTTTTTAATTCTTACATAGCAATTGAAATGAAGGTTGGAAGGTTCATTCAAGTTACATATCTTTAGGTACTCAAATCAACATTGTATTTTCCAAAAAAAAATATACTATAAAATAGCGGCCCTGTGGCTAGTAGAAAGAGGACGCCATTTTTCAGTGCCCTTCACGGGCAATCCCGTTGGAGACGCACATGAGCACCTAGAACAGAAATACCCTTTTTTTACAATCTACATCAGTATTGCTAGCGAAGTACAGTGGATTATTACAGAATTTTGAATTTGGCAAATTGAGCACCATTTTTAAAAAAGAAGTCGCATTCTCGACAAAAAAGCGGCCTTATTTTGTTTATAAAAAACGTAACTGTTAATCATTCGTAAAAATCGTGTGAAGTTCGCTAGAAAATCTATCTAAGACGCTAGTCGGCCCGATTTTGCAAATATAGTTTCAAGAAAAAAACGTTTAAAGTTTCAAAACTATTTTTCTACTTGCATTATCAGAAAAATTTCACGTGAAATAACTTTTGCACATCATTGGGATGTTTGTCCATAATTTAAGTCAATAAAAAAAAGATACATTTTTTTTAAAGGTATGCATTGTTTACGTTATATTTTGTATTTTTATATAAAATATGTTTGTATTATATTTTAAAGGTATATATATATATATATATATATATATATATATATATATATATATATATATATATATATATATATGAGTTATTTATATAGCTTTGAATATACAGGGTGTATCTTAACTACTATTTTTCCGTTCGTGAGCATATAGGGTGTACCTTTCGAAGCAAAACGCTTTTTTTTTAATGTGCGAGAAAAATTGGTCGAGATATTCACGAGTAAAGACCAACGGTGAGTAAACAATGGCACAGCAGTTTCAGCGTCCAAGCGAACGTGGGCGCAGTTTCAAATCCACATTTCGGCAAGTGGATTTAAAATTTCAATTTTGAATTTTGAAATTTGAGTTTTGATCGTTATCCGGTCACCCAAATAAGGTATTGAATAATAAAAAAAAAATGTTAAACAATCTTATCTATTGTTTACTCAAAAGATCTTTTGACCTTTAGATATTGCGAGTAAACAGTGGACAAAATTGTCTAACACTTTTTATTTATTACTTAATACTTTTTTTGGGCGACCGGACAAGGTTCAAAATTCAAATTTGAAAGTTTGAAATTGAAAGTTTGATCTGTCAATTTCAATTTCAACTGAACGAAAATCAATGGACTTGAATTCACTTGCGCGAACGTGAATTCGAGCCCATGCCTATTCTCGCCTGGACACCGAAACTACTGTGCCATGGTTTACTCACCGTTGGACTGTACTCGTGAATATCTCGGCCAATTTTTGTCACACGGCATTAAAAAAATCACCAACGGAAAACTAGTAGTTAAGACGGCCGCCAAAAACTACTGTGCCATTGTTTACTCACCGTTGGAATTTACTCGTGTATGTCTCGGACAATTTTTCTCGCGCAACATTTTGAATAAAAGCGTTTTGCTTGGAAAGGTGCACTACATGCTCACAAGCAGAAAACTAATAGTTAATACTTTAAAAATTTATTTGACTCACATAATAGAAAATCCACTGTAAATATCGTTTGTTATTTAATTTACTGCACTTAGCCATGGAATCACCACCCACGTACATGCTCACGGACCGAGCAGATTATGTTTCAACACGCTGAGTTTTTTCTCGTGACTCTTCACATATTTTCGATTCGAACGTAGTAAGAATTCTCAAACGACGTTTATCGACGAACAGTGCCGAATCCAATTGGATCCCATTGGGGACTTCCTAAATGCGCTATCTACCAAATCCCCATAGACACACGACTACATCTTGGGACGCCCCAACAAATGTGTCCCCGGGATCACGAGAGGATATTGCTTTTTGACAGATCCATCAAATTCCAGTTGAGAATTTCAAACAAAAACTCTTACACGACGTCAATCGGGAAATTGCGCGGAATCCACTTGGATCCCAATGTGGACTCCTTACGTGCAGCATCCCTATATCCCTATGCCACGATCAGGTGACTCCCCAACAAATTTCTACACGCGAATGGCACAGTAATTGCTCACGCGCGTGTTTCTCCCTCAATTATCAAATAATAAACGACAATTAGTGAATCATATTATCGTTTTGCAAAGCAAGTATCCGTGTTGATTTTTCAACTGCAAAAATCGTTTCTCAAATGTCATATTCTCGACTGAGGTCGAGTTACACCCAAGTCACTGATGATTTTCAAATTGATCATTGATGAACAGACGGAATGGCTGACCGTTTGAAATCGATCAAGTTTCAATCCGATGTCACAATTATTCGCGTATCCAACGAGCTATACCGAGTCATACCTTTAACGCTCCGGCACGCACGTCTTTTCTCCTGCTCTCTATACTGCGAAAGATGGACGAACGCATATCGCACTGGCGTTATCTGTCTCGCGATCGTTAAAATTGCATGATCACGAGAGCTCGCGAATTATACGGCTGAATGGCGCGCAAACGACTTCTACATCAAAGTCCCGTTTTCGGAGCTCCTGCGCGGATGTTACGAAAAAATGTCCTCCTATATATATATATAAATATATATATATATGTGTGTGTGTGTGTGTGTGCGTGTGTGTGTGTGTGTGTGTGTGTGTGTGTGCGTGCGTGCGTGCGTGCGTGCGTGCGTGTGTGTGTGTGTGTGTGTGTGTGTGTGTGTGTGTGCGTGCGTGCGTGCGTGCGTGCGTGCGTGCGTGCGTGCGTGTGTGTGTGTGTGTGTGTGTGTGTGTGTGTGTGTGTGTGCGTGCGTGTGTGTGTGTGTGTGTGGTGTGTGTGTGTGTGTGTGGGTGTGTGTGTGTGTGTGTGTGTGTGTGGTGTGTGTGTGTGTGTGTGTGTGTGTGTGTGTGTGCGTGCGTGTGTGTGTGTGTGTGTGTGGTGTGTGTGTGTGTGTGTGTGTGGGTGTGTGTGTGTGTGTGTGTGTGTGTGCGTGCGTGCGTGTGTGTGTGTGTGTGTGTGTGTGTGTGTGTGTGTGTGTGTGTGTGTGTGTGTGTGTGTGTGTGTGTGTGTGTGTGTGTGTGTGTGTGGTGTGTGTGTGTGTGTGTGTGTGTGTGTGTGTGTGTGTGTGTACACATATATATGCATTTACATCGGTAGCCCCGCGGTGCAGTATACGTCCATCCCTCGTTCCTTCGGGAGTCGATTATCGGCATATCGCGATGTTAAAATCGACAACCTGAGTAGCCGCGTACATGCATGTATATACATATATCGGCATAGATGCGGAGAGCCTGAATTCTCGGGCGGTTGCGCGCGCGGGTGCTCATGAATACATTATCCTTTCTAACGAGTAACGAGGCGAATAGGTCAAGTAGATGGAGTCGAGAGCGGCGCCTGTCCATAAATCACTCTCGTGAGGGCAACCTCGGAGATCGTCGTCGACCCAGCAACCTCCGTTGGTCTCCCTCTCTCTCTCCCTCTCTCTCTCTCTCTCTCTCTCTCTCTCTCTCTCTCTCTCTCTCTCTCTCTCTCTCTCGCTACCTCTCGTTCGCTCTCTATCTCTCCCGACTGCACTCGTCCTCTTTTAATATTGCCTCGTTGTCTCCGTCCTTATTCAGAGAGCTCGCAACTCGATTCCTCATGCATCTGCTTCCGCTTTTTGCCCTCTCGAGGCCCGTGAAACGAGCGTGTAAAGTCGCGAAAAAAAGAGGGCAAAGAAAGAAGCACAACTGTTCTCGCGTTGTTTCATACGTACTGCAAAATTACGACGGACGTGAGCGATTGTAAAGTTTTTTTTTGGAAGCTCTCACTTTTGCAGACATTTTGCGGTCGAGAATTACAGGGTATAAAAAAGTGCGTGCGGTGATAAAAAAAAGGTCGGCGCACGGATGGAGCTGAAAAGAACTCCCTCTCTCTCTCTCTCTCTCTCTCTCTCTCTCTCTCTCTCTCTCTCTCCCTCTTTTTTTGCGTATGTTTTCGAACAAGACGTGTTAAGTTACTAGTCTCCCTGTCTGCTAGTCCCCGATACACTGTTTATAATACATTGCTTCCTAATTTGGAATTTTTATTTTGAATTTTATTTTACTTACGATTTCATATTGGGTTGTTTCTTGTCATGTTATTTTTACTTCAAGGGGCCAGTCCACTTTGGAGCCACGAAAAAGGCTATTTTCGCGATTTTTTTTTGAGGATTTTATAAAAGATATAAATATAAAAGTTGTTGGGCTTGATAAATAAAGTCTTGAAATACATTTTTAAAAAAATGTAATCAATTTTTATTCATTTTCAAGTACAAAAAACTATAGTTTAACGTAACGCCTCAAAAATAGGTGGGCAGGTAGCTCCATCGCAACTCGGCAACGGCTTGTCTGAAACAAAAAATCAAAGTCCATGAGATTCAGTACGACACAGGCTACAAAATGACCCTCGGATATAAAGTTTTATCAAAAAATAAAGAAATGGCAGATGAAAAACGAAAAAAGTATAAAAAACGCGTTTTTTCGCAGTTTTTCGCAAATAAAAAGAGTCCGCAAATAAAAATAAACATTTTAAAACCATCGAGGGTCATCTTGTTGCGAATCATGTTTACAATATGTGGTTCAAATTTCAAGAGAATCGGTTTATTAGTTTTAGAGATACGATGGAGCTAGATTTTGAAAACGTTGTTTCGAGAAAAACGCGTTTGAAGTTTATACTATGAAAAACTCTTACCTAAACTCAATCGGCAATTCCTGCACCGTACAAAATCCCTTCTGATTGCTCATCATCGTCGATTTCTTCAAGTCTTGCTTGCTTTGGATTTTTTGAAATTTTCAAAGTGGACTGGCTCCTTAATTTTCATGTGAATTATACAGCTTCTCTACTTATACATTTTTATTATATACTAGCTTTTGCCGCGTGTACTGGTTGAAATAGCTATTCTGACTACCTGGTCTACATTTTTTGATAAATCACCTTGGTTATTTTTTTTTATTAAAATTCCAAATATACTGACTTTTTGTCCCCTAGGTCTTTATTATAAATACAGATAGATTGAATATTTTCTTACGAAAATTTCAACGAAAATCACGTTAATTGATCCCAACTTTCCTTAATAAAAAAGTACGAAAATGAAACTTGTAAATTTTGGACAATATGTTATTTTTGTAAATGAGTCGTCTAAAATTAAAATTTGATCGATTTTACAAAATTCCATTATACACTACGTTCCGCGTGTTTCTATCTTCCCCGTCGGTTGAAATAAAAAGATTTTCTCGGTTGGTTAGTCTAGAGCAGGCGACATGGAGCTGACCATGCGAGAAGCAAGCTGTTCGTAGGTCGACTCCAGCCGCCCGTAGCTTTTGTCCTTGCGATTTGTTAATCGTCATCGCAAAGCAAACGGTTACGGAACTGCACTCGGTTGAATTGAAATGGAAAGTTATTGGGAATAAGTGGTATCCGCGGTATAAACACCGTCTCATCCCGTCCGCACCCCGTCAGAACTTCTCCCTCGATGACGTTTTGTTGTAAAGCAATCAATTGCTCACTTTATACTCGTTCGATTTAAAAGAAACATATACCATTACCGTCGTGGCATTTTAAGCTATACAACAGAGAAAACCATATTTCATTTGAATCAGTAGTTTTCGAGTGATGCGAGGACATACAGACAGACAGTCAGACTTTACAACCTTATTATAAGTATAGATTTTGTATTATATTACTATGCAAATGGGACGCTTTGCCATTTATGATTCTGATTGTAGTCTCGTCATCTTTCTACTCTTCATTTGTCATTTTTTGTTATTTTTATTGGATTAAGGGATAGTAGGGGTTTCAGCGTGAAAAAAAAACACTGTTTTGCGATTTTTTCATCTATATGGATAGAGTAAATTTATTTGAACCTTTTGTACATTTTTAAGTGTCGTTTCAAGAACATTCCGTGAAATTAGTACGCGAAAATATCCACAAACAAGCCGGTGACAAAGCTTTTCCAAGAACGCCTTTGGAAAAACACGATTTGCGGTGTTCACTGTATCTCAGCTAGAAATTATTTGAAATCAAGTACCATTGAAATTTAGTCAGAGTATCATCAAATCCTCCCCCCAACGGGCTTTGATAATTTTTTTTTTCCATTTCTAAAATTTCGGTGGTCATGTAAAGTGAAAAGTGCTATTTTTCACGAAAAATTCCGCCATTTTGGGGGTGGAAAACCCCCTCAATGTAAAAAAAAATCTCAAACTAACCGTTGCGGGGAGGTATTTTATATGCAGAAAGTGTGTACCAAGTTTGAAATAAATCGGTCATGTAGTTTTCAAATGGCAGTGAACACGGACTTTGAAAAAGTGGTTTCGAGAAAAACGCGGCACCGGCTTGTTTGTGGATATTTTCGCTTACAAATTTCACGGAATGTTCTTGAAATGACACTTAACAATGTACAAAAAGGTTCAATAAATTTACTCTATCCATATAGATGAAAAAAATTCGCAAAAAAGTGTTTTTTTTTTCACGCTGAAACCCCCACCCTCCCTTTAAGCAGTGTGTGTATATTTTTTTATATATTTTATTCATTAATTTTTTCTTGGGTGTACTCTCTCTCTCTCTCTCTCTCTCTCTCTCTCTCTCTCTCTTTCTCTCTCTCTCTCTCTCTCTCTCTCTCTCTCTCTCTCTCTCTCTCTCTCTCTCTCTCTCTCGCATTGTTTTGCGTTTGCTTGAAAATTACCGATCCGCGAGCGAACAGTATGATAAAAAATGTGAATTGAAAAGTCACGATGGCGTATGCGTGCTGGCGATGGCGTACTCCACGATGTCCTCGCCTGTTACTCGCCACAAGTCGAACAAAAAAGCCACAAAAAAGTTCCCTCTTGGTCACGAGCATGTATATATATATATATATATATACGAACAATTTATTTTCGTTCGATCGGCCGCCCGTCGACAGTCCAGGACGGCGTTGATTGACCGACGCTCGCTCCAATGCACCGCGCTCGACCCGTATATATTCATCGGTCGCGCGACGAGCGTGGCAATGGCAACGATGTGAAAATCACTCGTCGATAAACTTTAAATTGTTTCTTTCGGACAAACAAACGGGCAACGAGGACCAAATTTATCAAACGCGCGTAGCACGGCGATGGAAAATTTGCATCGCGCGGAGATAATGTCGAAACGAGGCGTGTGTACTCGTAAAACAAACGGTGGCTGCGCTTGTCCTCCCATTGGCAGTTTTTTTTTCATCGTCACTCGATTATCTTTTGTACTCGCGGAATTACGAGGCTTTTGGGGGAGATTTTCGATGGAACAAAATTGCAACGCGATCACACAATTGTACGATTGAGAAGGTTTTTCTGGGGGTGGGCGTAAGCTTGAAACTTCGAAAATATGATTTTTTATCGCATCGTTCAATGGCCTGGGGAGTGAATTTTTATTTGGACGAAATATTGTTGCAGATATTCGGAATTGATTGAGGTGTGACAATTTTTGTAAAGGGTCAAATCGCATGAGACGCTACGGTGGACTACTCCATGCAGTTTGACTTTTTTTGCATTTTTTTTTTCCAAACTATGTTTTTTAAAAATATGTGAGTGGCATTCAAAATCTATTCGTCCGATCCACTTCAAATTCTGAGACAGCAACACTTTCCATCATATGAAAGGATCATTTTTCGATATTTCTATCGATTTGTCGGTAGCAAATGATTAAGGCCGGAGCCTGAATTAGAAGGTCTGAAACATCGTTTTTTTATTGCTTAAATCGATAGATAAACTATCCAAGAATATATTTACAAAGTAACAGAGGCTAATTATAAATATTTTTGAAGATGCAAGGCCATAAGCAGAGAAGCTATTCATATTTTATATTGATAGTTCCTTCTATTGAAAACTTTGACGCGCGTTTTCTCCAGTTTTCATTTTTATCCAAAGTATTTGACCAAGGTATTTAAACCAAAGTTTATTTCCTTCGGTATGAAAATCTCTGCTAAGTGAATTAAAAAAGTCGTTGAAAAAGTCTTTTTAAATATTTTTTATAGCACGTTAAAATGTTTTTTCTTAACACATTTTTTTCAAACCTGAGAAAAGCCTGACGATTTTTTCAGCTTTTTATTAATTCACCCAGAAGAAAAATATATGACTATTGAAAAGTTGATTGGTTTTTTGTTTCAGTCAAGAGTTACGCGCTGCATCTTTCCCGCCGATTGGGGACTGCAGTGGTGAGACGCACATGGAATAGGCTGATAAATCTGCAGTCATTTATTATTTCATGTTGAACATTTTTTAAACTATATTTCAATTATACATTAATAGATACCTCAATGTTTACTGGACTCACTTGTCTTTCTCCCTTAAGGGGAGATATACACCTAGGAGCCGGAAAAAGGTCATTTTTTGTGAATAAAAAAAAAACTATTTGAAATTTCGGATTGGGGTTTTAATTATCTAAAAGTATATACATTTAAAAATATGTTTAATTTTCTTTATTTAAAAATATCAAAAATATACAAGGATATTGTATTATCCTTGATATGAAATTTCGGATTGGGGTTTTAATTATCTAAAAGTATATACATTAGAAAATATGTTCAATTTTCTTTATTTAAAAATATCAAAAATATACTTGGAGCGTCGTAAAAAAATCTGCGTATACGGTACCCACTGGCGTTTCTTCAAAAATGATCTGAAAAAAATAACCAAAAAGATTATTAAATTAGATACTATAATCTAGTACTTGTCATAGCCGATTTTGAAAATATCGATTTATGACAAAATGGCGGACGCTTGAACATAGTGATTTTTGGGCCAAAAAGTAGTTATTATTTTGCTTATAAAACAAAAACTAAGTAACGGAAAAAAAATCCTATGACAAGTACTAGATAATGGTGTATAGAATAACCACAAAAAACCTCAAGGCAATCGGTTCATTGGTTTTCGAAAAATTTTGGGTACCGATTTGAAAAACGTGGTTTTGCGAAAAACGCGTTTGAAAATTTGGGAATGAATAAATCATGAGATTTGTCAACTTACATGGAATCATCGATACCAGGCCCATAGTGTAGGTCTTCTATGGTCGACGGAATGTTCATAGCTTCTAAATTCTCAACCTCGACTATCTAGGTGTATATCTCTCCTTAAGGCTCCGGCCTTAAATTTGTCTTTTTTCTGGTTGAAAATCGATCTTTTTTCGATAGAAAACCCACAGAAAAAAATCGATCCAAAATAGTTCAATTCCAATAATCGATCCATTTTATTTACGTTTCACCCCATCAAGCATAATGAAATAACTTAATAAAACTTTAACTATTTCCTTCGTCGTAATGTCGTAATTTTTATACAAAGTAGCTATTTCATTACGTAAATTAAGGCGGTATTCAAGTTTTGCAATTGACTGAACTGGGGGTAAAAGCAATGGATAAGATTTGCCGGCCGATACACAACCAGAAGACCACTGGAAAATCAACATTTATAATATTATTGTGAATATACAACACCGATATGACAATCTACCATTAGCTCATGGAGTTGACGCATTTTTTAATTGGGTATGAAAAAAACAAGAGAATTCCATGAATAATTATGAAAAAATATTAATAATTGGTACGTCAGCCCAATAAGCTGAAGCAATGGTCATAAAAAACATACTTTTATTTTGAGATAATGAAATAAATGCTGAAAATTGAAGAAAGCATATTAAAAAGGAGTACTGCCCTAACTTATATAAACTTTTCCCAGCAGCATTGGTACTCCCAGTGAGCTCCGCCGGCTGCGGGAAAAGTTTTTTTTCGCCATGAGGCGGATAAAAACGTGGGTAGAAGCACAATGCTTCAGGAACGATTCTCTCGTAAGTGGCTCTTGAACATTGTGGCAAAAAAATCCAGATGAAAAGGTATCGGGCCAATTTGCAGAAAAAAATTAAATACTAAGACTTATTTATCTGAGTACCTACTGAAAGTAGAGTTTAATGGTAACCGAATTAAGGGAGGGCTGACTACTGTGTCAGGCCGAAAAAGGGCGTTTTTCCGAATTATCTTTGACTTCCACTTTATTTATTTGGGATTTGGTAAAAAGGTATATTATTAAGCACAAATTGTACTTATTTCGTGTGAAATCCTATTTAAAAAAATAAATAAAAATTAACGACGCTATTGAAGTATTAGAGCCTCTGAATAAAACTTGTGGTCCAACGCCCGATCGATAACTCGACAATGGTTGGCCTGAAAAATAAAAAAGTTTTATAACCTGTATAAAAAAAAACTAAATCGAAAAACAGCTACGGTAGCTGTTTTTTGATTTCGTTTTCGAGAAGTAAAAAAATTACAAAATGGCGGGTGTTAAAAAAGTCAAATTTTGGCAAAATTTTTACTTACATTCGGGGCTTAAAAAATGAACTTCCAATTTAAAAAAAGAAATAAAAAACCAGCTACTTACAACGATAGCTACTGCAATTACGAAAATGTTGGTTTCTTTTCACTTGAAAATTGGATAATTATAGCTAGAGTTAGGATGCCGGCCAGGTCGAGAAAATTCGTTTCGAGGAAAACGCGATTGAGAGTTTTAGTATGCGTAAATCGGTGCGCTACCTGCTCTCACTAAATCGTCTGTAACTTGATCAAGTTTCAATACTCCAACTTGAAATTTTTTTCACATATTCTTAAATATGTATATTTAGAGAAAATGAAAAAAATCGATTTTTTCCCGCTTTAAGGGCCTATACCAGTGTGACACTTTCAAAAAATCGATTTTTTTTGCCTTTTTCGACAGTTTATACTTTCAAGAATATCATTATCATTTATATAAATATCATTTTATCTTGCACAAATCGATAGTTAAATCTTTAAACGCGTTTTTCTAGAAATGAGATTATTCAAATTTGCTGACATTGTAATTCAAAAAGCAATTATCCGATTGACTTGAAATTTGAACTGAGTACTTTTGAATATATTTACTCTACAATGACGTAGGATATTTTTGATTGGATGAAAATTGACGATTTGGCGTTGAAAATAACGACCATTTTGTAGGCAAGAAAACAGACTTTTTTCCATAACTACGCCATTTTGTTAGATTTTGATATTTTTCAAAAATCCTACGTCATTGCACGGGAAATACCTTCCAGTTTAACGACATTTTTTTTCCTTTTTCGGTTTCAGCTACTCAAGCGGCAGGAATCATGTCAGCAGTGGAGGAACTTTTTTTTGGCGCCTCCGAATGCAGCGCGTAAGTCGCTTGGATCTCAATATTTTTCTATGAAAAAATTATGCAATATAGGTCAAATATAGCCAAATATATTCTACATTTTCCGAAACATTTAATTGAGTACTTTTCTCGAAATAAATTTCCGAAAATCACCTAAATTTTCAGCGTTCACACTGGTATATCCCCTTAAAGAATGACGAAAAATTAGATTTATATCAAGAGTTTGATATAAATGTTCATACGAACGTGTGATTAAATTATTTCTTTTTTTTTATATTATATTTTTTACATTTTTTAATATTTTACGTGTCTCACGTGATTATCGACTATTATGTAATTTTTTTTTTATCGTGACCACAACAATTTTTTTTTGTCAGCCCGGTCCCTCTTGGCCCCCAGGAAAAATATCTGGCTCCGCCAATGCTTTCGACTGAACCGAGAGATTTATTCAGCGCCAAGAACCGTGCACGTGACTGCGATCTCGAGACCCGAAAAATATTTTCTTCGTAACGATGACAATAAGAACGAATTATTGCCATATCACAGATCACAGGTACGATAATTCTGCACCGATTGGAGAAAGTCCGTATCAGATACGCTACGAGGAACGAAAAAAAAAACAACAAAAGATAACAGCTCTCGTCCCTGGGATTGAGCGAGAAAAAGAGTCTTCTATTAGTCTTACATGCCAGGCTGTAATGCTTGAGAAAACTCGCACAATCGTAATTTAACGAGCGAGTGTTATCGTTGCATGTCCGCGAACGATTATTCACTCCGCGGTTGTATTATTAATCACAATGTTGCCGTGATACGGGTATACATAAATATACGAGAGTGTAATTACTCACTGCTGCATGCGTTACAAAACTCTGTACGACCGCAATGCAACACATCTCGCGAAGTCCTGGGATAATGGCTGCGGAAGTTGCCGCCGCCGAGTGACGTTGTCGAACGCGAATAATCACTGTAATGAACTCAATCACAGCTGCTATATACAGGGTATTTGGCACATAGGCCGACATCATTTTTTGGGGGATTGGGGGAAGGACACTCGCTACTTTTTTCTCCCTTAAACCCTATGTCCTAAGTGTCACGGTAATTAAGATATGAATTTTTAATTAGTTTTGTCAATTACTCGAAATTTCGCCTTTAAATCGTCATAACTTTTTTGTTTGTGGTTGTAGCAGCACGTAATAACTTTTGTTGTATTCTGGTGTGTATGTTTATTATGAATAAATCATTATTTCATACAATTGGTTTCAAGGAAATGACTAAGAGCTTCAAAATTCTTTAAAATGCGTAAATGTATGAAAAATGTCAACTTCTAAATTATAAAAAAATAACTAAAAGCTATTTTGAACTTCGCTTTGTTTCAAAAAATTCTCTAGCTTATACCCTTTCCAACGGTATGCTACATGTCATAGAAATAATTCATTATGTGATCAAAATAATGAGAATAAGTTTTTTATAATGATTTTTCGTACATTTAAACATTTTTAAGACTGAAAGCTCAAGAATCACTTTCTTGAAACCAATTGCATCAAATAATGATTTATTTATAATAAACATACATTGCAGAATACAACAAACGTTATTTCGTGATATTACAACCACGGATAAAAAAGTTATGACGATTTGAAATCGAAATTTCGGGTAATTAAAAAAAAGAAAATAAAATCATATCTTAATTACCGTACTTAGGACGTAGGGTCTAGGGGTGGAGAAATTACCAAATGACCCCCCCAATCCCCCACAAAAATATATCCGTCAATCCGCAAAACACCCTGTATATGCGAATAACATTATTTCCGCGCGAAAGAGAGAGAGAGAGAAAGAGAGAGAGAGAGAGAGAGAGAGAGAGAGAGAGAGAGAGAGAGAGACCCTCAACAGGCACGAATGCAAGAAAAAGGAACAAATTAAAAATAACACGATTAATAATAACCCGACAAAGAATGAAAAATATATGACAACGAAACAATGTTTCAAAAGTTTGAGGTTTCTTATCGGTCGTGGCAACAAATGAACGGTAATTTATAATCGTACGAAGAGTTCATGTTTGTGCGAATAAGCGTGCGTATATGTATGTATGCGGAAATGTGATTTCAAAGCCTCGGAGAACCGTCCTCGAAACAGCCAAATGTGATGATAGTCAACTTAACATCGATATGACGTGTTCAACATGTCCCTTTCCCATATACACTAGTGAAATTAATTCCGGACACCTTAATTTTTTACTTCTTTTTTAAATACAAATTGAGCGGAAATAAGTTCAATTTATGTCAATAATATACCGCTTTTGTAAATCCTAAATAATGTAGGAAAAAAAATTGGAAAAATGACCTTTTTCGGCTCGTCACAGTGGTGTCACCCCTTAATCAGTTATGCCTAGTTGTGACGGTCAGAAACAGCTCCTCGTTGGGATTTTTTTAGTCGAAAATCGGGATGAGGTATTTCTACAAAAATTAGGTATTTGAAAAAGTTTAATCTGAAGAACACTTTATAATTTATTGTGTGAAAATATTAAATTATAAGAGATTTACACCGATTTAGTATACACCGGAAAAAAACCTTCGATCAAATACTACATTTTCACATCTAGAAAGAGCCCTAAAAATTTTACAAAGATCGATGGAGTAGTCTGAGATATTTTTCTCACCGACTTTGAAAACGTACTTTCGAGAAAAAAGCGTTTAAAGTTTCGAACGACGCTCCGAGCGTTCCGACGGGCGTCAACATAACAACCTATAAATCTGTCAATTTTGATCCGATCACCTTAAAATTTTCCGGCACCATTTACAAGATGATATACTTGTCAAAATATATCGGTTTTGAAAAAAGTGTTCTTTCGACTTTTGCAAGTACGCATAACCCCTTAATAGAAATTAGCTTATATTTACGCGGTAAATGTATATTCGACTACGCTGAAATGATACTGTAATGTTTTTATTTTAATCTATAGTATTCCAATTAATATTTGCCTCAATAAGCCGACTTTAGTAAGAATATAAAATATACACGATTATAGCCTAAAAATGATTAAAAAATGCGAAATTAAAAAAAAATGTACAAAATAATCCAGAATTAGTTCAACTTACTTACACATACGCGGTTCGATGCAACAGCATATTACGCCACAGCGGTGAGTTTACGTTTGCGCACTTTTGATGCATCGTTGCGGCTCGTCGAAAATCGTCTCGCTTCAGTGCGCACCGTTAATCACCCGCGTTTGTTCAATATCATCATTCGAATAGGCAGAAACAATCTTTCGCTCGAGTTCGCCAGCAAAATAATTATAAATCATTATTCAACGCAAACATTTAAAAAAAAACAGAAAACAGTCAATAACAATTCAAGAACCAATATGTAATTAACAATCTTGTATCAATAATCCGTCGATTCATCGCAATATAAAATGATCCTCTTCATTCCCCACAATCCCGAGACTTTCGTTGAATACGAAACGATTTTGAAATATCTCCCCCTCTGCGAAAACAATGCCACCGATTTTTCATTTTTACCTCCCCCTTGGGAATTCCGTTCGATGCGCCTAATTTGATCGAAAATCGCGAAAGGAACTTGCCATCGTATATGTTCTTTCCATCCGGAGTTGAAGGAAAAACCGGGCGGGATAAGGATTTCGACGTGTCTCGGATGGACGTCCAGGGGAGGGCGGCGGAAGAATAAAGCACACATCGACGCTTAAGTAAGAAACAGGGCTGCTTGTATTTCAGTTTCAAAGACAATCTCGAACAAAAAGAAGAAGAACAAGAAATAAAAACAAATTCGATAAACGTTAAATAACAATAATGCTGAAACAATGAAGAGTTATTATCGTCGATTAAATTGGGAACTCGTTGATTCGTTGGTTGTCTCATTATATGGTCGTACGTACGACGAGAGAGAGTTTTTTCTTTTTTGTTTTTTCTTACAGCCGCATAAGTGTTAAGTTCGGATATTTGACGCTATAGAAGATGATGAGACGCAGGTACACAAGGATATTTCGTCCTTAACATATATATATATATATATATATATATATATATATATATATATATATATATACATACATATAAGTATATATATATATGAACGAGAGGTTAAGGGGGTGGGGGACTTTGTGAGCAAATGTCTCGGGGCATTCACAATGCCACGGGGCATATATAGTTACTATTTAAGAATAATAAATCTATATACAATCGATAGTTCTTTTTTTCTCAATATGCAATATTTATATGTAATAGTTGTTCGCGTGTCTCCTCACATTTACTCTCTTATTCTTCTTCTTCTTCTTGTTACAATATTTATTATTATTCTTCTCCCTCCTCTCTCTCTCTCTCTCTCTCGCTCTCTCTCTCTTAATGACATCACGTCATTTGATAATGCACGTAACACGTGATAATCATCGCGCTACAAGTCTAACAATCGATACTAAAAACTTTGGTTACGCAAAAATAGACGCTGAATTATCGATAGCATATGTGTCGTCACCAACATCTCGTATCCTCACAATTTAATCCGTCCATTATTCACGCCCCCGCGTCTCTCCGCGACTCGCGAGATTCGTTTCCTCGTCGTTCTCTTCACACGCAAAAAGGCATACGGATATGCGACTATGAACAAATTTACAGTAATTACAATAGAGTACGAATATATATGTGTGTGTGTGTGTGTGTGTGTATATATACATATACATATACATATACATACATACATATATATATATATATATATATATATATATATATATATATATATATATATATATATATATATATATATATATATATATATATATATATATATATATATATATATATAATTTATAAATAGTGCACATAGACCGATTACATCCGATCAGTTACGATGATAGTAAGCGCGCGACGATGGGAGAGTACAACAACGATCGATATATTTGTGAAAACCGCGTGTATCGAATCACAATATCGGCAAAAAACAACTTTTCGCATCTCCGACGAAAGCTGCATCGTGTAACGGCGCAATAAACAAAGAAAGAAGAAAAAAAAACATCTTTATGAAAATACGGATGGGCATCGTTCGAATACGAGAGCAATATCGAAAGTCCCGCGGCATTTCCGAAGAACAAGAGAAATATTTCGGAAATTTGAAAAATTCCTCACACAAGTACAAGATCTCCAAAATGAACCTCAATTATTCGGAAAAAAAGAGCAAACGTCATCGACATTTCGATAATTTCCACAATGAAATGTTCGCAATGACGTTGCGTCCGATTCACTTGTAGCGAGGGTCGCATTCGAGGGACGAGCATCCGTGACACGAGGGTGTTTTTGGTCGTGAGACGTTACTGTAAGAGTAATGCGTTTGTTGAAAATAACCGAGAGAACGACGTGCGTACATAGATTCACCGGTAGCGTTGATCGAAACTATAGTCTTTAATTGTCTCGCTCACACCGGATACAAGCGCAATGCCACTTGAGACGAGACAATACCGCCGATCAGTACAGTTTACTCTCCGATCGAAAAGCCCGAATTGGCGATTGTCGCGATGTTATAACCTCGCACTCTCTCTCTCTCTCTCTCTCTCTCTATCAGTCGACAGGATCCCGTGGAAATCACGTGCGGATGATCCAACAGGTATCCACGAATTCGTACGGAAAATCTTTGTATGTGTATCAGGGTGGCGAATAAAATTGATATTTTCTTTCTTCGAAGTTCGAGCGGAAATATGTCAATGTACGGGAAATCATGTGAAAAGTGAGACCTAAAGATTCATTTTTAAAGATGACGCAACCGACTTTTTTTGTATTCCTTATTTGACCTCAAAATTGTGCTTCTTGACGATGTTAATGAAAGAATAGTTACGAAATGTGTTCGGAAGCCGGTAAATATGATTTCCATGAGAAAAACAAATTGATTAATCTTATAGATTGTATTGGAGTGCTGTAAAAAAGCATGGAAAAAAAATCATGTGAAAAGTGAGGCCCAAAGATTAATTTTGAAAGTTCAGACAACCGATTTTCATTTATTTTTTCTAATCTTACCCCAGAATGATGCTTATTGACGTCTTCAATGACAGAATACTTACGAAATGTATTCGGAAGCCATTAAATATGATTTCCATAAGAAAAACGAATTTATCAATCTTTCAGATTGTATTAGAGTACTGTGAAAAAGCGTGGTAAAAAATTAATCTCAAAATTGAGGCCTAGAAATCAATTTTCAAAGTTGACGGAACCGATTTTCATCTATTTTCCTAATTTGACCCCACAATGATGCTTCGTGACTTCTTGACGTCTTCAATAAAATACTAGTTACGTCTTCGAAAGTTAATAAATATGCTTTCCATCAGAAAAACCAATGAACTAATATTTTATATTGTATCGGAGTGCCGACTGCACGTTTTCGCTCCCAAGTACAATAAAACCATAGTCTATGGTGTTCCTCAGATGAGTCTGATCGAGGAATTTTTCCGCCCATTTTCGAGCTATTCATTTTACGTAACTGTCGAAAGACCATAATTTCCGTGTGAAATAAGGAATCTCTTGGCTCGCGTCATCCACGTCGATCCATAGATCTCGAGTTAAATTTTCCACAATTTCGCGCTTTGACGACGAAGAAGAAAATGTCGGATTTTCAGTTCAGCCTTTCATCAGCCTGATACACAAATAACGTTCGGCGTCGCCGTTCATCATATCCAAAGCTTCGTCCATTCGCGCCCTACAGCAAAAAAGAACGCTGTCCACCAACGTTCCTCTCATCATACCAAGCGACGGAACAACGCGCACTCACAGCGAATAATCCACCGAGGCGGCAAGTGCGCGTGGCGCTGCGCGTCGTAGTTTCGCGCGAAAAATCACAGTCAAACAGTTGGTTTCGGCCCGGTGTGTCGAATTGTCCGTGGATCAACGCAGAGCCGTATTTCGGCTCGTGGAGGGGTCCTCACCCATTGGGTGGTCTCAGCCGTGATAATAGCCGATTACTCATGGATGCATACCGGACGCGGCGCCTAGCCGAGGTCCGCCGTAGAGTGAATAGGGTGAGAAGTAGGGTGGTAATCCTGCGGCGGGATGATGGGGCGGCAGGGCTAGTCCGAGGGACGATAGCGAGGGTTGCATGAGGTTCGAGGGTTTCCCGTAAGGATGATAACGGCCGGTGGCCAAAGGGCTCAGCGGTGGTGTCGGATAAGTTCTCGCGAGTAGCGGATGACCCGGCGGTAGTCCAGGTGGTGACAGAAGCGAGAGTGCCGCTGCCGTAGCTGCGGGATCACCCGCCGAAACGCTCGTGTGACTTCGGAGATGTTGAAGAAGTTCCTCGGACGAGGAGAACCTCTTGCCGCAGTAGGCGGTATCGCCGGCGATCCAATTGCACACGTATGGCAATTGGCTGGCAGCCGCGAGGGCGGCCAATTGCGCGTGGGCGTAAGCGGCAGCCGTATGAGCGCTTAGGGGGCCGTATGGTGACGCGGCCGGTTTGTGATCGCACTGTGCGCAACCAGCCGGACAGGAGTTTGCCGTGCTGGTGGGTACTTTGCCGTTGGATGTGGCGAGAAAGTGCGGATTCAATTGGCAACCGGTGCAAAACGGATCGCGACAAATCGGCACGAGGGTGTCGACACCCGAGCCCGTCTTCATTCTCGCGTAGCTCAGATAGGGATTGCTCGCCAGGCCGTTTTTCAGGGCGGCGTGATGCTGCGACATGAGGGAACTGGCCATAACGTCGATCGGCAATTGGTGGGGATAACCGAGATACGCGGCTGACGTGGAGACCGGTAACGTCGAGGCTGGCTTGTAGGTGCCCAACGGTAAGTCCTTCATCGAGGAGTCGACCATCGCCATTACACCGGCTGTACTGTAGGCCGATTTAACGGACATTGGGCTACCCTGGGCCTGTGACACTGCCGATACGTCGGCTTGGAACGAACGCGAGGCCGGCGACTCCCGCGTTGCTTCGCCGTTCGGCGTGACGGTTCTTCGACCCTGGGGAGTCACTGCACGCGCCGATGAGGCACTCTGGTTGCTCGAACACCTCTTGCTACCCGGTGTCCTTGAACGACCGGATGCCGAGTGACTCGAGGCCGCCCTCTGCTGCTCCTCCGGCGTCGAAGCCTTTTCCCTTCCCAGACAGGACTCGTAAGGCTTGAAACTCGACCTCGAGATGCTCTCCGATTGGCCCACTTGGCTAACACCACCCGATGACGATGACGACGACGATGAGGCTGGCGATGATTTGTCTCGCGACTGCTGATCGCTCGATGACTTTGAACCTCCTTTGCCGCTCCCTGAACCTCCTTTTCCACTGTCCAATGTGCCGAGAAGAGACTTGCCCGTCGGCGGATCGGCACCGATCTGACTACACGTCTGGGCCAATAGGGCGAGCGGACTCTTCTTCGCGTCCAACTGCAATCACACAATGAGGTATATGGATCGTTAGAGACGGAGTTCTGAAAGACGGGCGATTTTCGGCGCCGTAGGAATAAACGAGATGATGGCCTTGCGAAATTACCAAGCCCGATTATGTCCTAAGAAACGCGATGAGTACTCGGCCAGAGAGATCTTTTAACGACTATAAGTGCACGCGCGTTCCGGCTGAGATAGCTCGAAGTGTGTTTTGTCTGGTGAATTGGCAAGCGTCCTCCGCACGGACGCGCGCACGAGGATTTCTAACAACCTCGCTATAAAGTTTCGTCTACGATGAAGCTCGAGCCAACGAGGTCAACGCGACGGTCAATTTCCATTGGAGTCTTTCGAATGCGGATGAATTCGGCTTGACTCGCTTCCGATTCGTGGCACTTGGGCAAATCATAATGGGTGGACGAAAGCAGAGTATTCGGCAATTTTTTTTTATAAATTTACCAGCCTTTGCCCGGGCCTTTGACTCGCGGGGGTGGAGAATTTTTTCCATTTTGTCGGAATCCTTTCTAGGGTCATGTTGGATCGAGAGTTATGGACTGAAGTCGTGAAAAACACGGTTTCTATGTAGCTAAATGAGAACGTTTTTCATATAGCTTGAGGGGATGGGCGACAGTGATCAGAGAACGTTTTCCATATAGCTTAAGGGGATGAGCGACTGTGATAATTTGTTTAAATCGGTCGTTCCATGAGGTAACTTGAATTGAAGAGGAAGGTCCAGGATCGCTGATTTAAGGTAAACTTATTCTTACAACGATAGAACTGCTTGTAAAACTGCAAACGCGATTTTCTCGAAACTGGATTTTTCAAAACGGTGTACACGATTTCTCGGCATCTGATGAACGAATTGACTTGAAATTTGGTACACTTGTTCAGTGTAGTAGCCGTTCAAACGTGACAGACGTTCTTCTTCTTAAATTTCTCTTTCATTGGTTATTAACAATAATGATGTCACTTTCCCTCGAAGAATCGAAAAAAAAATTGAAATTTTTTTTTTATGATTGCAACACGATGACAAAAAACTCGGTCAAGTTCCAATGTTATCTCTTTTAAGAAAAAAATCATGTTTTTTTGTTCGGATCAACCAGGTGGCTAAAATCGAATACACCGTTGGGCCCCACGCAAGTTCATGGGTCCTTCCCGAGATTGTTCATAACTTGATTATTCATATTTTTTAATGAAATTTCGTACACAACTTTGTCAATGTATATTTCTACAGAATGAATTTTTTTAAATAACCTTGCTTTTTGGTTCGCCACAGTAGCCTAACCCCTTAAGGCGGTAGTCTGAATAAGAAGGTCCAGAAAATCGTGTTTTCTATTGCTTAAATCGATAGATAAACTATCCAAGAATATATGTACAAAGTTACAGAGGCCAATTGTGAATATTTTCAAAAATACAAGGCCAAAAGCAGAGAAGCGATTGATATTTCATATTGATATTTCCTTCTATTGAAAACTTTGAAGCGCGTTTTCTCCAGTTTTCATTTTCACGATTTTCCCAAATTGCCGGGCGTGACAGCAAAAAAACTAAACGACCTATTGAATCGAATCAAAGTTTATTTACATCGGTGTGAAAATCTCTTCTAAGTGAATTTAAAAAGTCGTTGAAAAAGTCTTTTTCAATCATTTTTATAGCACGTTAAAGTGTTTTTTTAACACGATTTTTTTTTTTCAAACCCGAGAAAAGATGATTTCACGATTTTTCCAACTTTTTCTTCATGCACCCAGAAGAAAAATATATGACACTTGAACATTTTATTGGTTTATTCGGTTCAGTCAAGAATTACAATCTGCATCTTTCCCGCCGATTGGGGACTGCAGTGGCAAGACGCACATGGAATATGCTGACAAATCTGCAATCATTTATTGTTTCATATCAAACATTTTTTTCATCTATTTCAAATATACACGAAAAGATACCTCAATGTTTACTGGGCTCACTTGTTTTTTTCCCTTCTAAACAAATTCCCGAAAAAAACGCTTTCTTTGGACCTCCTACTTCCGGCTCCCGCCTCAATATGAACTCGTATTCACATCAACGGAAAAAAGGATGAAAATTGTGTCAGATAATGGTTGAAGCTAGAAAGTGTTTTCCCATTGGCTATCTGCTGATGAGCATCCTGATAAATGCCGAATTCCTTCTAAAAGGGAAATTGCAATTTCCCAGATTGTACTTGCCGGATCAGGATGAACCAAAGTACAGACAACTTCTGGAGGCGTTTGCTCTCACACATCAAACATTTAAGAACAAATCTACAGCCGTTTTCAGGTTAACTGCGATCAGACACAGCTAGACAACATTTCCAGAATTTACACATATCCCGTCACCATCCTATTCTAACCTGGACAGTTTATTGGCCAGCTAAAAAACACTGCATTGTTCATCATAGTATTTTAGTTTCCCGGTAAAAGACGGTATCGGGACGCATTGATATTGGCAAGTCTGGTCAATTCATCGTCCGCTTTGATTCACGGGAAAAAATTATCGAGTTGCACCCATAAGTTCATCAGTTTCCTCAGTTAATTAAAATCCGTTACAATACGTTTGCCAAATGAATTCCCGTTAATGAAATCAGCCGGTCGATCATTTACTCGTTCCGCACTCATCTCAAAGATGATTATTCCTCGGCCATCAATATTTCATTCGAAGCTCCGAAAGCCTCGACTGCTATTATTCCCCAAGTGGAAAACTGATTATTCATGGATTCGCGATACACCGAAAGATTTTGTTCGCTCATTCTCTGAAGAGCCTCTCTCTCTCTCTCTCTCTCACTCTCTCTCCTTTGTAGAGCAGGATGACGAAGAGAATTGAGTTTCAAAGGAATAATAATTTCTTTTCACTTTGGAGTCGCGTCGAGTGTGTCGCGTTAAAATGTCGGAACGCCTTTGAAACGAAACGGAGCTCTAAAAAAATGGGGTAAGCGAAGAAGAGAGAGAGAGAGAGAGAGAGAGAGAGAGAGAGAGAGAGAGAGAGAGAGAGAGAGGTCGCAAGTTTTATGACGCATGCATAAAGTATGAGTGATAAAAATGCGGCAGGGAGGTGCGGGAATTGAGCGAGTGGCATAACTATATACTTTTTATTCAGATTGCTTCCAATCAACGCAGCCATTCGATAACGCAATTCGACATTTAATAACATTCCTCTTTTTTTACCCTTTTATTAAACAAAAACTGCGGGTTGGGGCTCAAAAGAATTTCACATTTATCACAATAACACAAACATTTGAGATGTGAAAGCGCGCCTGATCGCGGGTGCAACGGGTCAGGGGGAGAGGGCTGTTTATCGAAAAATACGGGAGTAGCAATGTTTACAGCAATCGCCGATAAAACAAGGCAATGTGTGTCAAGCGTGTGTTCCCTGACGTAATTATAAACATGCCGCGAATACGTCGAACCGATTACAACGTTCATGATAATAATAAACCATACAGCTGTTTTATTATCAACAGAATGAAAATTGGCATCGGCGCACATTCGTATCAACAACGTAAATTCAGCCAATTATTCTGCAAACAAAACAAACATTGCTGATTTTTTTTCTTCTTCGTATTGCCGTATTATCTTTAGCACATTCAGACTACAAAAATCATTAAAACATTTTTGAGAATGTTTATTCAATATTTATAACCAAATACTGCAAAAAATAGTTTAAAAAATGATTAAAATAATGAGGTAAAAGAATCGAGGAGCATTTTTTATTGCAACGATGCAATGTTTAACACCACGAAAATTCTCCTTGATTTTTTTTCTTTATTTCTATCATTATTTAAAAACTTTTTTTTGCAGCTTTTAGTTACAAATTTGTAACACGGATGCTCAAAAAAATGTAGTGAATTTCGTCGTCTAAATGGGTTAAAAAAACGGGAATACGGAAGAGGAAAAACATTGTTTTCGTTGCATTCTAACGATGCAAACTTCAATACCATTTCCTGCTGCTAAAAATATTCCAGCTTTGTTTCCATTCGTTTGTATTTCCGGAACAATTATCCTTTCGCGATTTCGCTAATTATTCTCTCGAAGCAATTTGCGATTTCGCGATGGAAAAATAAAAAGTCACGGGCGATAATTTACCGCGGATTCGTAAATGTGTGTAACGATAGCCGGAAACGTTTGACGGAAGGCTCGCCGGTGACGACGCGAATCCGGGCGTAAATGTCTCGGCGTGTCGGCTCTCTCGACGATTGACTGACAATTCGTTAATAGACTTCTCGCTTTCGGACAGCGTCTTAATTCCCCGGAGCGCTTGCCAAGTCCGCCGGGACGTCGCGATATCTCGTACGACGATAAATCCGTTTCGCTCCTACTGTGCGAGCCACCAAAGCTTCACACTCACTAGCTGACAATTAAAATGTAAAAGAAACCAATGGTGGTCTTTCCCCGACAAGCGAGATGACAAATCTATACCTGAATGTGAAACCGAAATATTGTACACGTCATCTATCCAATACTCTCGAAGGCTCTCTTACAAAAATGTCTCCTCGCGGTGAGATCGAAGTTTGTATCGTTGGAATGCAAAGAACATGATTTTTTTTTACTTTTTAAATTTCTCGTGCAATATTTGAGCTGCAAAAATTCGTCAAACATTTTTTAGGATGGTCGTTTAGAAATCTACAAACGACATGTGCAAAAAAAGTTTTCGTACAATAATCCAAATAACGAAAAAAAAATCTCGAATACTCTCTTAAGAAAGTGTCTGCTCGCGAAGAGATCAAAGTTTGTATCGTTGGAATGCGAAGAATATGATTTTTTTTACTTTCCAAATTTCTCGTGGTATATTTGAGCTGCAAAAAATCGTCAAACATTTTTTAGGATGGTCGTTTAGAAATCTACAGACGAAATGTGCAAAAAAGATATTTCGCACGATTGTTCAAGTAACGAAAAAAAGTCTCGAAATCAAAGAATCAAGTCTCGAAGTCAAAGAATAGGATTTTTGCTAGTTTTTTCAAATTTCTCATGGCAAATTGGAGCTGCGAACAATTCGTCAACCATTTTTTTGAATGCTCGTTAAAAAACCTCCAACCAAAATTTGCAAAAAAAAAGTTTTCGTCCGATAATCCAAATAACAAACAAACAAAAAAACTCAAAGACTCTCTCACAACATTTTTTCCTCGCGATGAGATCAAAGTTTGCATCGCTACTGCAATCAATACGATATTTTTTATTTCTCAATTTCCTCACGGCAGATTCGAGCTATAATCCGTCGAACATTTTTTTGGGGACGTTCGTTTAAAGAGCCCCAACCGAAATTTGCAAAAAAAAGATGTACGATAATCCAAATAACGAAAAAAAATTCCAAAGACTCTCTCACAAAAATGTTTCTTGGCGATCAGATCGAACTGTGCATCGTTGAAATGCAATAAAAATGATGCAAATTTATTGCATTCCAACAATAAATTCGGAATTTTTTTTCTCACATTTCTCACAGCGAAATTGAGCCATAATTCGTCGAACATTTTTCACAATGCTCTTCGAAAAATCTCCAAGCTAAATTTGCCAAAAAAGTTTTCCTACGATAATCCAAAAAACGACGACAAAAATACACAACGATGAATTTCCGTTGACTTTCAACAATGCAATCTTCAATGGCATTCCTCGCGCCACGTTTTGGTGACGCAAGCAAATCCCGAAAAACTTCCGTCGGTACATCCTCGTTTTGAAACAACGAACTGACAAGTACACTTCTGTGCTCATAAATATATTCGTTTTTAATGCAAAAATATATGCATTGTATTGCCGTTTCGCTGTTGAGCAGATTTATGCCCAGCGTAAAGTACACAAGACTGAGAGAGCGCTGAAAGTCTTGCCAGGATTTGCTGATGCGACCCGAAATAGTGTGCCCAAGCGTTTTGGTCGTCGTCCGCCGAGATGCGCACTTTGCATGTATGTATGTGTAAGTTTAATGGAAATGTGAAAAGGCAAAGCGCGACGGGCCTCGGTGAGACGTTGACGGAACGTTACGCGCATATACGCCATGCAACTTTAATGAGCCGTTAACGAACAAACTAATACATACACACTGACACACACACACACACACACACACACACACATATATATATATATATATATATACACATACATATATACATACATACATACATACATACATACATACATACATATATATATATATATATATATATATATATATATATATATATATATATATATATATATATATATATATATATATATATATATATATATACAGAAACGATTGGCCTCATGCGTCAGTCCCGACGAATTTCGTAAGGCTAGTCACGAATCGAGGCTTCCGCGCGTTCTAAAATTTCGATGCAAACGAGCCCCTGCTATTAAATATATGCGTTCGGAGATTCTCCGGTAACGCGGCAAACCACCGTAAAACTCGGCCCATTTGCATGCGTTACGCAGGATTCTTTAGCTCACGACACAATGAGCAGATGCGTGAAGAAATTTCGAAATTCGCTCGTTCCACGTCGCTATCTCGCGTACTCGTCCTGTTATTCATTCTCTCTCTCTCTCTCTCTCTCTCTCTCTCTCTCTCTCTCTCTCTCTCTCTCCTCCCCCCTCTCTCTCTCCCTATCTTTATATATGTGTATATAATTTTAGTTGTAGATGCGGGTACACTTATATACAACTGAAATTTGGCTTTGCCTTCATGTCGGATTATGCGAGACGGTACTCGAAAGACAAAAGAAAAGAGACGGAAGATACTTTGGAGACCGGCATGTATACGAAATGCTTCCATATAAATATTTAGCGGTTTTTATGTGCGTCGGGTGGGGTGTTTATTGCGATATATATATATATATATATATATATATATATATATATATATATATATATATATATATATATATATATATATATATATATATATATATATATATATATATATATATATATATATACACACATATATATGTGTGTGTATATGTATGTATATAATAGTGTATGCGTGTGTACGAGCCACGAAATGGAGCAATGAACGAGACGCTAAGGAGAGACACGTCGATTATACTAAATCGACGACTCTCAAGAAATCACAGCTATTCATGGAACACACTCATTATTCTCGCTCGCGCGCAGACGCTTTGTACAACGAAATCTTGCCGGTTATGTGGCCCCCGAGCGCGCCCTGCTCCGGACAGGTGCCTCGAGTATGGAAAAACGCCTAATTAACGGGCTACATCTAATTAGGTGAGTAAAAAACTGCATTTACCAAAAATATTTTTATTTCATAGCATCACTTTTTAGCTATATTCCCTGAAAATTTCACTGGATTATTACTCAAATTCAATGAACTACCTAGGTGGGTAAAACATTGCATTTTCCAAAAATATTTTCATTCCATAGTATGACCTTTGAGCTATATTCCCTGAAAATTTCATTGCAAAATTTTCTAAAATTGAATGAGCTACAGCTTCTAATAGTCGGTCGGGCGAGCGGTGCCAGCACCAAATTTCAAACGCGTTTTTCTCGAAATTCGGTTTTTGAAGTTGGTGGACATGATATCTCGAAAACCACTTGATGGATTGATTCCAAATTTACAGGAGATACGACGAGAAACATTTAAAATTCGTTGACGATCTCACTTTTTTTAAATGGATCTTCATTTTTTAACAGTTACGTAAAAATAACGACTCTTTTCATAGACTTTGTACGCTCGAGTTTCAATTCGTCGCCGCGTTGTTAATCAAAATTATTTTAAAAATCGACGATCGTCAACGACTCGTTTTTATTGTCAACTTGAATAACCCGTTTGGTTTTGAGATTTCCGATGCACCGTTTCAGCTGGAGAGTGTCCACCGCCAAACGTGTTTGGTAATGTATTTTAAAGGCTCTTAATATATACCTTTGTGTTCAAAAATGCGTTTCTTTTTCACCAACCGTCTACCAGAAACACAAATTCGGTATTTGGCCATTTTTTCGGCCCTCGATGTGGATGTAGACCCTTAAGCAGAATATGAGCTTAAAAGAGAGATTGCAAAACCAGTCCGTCGGAAATTGGGATGATTGATGATTCTGCTTTTGGACACGATGAATGTTTTCTTGGATTTTTATCGAGGCTTAAATGTGGGTAGTCATTTTTCAAATATGCGCGAGACCGGTTTTCAAAGTAAGTTGATTGATCATTGGGGAAAATATTTCTGGGAAAAATCTAACGCGGAAACATATATAAACTGATGAAATGTTATCACCAGAATGCTGAGAAAATGAGTTTTCAATGGTCATTCTTTTATTTGGGTAAATTAAATTTTGTAATATATGTGTATGCATATCTATATATATTAATTTATTTATATTTCACCAGATTTAATGCAAAAATCAAGCTACGAACTTCGATCTTAACATTAGTATATTTATACAAATGATATGTGATCGCCAGAATGTCGAGGAAATTAGTTCTCGACGATCATTATTTTATTTGGATAAAGTCATTTTTTAAAATCTAAATATTTATATATACTTCACAAGATTTAATGCAAAAATCAAGCTACGAACTTCGATCTTAACATTAGTATATTTATACAAATGATATGTGATCGCCAGAATGTTGAGGAAATTAGTTTTCAATGATCATTCATTTATTTGGGTAAAGTAAATTTTGTAATATATATATTTCACAAGATTCAAAGCACAATGCAAAGTACGAACTTCAATTTAAGCATTGGTATATTTGTACACGTGATATCCGATCGCCAGAATGTCGAACAAATTAGTCGTACAATTAAACGATCATTATTCTTTTATCGATAAAATGTTGTAATATAAATATATAGTACTGGTCAAACGTATTCGATCACATTGGATAATTGGTAATTTTTTTATCAGTTTGGATCATTCCAAATCATATTAGAACAATATAATTCACGTTATTTCTTATTCTACGCAGATACTATATAGCTCTAGAAAACGAATTCATTATTCTAATATAATATTGCAATTATCGAAAGTGATCGAAAACTTTTCACCGGTACTGTATTTCCCAAAGTATACCGCACGATTCCAGGCACGAATTTCGATTTTCCCGGTGTAGCATTTACGTTGAAAAAATTATAAACACATTTTTTGTATGTGTGAAGTAAATATTTTTATGAATAACGATTTAACTTTGCGTGAATATATATATATACAGTGGGTAAAAAAAGTATTTGTAAATCTCACACGAAACTGTTGTTAATTTGGCTTTAGTTGTTTGTTCGTGTTTTCCCAAGATTTTTGTAAGCAGACACCATGTATATTTACGATAAGCTATCGAACACGGAAAATGCATAAAGCATTAAATTTTTTTCGAACGATAATTTGAAAAAGACGACGTGAACAAATAGTTGTTTTTACCTACTACCTGTATATATATATATTGGTCTCTACAAAGTGTAAAAATTATCCGTCTCGATCAAAGTTTAATAGTGTTGTTGATTGCATCGTTTCAATGTACCGAATATTCCACTTGATTTGTTAATTTCTTCATTTTTATTAATATCTACGATCTTTATTGCGACTTTTGGTTACATATTTGTTTTAAGGCTTCTCAAAAATGTTTCCGTGACTTTCGTAGCCCAAATGTGCTAAAAAAATAATGAAAAATACATTTTCATTGCATTCCAACGACGCAAACTTCAATACCATAAACATAAACAATAATATTATAACAAAACAGCATCAACTTTTTCTAAATACGTCTACCGCTAAGATGCCCACTCGCTCGCTATTCGTCGCTCCGAAACGTTCATCGAAGCACCCGTTATCGTTACATATAAAAAATGAGGAATTCCAAAAGAAAAGCACACGAACATAGTCTGAAAAAGCTTCGTTCGAGCTGGTACTAACCGTGGTTGGCAGAGGCGTGAGATATTCCGGCCGGAGATACTGATTAGCGCTGGAAGTCAGCATGTTTGATTTCTTTCTTCCGTTCTCTAATCACAAAATTTCCGGAGTAGCGTTTTCCCTTTTTCCTTATTCTCCGTTCTTTCTCAATCTCCGATAAACGAATAAAAGCTCGCACGTTGCACTCGCCTCGTGCACCACACTGAGATATTTCACCGGGTATAACACGGCCGCGAGCACATATTCGCGAGATACGAGCCCCGATTGATCCGCAAAAGCGGTCAATTTATCGCAACCGCAAGTGTCTCAAGCTCGGATTCTCAGGCCGATTGTTTCAGTCCTCACGATCGCCGGGCTCTACCGGTCGAAGCCATTCGTCCTAACCCCAACCGGAAGTGATGAAAATAAAAACGAAAATCAAGCAATCACAATTGAGCTCGGTTCACATGGGAACGCGCAACTGATCCATTCTCCTCGACAGGGAGAAAACTCCAGATCGACAAACGACGAAACTTCCAATGGATTTTTTTTTTTAATTTGGCAGTTCACCACCTACTTCAAAATTCACGAATCACACTTAGGCACTCGTTTGTTATTCTCGCTTGTTGGGGTTTGTTTTTCGACTTTTTTTATTCTGATGATCGTACGGAGCAGACGACACGATAAAATAAAGTAGCACAGCCGGAACGAGACTCACGTGACGGGCTCCGAGTCGCGACTGTCCTCCACTTTCGAGTCGAGCTTCACAAGCCGCGCGCGCGTTCCC
>OY723391.1:23988541-24021041 GCA_963210295.1 Ophion ellenae | reverse complement strand
ATAACTTCTTTAATTATTAACATTTTTCATGGAATTTAGTACAGAACTTTGTTAATGTACAGTTAAATAAATGTCCAAACACTTTTTTAATTCGTAGATCTCCGGCCGAAATCTGTGCTAAAAATGTATCTTTTACCTTTCTATTTTACACAGAATAATAAATTGATATTCCATATGGAATCAAATTAAATATACATATATTTTCCAGACTTCTATCAAGGCAGAAAATGATTCAAGTCAAAGACAAGTAAAATCTAAATATTGGATAATTCTGCAGTGAAAAATCATCTTGTATCGTAAGTTCACGGATGTAGAAAATTATTTCCGTGAAATTCAAGTCAATTATGAATATTACGTAATTCCGTAATAAATTCTTAATTTTTCTTCACGAGTTTACCGAAACAGAACGTTAATTACATTTTTTCATCGAGTGCAACATTATTTACTGAATGAAAACAATCATTTTTCGTATATTCCCTGATGCGTGAAATTCGGTTAATTACGTTATCACAATCCCACAGCGGCAAAAATTCTAATTTTGGAGCACATAAGTTTGTAAATAAGCCAACCTGTATAGTTTGAGACGTGTCTGGGGACACGCGACAAAAAATATCTCCGCTTCGTGGCTCAAATTGACAAAAGTGTATTCCGATGGCAGTCGCGCAGCTGTCGCTACGCGGACGCACTCGGATAAATATCTGTCTTTCTGTCAGGCGCGTATACAAGACTTTCTCCCGGTTTCAAATTCGTCACGGCAACTTGACTCTGCTCGTGAGGAACCCTTGTCAAACGTCCTGTAGCCTCCCCGTCCGCGGTGGGAAAACTCACTGACCCTCATCACTCGCTTTAACGAGATTTGCATTCGGCTAATCGTTGGCCATATATCTATACGTTCCCTATAGTGTTGGTTTTTTGTCCAGGCGCGTGCCTAAGGAATGAAAAATTTCTTCCGGAAAATAACCGAAGACTTCGGACTTACTTACAAGGCCTCCGGATAATTCAGCATGTCTACACATAAATCTCAAGCCTGAAGCCTGTAGTTATTTTCCGAAAAAAAAATATATATATGGCGAAAAAAACGATGAGGAAAAATTCAACTCCGTTCCGAAAGAGAATATCATTTTTTTCAGTTTTTAAAATCCATATTTCAATTGTTAAGAATGTGAGTTGCCGGAGAAAATAAATTCCATTTCCATTTTCTGTCGTATGTTATTAATAATTTATTGAACGAATATATGTCTCTATACACAAATATACAAATTTTGTCAACAAGTTATAAATCAGATTAGACGCCTGGCAAAATCAATCAAATGGAAATAAAATTAATTTTTTTACGCTCCTAATCATTCGATTATCAAAATAAGATGAATAGAAAAACGAAAAAAAAACAACTTTATTGGGACGAAGGTGAATTTTTCCGGATAGTATAGGGTACACTGACCAGTGAATGGACAAAAGCTGATTTATATTTGAAATCAGTCAAGAATATGAAATGCCGATAAAAACTCGAACTACTATACTTTAGCACGGTGTCGTTAAATCGATTTCTCAGTGTAATATCGAATATTTACGCCACACGGAATTTTTCTAGTTTGTGGTACTTGAAGACCGCGCAACGTACATTAGTCACGATACGGCTGTGCACGGTAGGTGTTCTACAGGCGGAAACAAAAGTTATAATCAGTTTTGAGGGTAAGTATTACTTTTATTAATTAAGATAGAAGCAATCTGTGATATTTTGCAAAATTTTCCATCAAATTGGTAATGAAAGGTCAGAATTAGACACGTTTATTCACTAGTGCTGTATTCTGACGTCTTTCCAGTCAATGAACAAATATAGACTCTATTCTGATAATTCTCAAAGCAGAGTAAACAATTCAGCTCATCTGCTGAAGATTGCAAAATTAATTACTGTTAAAAGATGACCGTGTACATTTCAATAAATAATCCTATTATATAATTTTATTATTTTTCAAAATTTGTACAAAAATTTGTTTTCTATTTCTCTGTCGAAACAGACTAGTCGTTTTTTTCGAATTTCATGTTAAGGGGCCACTTCCACTGGAGCCCCTTCCACCTTTGGGAGCCATTTCCACTTTGGAAGCACGAAAAAGGCTATTTTCACGATTTTTTTTGTTGAGGATTTTATAGAAGATATGAATATAAAAGTTGTTGGGCTTGATAAATAGTCTTGAACTACATTAAAAAAAAATGCATTTGTATTAATTTTTAAGTGCAAAAACTATAGTTTAACGTAACGCCTCAAAAATAGTTGGGCTAGGTAGCTCCATCACAACTCGGCAACGGCTTGTCTGAAACAAAAAAAATCAAAGTCCATCATATTTAGTATGACATCAGCTACAAAATGACTCTCAGATATAAAGTATTATCAAAAAATAAAAAATGACAGATGAAAAACGAAAAAAGTAAAAAAAAAACATTCTTCGCAGTTTTTCGCAAAAAAAGAGTAAAAATCAAAATTTTAAAACCATCGAGAGTCATTTTGTTGCGAATCATGTTTACAATATGTGGTTCAAATTTTAAGAGAATCGGTTTATTAGTTTTAGAGATACGATGGAGCTAGATTTTGAAAACGTTGTTTCGAGAAAAACCCGTTTGAAGTTTATAAGTACTATGCGAAACTCTTACCTAAACTCAATCGGCAATTCCTGCACCGTACAAAATCCCTTCTGGTCATCATCGTCGATTTCTTCAAGTCTTGCTTGCTTTCGATATTTTGACATTTTCAAAGTAGACGCCCTTTAAGGTGCAAAAAAAAGTTTGTGTATTTTCTACGAAATCGTAATAAAAAATGTAATACTCATATGTACAAGAATATTATAATTATTATGCAGCACAGTGCAACCACATCTAGCATTTAATGAAAACAAATAATATATCGTAATGCTTTACAGCGTTTATCTACACTACCCGTCCATTTACTGGCGGTCGAGTGTCCATTTACTGATAATTTGGTCCATTCACTGACGATTAACTCATTTCACTGCTTATTTGTTTTTATTTATTAATTTTTATTAGCTTTCACTTATTTTTGTTTATTTATTTATTCCTTCAATATTATGCGTCGCAATTACTTCGAATATTTTGTTCTACTATCAGAATAACAACTTTCATTAGCTGTAGCGATTGAAAAAAAAGTTTTGCTAATATTGTCATTTTACAGTCCATCTGAAACTTATCGTGTCGATATTCGTTCATTCACTGATCGGTTTACCCTACGTCACTCCATTTTGTTCTCCCTTTTTCAGTCAGATATACTGACATTATGGCTTTGGCACCAAATGACACAATTCGGTCCAGTAAAGGCGACGAAAACCCAACACTTTTAGCGTAGAATTAGAATTTTTGACTGAAGCTATATGGTTGCATACTGAAACTAACCCACAGAGAAATGTTGCCCCTCAACTCACCTCAACCCTAAGAAATAGGGGTTGAAAACTTTAAAATCGCCGTATCTCGATAATTAATAGCCTGATAAAAAAATCTTTCAAACAAAAGTCGTTTGGAATAATAAAATACGTATAAAGTTATCCGATGTCCAACCCCCTATCTTTAAAAATAGCAGCACAAAAACGATTAAAAAATTCGGGGTTGGCAGTGCTCTCGCGTTTTTCCCGCTATTTTCAAAGATAGGGGATTGGACATCACATAACTTTATACGTATTTTTTTATTCCAAACAACTTTTGTTTGAAATATTTTTCGATCGGGCCTTTAATTATCGAGATACGGCGATTTTTAAGTTTTCAACCCCTATTTCTTAGGGTTGGGGCGAGTTGAGGGGCAAAATTTCATTGGGCTTACTTTCAGTATGCAGCCATCTAGTTTCAGTCAAAAATTCTAATTCTACGCCAAAAATGCTGGGTTTTCGTCTCTTTTACTGGAGGCCAAAAATCTCCTTTCACATTTGAGCCCAATAATCGTATGCGTATTGGCCGCACTTTCTTCATTTTTCCTTTGGAAAATGCGACGGGTACAATAGCCGCAATAATTGTATATGCCAGGTCCATTGTAACTCGTCTCCGCCGTCGACAATAATAACCTGGACGTCGCGCGAAACGCCATTATTCGCTCCTTTCACCTTTATTGCTTTACGACACCGTGGCAGCCGAAAAAATAATGACGCTTCGCACGGCGCGACAATCGAGCAATAATGCACTTTGAAAATAACCGGTCTCGTTTTGTTTTCGCGTGCTGATTGATCCAGAATTATTATATTTTATATTCTTTCGACATTTTACGATTTTATTGCGCTAGAGCCCGGCGTTATACCGATGGACAATATACGCGGCAGTAAAATCGCGCCGTCCGGAAAAACGAGTTGTCCCGCAATATACTTTCTGCTCTTTTTTCAACCAACATTTTATTGCCGCTAAAAGCGTTACGGAAAAAGTCCCCCTTTGTGCGTATTCAATGGTGTGCTCGCACAAAAATGGAAAATGAATTGTGTCGTATTCAAATAAAATTGATTGCAATATATGTGCATGCACGCTAAGCACTAAACTGCAAAGCTAACTGGGCCCGCCCTAAATCTGCCACGGAAAATGAAACGGGTAAATGGAATAACAATATTTACGTGTGTTTATTGGCGTGGAATAGAGCAACGTTGATTGCCATTTTTTATTGACACGAATTTGAAATAAATATTCGTGTTCATTTATTGGAGTGAATTTTTTTCACTGACGTGGAGCGAGAAATCGCTTATTGGCATTTGTTTATTGACGTACTTTTAACATCACGTTCGTTGGTGTTTTTTGTTTGTGCAAATTAAGGCCGGACACTGCTGGGAAAAATCTAAATATACTAAGTACTATATTAAATTACATACCAACACTTTCAACCGCATTTTTCTCAAAACGATTTTTCTAGACCTGGCCGGAATCATAACTCTAGCTATAATGGTCCGATTTTTTATTGAAAGAAACCAACATTTTCGTAATTGCAGTCGTTATAGGTACGTAGCCATGTTTTTTCAAAATAAGTATTCTTCACACCCCGAAATATAAGTAAAAATTTCGCCAAAATGACACTCTTTGAACACACCCGCTATTTGTGAAAATGATTTTTTTTCGAAAAAAAAACGGCCACGTACAACGATAACTAAATTTATATAGATTATACAACTTTTTTATTTTTCAGATCAAACATTGTCAAGTTACCGATCCGGCCGCTGGACCACATTTTTTATACAGAGGCTCCATTGTACCTCAATAACGATATTCATTTTTTTTTAATGAACTTTTACACGAAATGAGTTTAATGTATGCCGAATAACATAGCTTCTTTCAAAATCCCAAATAAATAATCTAGTGGACAAAAAAATTCGGAAAAATTACCCTTTTTGGCCCATCACAGTGGTGCCCTCCCTTAACATAAAAAACATTTCGATTTGTCTATCGACGTGAATTTATTTATCGACGCGATGTATAACTATAATTATTTACTTTTTGTCATTATGATTTAATGTTTATTTATAAATTTACTTACCCATAATGCTGATTTTTATTATTTCGAATAAAAAATTGAAAAACCTATCAGCTCATTTTTTTAAGTTGTGAAATATTTAAAAAAAACTCTTCATTCCATAGCTTATTCCCAAATCCAAATCGAATGAAATTATTCGGTTATTTTTTAAACGGTAAACGTTTTTACGTACTACGTTTGAAAACTAAGAGTTGACCATATTCGAAATGCACTTTGTCTTATTCAACTGGCGTGATTATTTGACAGCATAAATCTACTGTGCCGTCGGTACCTGTGGACTTTGGAAACGCGAGTCAACGCTAGTGTTCGTCTCAACGACGCTTCTGACGACCACGGTTGTTAGTTTTGTGGTAGTTTCCTTGGAAAAAGCATTAGCGGCGTTATTAGCGCTAGTTAGAGGGTGACGCGTTAAAGAAGAGAGCGCTGTATAATTATACGCCTCTCCGTTTTTTTTCCCGTTTCTTAGCTCTAACGTTTCTTTGTGCCGCAAGCGGCACACACAGGCGGAAAGAGGAGGAGCGAATGTACCCACACACACAAACTCACACACACACACACACACACACACACACACACACACACACACACACACACACACACACACACACACACACACACACACACACACACACACACACACACACACACACACACACACACACACACACACACATACACACACACACACACACACACACACACACACACACACACACACACACACACACACACACACACACACACACACACAATTTTTTTATATGGTGGAGTATTCCAACATTCGGATAAAATAAAATAATATTTATATCGAGGTATATATATTTATATCGTGGCATAAATGAGAGGACGTGGATCCCAAATCAGTCGATAGGTTCGGAGCCCTTGCGATTTTTTCCCACTTTGTATTGCAAGCTGCACGAATGATTTTTTACAGTTCCTAATTTTAGTCATGTCCGTCTGTCCGTCTGTCGCAGCGAAGTCGCCTCCGTTATATATTTGGTTAAAACTTCGAAAACAATTCACGAAAGTAACATGCACTGACTTAAGTCAAATTATTACGGTTGCTGTAAAATAATTCCTTTCGAAAATTTAATAAGAAACAAATTTTCTAATTTGACCCAGTTCTCGCTGTCATATTTTTGACAGTGTACGAAAAATTATCGTGGAATGTAGATAATTACCGATATAATTGAAAAATTCGCTAAGCTTGGTAAAGTAATAAAGCTTTGTTTAGGTTTTATAGTCCTCGAGCTGGAACATTTACAATTATCGCGGTAAAAGTTCTACTTCACGTTCGACTTTTTTTTAAATTGTATGCATAAGGGTTTCTCCACGGTTTCCAAACAACCCCCGCATCCCTATGTGTTGTTTTTTATCCTCTCTGTACTGTATTTTTTCTGCTACCAACACACGAGTATCCCTGCCAGTCTGGATTATTTTCTGACATTTTTCGTTCCTCTTTTTGCACGACGGGAACATTTGTCCCTTACAAGGAACATCACTAGAGTGTCCGCGTTCGATGTCGTTGAAGCTCATATATGGGACGAAGCATTAAAAACTATTAGACACGTATTTTTTTTATCGGCGGAAGAACGTTTTGAAGGGGGGGGGGGGGCGACTTTTCAAAAATATGTGACCCCTTAATTCATTTTTTCATCAATATTTCTATAGTCGATTTTTTATCGTTTTACAGTAGAAGAATTTCGGTTCTTGTTTGATTCAGATGGGTGGACTGTTTGGGGGTGAAACTGCATGACCCCTCGACGCGCCTTTCTTTGAGGGGTAGTTTCATAACTTAAAGCCGTTTCATAAGGTGGTTTCATAAGCCGTTTCATAAGGTGGTTCATAAGGTAGTTTCATAACTTAAAGCGGCAGATAAAAAAATACGTGTCTGATAGTTCTAAATGCTTTATCACATATATGAGTTTCAACAAAATCGAAGATGGACACTTAATGGATCATAACAGTGCAAAATTTTCAAAAAATCGATGTTTATCGGCATTATCAATAGTATAGACGGTTATAAACATGAACCTGGCATTGCCGATTGATCGTAAGTAGCGCTTTATATGAAATTTTTGCACTCGAAACATTAAACGCGTTTTTCGCGAAATGTCATTTTTCAAAACGGTGTACACACTCAAAGGAAGAGTTTTCAAGCTATCCATCTCAAATTTTCACCCAATATTCTTCACGCCATTTTTTATCTTGGTATGGTGAATTAGCCGGCTTTTCTTTGAAATCTTCATTTTTTAACGAAAAGCTGTCAAAAAAGTAGGCTAAATTCGATAATTTTTTTCAAACCGCCGCCATCTTGTCAATTTTGCTGTTAAAAAAACCTCCATAGCAAGATCACAGTGTGACCACCCGAAAAGTAGCCGATTTTTTCAATTTTTTCGGGTGGATAGGATAAACTAATTGGTCTAATTTTTTTTAACAAATTGAAGAGCCGATGAAAAATACAAAATGATTTTTAAAAAATTTCTTTATTTATTGTTTAACATTGTTTTTATTTACGGCAAATTGCGCGGAAAAAAATGGTGTCCCATGGTGGCCAGGATTGCGACCGCAAATATTATCTGAAACAAACATTTCAAATGATTATTAATCTGTAGGAAAGCCTATAAGGAAAGTTCCCATAGAGGTTTTTTTGTAGTGAAATTTGAAAAAAATGCCGGCGATTTGAACAAAAAGTATTAAATTTAGCCTTTTTTCGACAGTTTTTCGCAAAAAAATAGGAAGATTAAAAAAAGCTTCCATAGCAACATAAGGAAGGACTTGAAGAATGTTCTGTTAAAATGTCAAACGAATAGCTTGAAAACGCTCCCTTTGCGAGTGGCCACCGTTTTGAACAACACCATTCCGAGAAAAACGCGTTTAAAGTTCGGAGTGCGGGATCTCACGCTCCAATCGCTTGTTCTAACGAGGAACATCACATTGGTGTCCTCCTCCGATTTTGTTGAAACTTTTTTACGTGGAAGCGTATAAAAAACTAAAAGACAAGCATTTTTTTGTGTCGACGGAAAACCGGTTTTAAGGGGTGAAACGGACCCTAAAAAATGGGGATGTTTTTCGTTTTTCGTCGACAACGTTTTAACAGTACGAGATATAAAAAAATTCAAATTCCAACAATGTTTATTTTTTTTGTGTACTATACATTGGAGATTAGAACGATAACGTTATCGACGAAAAACGAAAAACACCCCTATTTTCGAGGGTGCATTTCACCCTTTAAAACCGTTTTTCCACCGATGAAAAAATAGGTGTCTCTTAGTTTTTGATACTCTTCCACATAAAAAAGTTTCAACAAAATCGGAGGAGGACACCAAAGTGGTGTTCCTTGTAAGAAAGGCTGTAGCGACCGAGATAATTCGAATTTCGATTTAGAAATTGGACAGAACGTTTATAACCGTGTACACCATCGGATAATGCAAAAAATTGATTTTTTGAACATTTTACACTGTGTTGATCCCTTAAGGGGAGATTTACACCTAGGAGCCCGAAAACAGGTCATTTTTGTGAATTTTTTCACGAAAAACTATTTGAAATTTCGGATTGGAGCTTTAATTATCTAAAAGTATATACATTCAAAAATATGTTTAATTTTCTTTATTTAAAAATATAAAAAATATACAAGGATATTGTATGATTCTTGGAGGGTCGTCAAAAAATCTGCGTATACGGTACCCACTGGCGTTTCTTCAAAAATCATCTGAAAAAAAAACCAAAAAGATTATTAAATTGGATACTATAATCTAGTACATGTCATAGCCGATTTTGAAAATATCGATTTATGACAAAATGGCGGACGTTTGAAAAATCAACATAAATGGTGATTTTTGGGCCAAAAATTAGTTATTATTCTGCCTATAAAACAAAAACTAAGTAACGGACAAAAAAATCCTATGACAAGTACTAGATAATGGTGTATGGAATAACCACAAAAAACCTCAAGGCAATCGGTTAATTGGTTTTGGAGAAATTTTGGGTACCGATTTGAAAAACGTGGTTTTGAGAAAAACGCGTTTGAAAATTTGGGAATGAATAAATCATGAAATTTGTCAGCATACATGGAATTATCGATACCAGGCCCATCGTGTAGATCTTCTACGGTCGACGGAATGTTTATAGCTTCTAAATCGATTTTTTCGACCATCTAGGTGTAAATCTCTCCTTACGGGGTTACCCCCACTTGCGATTTCGAAAAAATCGATTTTTTTATTGCATTTTTTTGAATTATAAGTATCTGAGAATATGTCCTGAAAATTTCAAGTCGATCCGAACAAAATTGACTGAGATATGAGCGTTGAAAGAGAAGAATCCGCGTTGAAAGAGAAACTTTAAACGCGTTTTTCTCAAAATGGCATTTCTGAAATCGGTGACCAAGATTACTCGAACACTAATGAACCGATCTTCTTGAAATTTTGCAGGCTTATTTAATACATAAAAATGTAGTCTTTAATCGTTCGATTTTTTTTTCGAAAAAAATGACCGTTTTATAGCCAAAAAACGGCCGTTTTTTTTCGTTAAAATCGAACCATTAACTTTGACTGTCCGCCATTTTGTGAAAAATGAATATTTTTTAAAATCCTTCGATTAAAGACTAGTTTATACTTATATTTGACTAAATCCAGCCGCATTTTTTTTTCAGATGATCCACTTCGCCGCAATGTTGGTCACCGCAAAGCGTGTATATAAAGACATTATTTCATTGACGGCCATTTGCCACTAAACAATGTAATATTTTTCAATAAAAAAATTACTGAAAGTTCTTCCAGACGTGTTCTTTAAGATGGTATATTGATCGATTAAAAAAGTTTTGTAGTTTTCTTTGAAAGAATTCATGAAAAAGGCCTTTTTTGCGCTACAAGTGGGGGCAACGCCTTAAATGATGTTCCTTATTAGTTTGCTGAAGCCCTTCATTCGCTTTTCGTCACATGGGATAAAAATTGAAAAGGCGTGCATTAGTTGCACGGAGAATGTTTTTTTCCGATTTTCATCCATAGCGATGGTGGATTTTGATGGCTCCTGTCGCGATGTTCGTGCGGAGCTTACGGCAACTGGGCCACCGGCACACGTCATTGGAGTGCTGTATACGCGGCCAGGGTGGATACTCGTCAAAGCCACCCAGACATACGCGTTTGGGCGCGTATGTGCCATACGGGACCAGCACTCAACGCCAAATGCCTGGAATTGGACACACTGCACCGAGGCAATTTCTGATGAGCTTAATCGTAGGTGCAATGTAGATGTCCTCGATAGGGCGATGATGCCCCTTGACAATCGCTTTATCCGATAATGCTGCTCATCCGATGCTTTGTCTTTGACACCTGCACGTACGTTGCTCGCGAGGCATCGAAATTTCATGCCACGAAGCGCGATGAACGTGCCAATTATGTCTGATCGACGTAGAAAGTTCCTTTATCGTCGGATTAGTCATTTCACGTTGGGCATTCGAATTGTATTTTTGTCATTGTTCGCTGATCGATAAAAACGTTCCGGAAAATTTCGATTGAGCTTGCGTGATGATAATTGATCCGCGGGACTTGTCATTCAACATTTTTTTAATAGCAAATGCCAGGGAAGTGAGAGAATAAAAATACGTTCCGAATAGTTGATTGATTTTGTTGCGTTCTCTTTTCGTTCGAGTCGCTCGGCGGTGAAATAAAAATGGATGGGAAATTATTGAAGCTACGTAAAAGCTGCAGAGGCCCTATCGCTCTTTATCTAAAAAAATTACAAATACCAGGAAATCGAGAAATGAAAGTGCATTCGCAAAACAAAACACTTCTTTCTAGCCGATGAACTTTGCTGAGTTTAAAAAAATTTAATTCGATCTATGGAGAAAAAAAGCTACTTATGATAAAACCTACGAAAATGATACTTTCATCGTTATGCAGTGATGTAAAAAAGTCTGCGAACCATTGTGATTTAGTTTGTACATGGATAATTAATTCACTGCACTTGGCATCTTCAGTGATCGACAAAAATTATGGAAGTACGTAATAATTGCAGAGGTCTCATCGTTTTTTTTTTAATATTACAAATACACATTACAAATTTTAAAAAACACTTCTCTTGAGCCAATTAACTTTGCTGAGTTTTCTTTTATCCAATTTGATTGATGGTGAAAGGGGGGCGGGGCGGGGCGGGTAGGGGGATTATCAAAGCTACGTAATAATCAAAACTACGCAAATTATACTTTTATCGTTATGCAGTGATCGATAAAAAAAACCCTGAAAAATTGACCTTCAGCTGATGAGGATTAATTCTCTGCACTTATCACCGCCAATTAAAAAATGGCAAATAACCGGGGAAATGGGAGAACAACATTTTATTCGCAGAACAGAACACTTATTTTGGTACGATCTATTGTACTGCGTTTTTTAAAATTCCATGCTCCGTAATGATCAAAAGTACGAAAATAATACTTTATCGTTATGCAGTCGATAAAAATTATTGAAGCTACGTGATAGCTGCAAAAGACCTTTCGTTTTTATTTCAAAAGTTACAAATACCAGGACAGCGAGAAATGAAAGTGAATGCGCAGAAAAACACTCCTTTCCAGCTGATCAACTTCACTGAGTTTTTTTCTCATCCAATTTTATCGATGCTGAAATAAAAATGGGCGGAAAATGATCGAAGCTACCTAATGATTAAAATTACGAAAGTGACACTTTAGTCGTTATGCAGTGATAGATAAAAACACTCTAAAAAAAATTCGCTTGAGCTGATAATGATTAATCAACTACACTTGTCATCTCCAATTTAAAAAATTGCCAATAACCAGGAAAATGGGAGAACAAAAATTTATTCGCCGAACAGAATACTGCTTTTAAGCTGATAAATTCCACGGCGTTTTTTTAAATTCCATTCGATCGGCGGTGAAATAAAAATGGATGGAAAATGATTAAAACTGGCGAAAGGTGGGGAAACGAAAGAATGCTTGAATTATTGCAAATTGTTCTGTCGTTTTAACTACGCAGGTGCGAAATTCCGTTGTGTCGAGATTACTCGTGGGATTTTACCCCCGATTACGGATAATTGTAAACTCGTCGAGCGTGTGGCACCAGGGGAATGGCTCGTGCGGTGGCTTGTACGCGAACCATCGAAAGCCAGTAGGTACCCTCCGCCCAATTTATACCAGTAACCGCTGGTACACGAAGAGAGCTGGGAGTATAGGCGGAATATCGAAAGCTCCCATGTGGCTGCGATTGTGTAACTCTTTTATTTTTTTATATTTTTTTTCTCTGTAGCGACCAACGAAACCTGCAGCGGGCTAAAAAGGCATAGTGCATGCAAAGTTTATACAGTATGCTCGCATGGGCTGTCCCACGTACGTTTCAACCAATTCATCCCATCCATTTTTAAAACCTGCGACTCAATCAATTTCATCGAGAAATATTTTTTAAAAGCAGAGCTTTATTTTCGGGGAAAAACTAATTGAAGGTTTCATTGAAAGGAACAATTCGATCGCTCCCAATATTTATGTACCGGATCGTCTGTTTTTAGGGTTCCGTACCCATGGGCAAACGGAACCCTATTAAGGGAAGATATACACCTAGGAGCCGGAAAAAGGTAATTTTTGTCAATTTTTTCAAGGAAAACTATTCAAAATTTCGGATTGGGGTTTTAATTATCTCAACGTATATACATTCAAAAATATGTTTAATTTTCTTTATTTAAAAATATCAAAAATATACAAGGATATTGTATGATCCTTGGAGCGTCGTAAAAAAATCTGCGTATACGGTACCCATTGGCGGTTCTTCAAAAATCATCTGAAAAAAAACCAAAAAGATTATTAAATTAGATACTATAATCTAGTACTTGTCATAGCCGATTTTGAAAATATCGATTTATGACAAAATGGCGGACGTTTGAACGTAAATAGTGACTTTTGGGCCAAAAATTAGTTATTATTTTGCCTATAAAAGAAAAACCAAGTAACGGAAAAAAATCCTATGACAAGTACTAGATAATGGTGTATAGAATAACCACAAAAAACCTCAAGGCAATCGGGTCATTGGTTTTCGAGAAATTTTGGGTACCGATTTGAAAAACGTGGTTTTGAGAAAAACGCGTTTGAAAATTTGGGAATAAATAAATCATGAAATTTTTCAACTTACATGGAATCATCGATACCAGGCCCATAGTGTAGGTCTTTTACGGTCGACGGAATGTTCATAGCTTCTAAATCCTCGACCTCGACCATCTAGGTGTATATCTCCCCTTAAGGCGTTACCCCCACTTGTAGCGCAAAAAAGAGGCCTTTTTCATGAATTTTTTTAAAGAAAACTACAAAAAAATTTTATCGATCAATATACCATCTTAAAGAACACATCTTGAAGAACTTTCAGTAATTTTTTTATTGAAAAATATTACATTGTTTAGTGGCAAATGGCCGTCAATGAAATAATGTTTTTATATACACGGTTTGCGGTGACCAACATTGCGGCGAAGTGGATCATCTGAAAAAAAAATGCGGATTGATTTAGTCAAATATAAGTATAAACTAGTCTTTAATCGAAGGATTTTAAAAAATATTCATTTTTCACAAAATGGCGGACAGTCAAAGTTAATGGTTCGATTTTATCGAAAAAAAAATCGAACGATTGAAGACTACATTTTTATGTATTAAATAAGCCTGCAAAATTTCAAGAAGATCGGTTCATTAGTGTTCGAGTAATCTTGGTCACCGACTTCAGAAATGCCATTTTGAGAAAAACGCGTTTAAAGTTTCTCTTTCAACGCTCTTTCAACGCGGATTCTTCTCTTTCAACGCTCATAATTCAGTCAATTTTGTTCGGATCGACTTGAAATTTTCAGGACATATTCTCAGATACTCATACTTCAAAAAAATGCAATAAAAAATCGATTTTTTCAAAATCGCAAGTGGGGGTAACCCCTTAATGATTCTCTGCCGTCTGTCCGACCGTATATCACGGGTCTCTAGTTCGTAAACGGAATGAGTTACAGACCTGAAGTTTGGATTTTTTGTGTAGAATGTTGGTCCAAAACCGTATATTGAAGTAGAAATTCAATAAAATTATTTTTCATGGGGGTCCCATGCATGAAAAACGAGCACAAAAAAGGCTTGCCCTAGCATGTGAGGTATCATTTTTTAAAGCTCGTTGAGGAGAGTACAAATGTATTTTTTTAAATTTTAATCTTTAAAAATAAAGAAATGGATGGCCGTTGAAGTTGCCAATTTTAGACAATTTTTGTTACGGCGTCTATCTCATAAACGAAACTAGTTAGGAATTTAGAATTTCTCGATATTGCGTACTATATACTGTATTTAAACAACTAAAAACAATTAAAAAGTTAATATGTCATATGTACGGAACCCCAATAGTGCGAGGCCCGACTCGCACTTGACCGAGGTTTTATTAGCTATTTATTCATTTTTCAATTATTCAATTAATAGCGGTTAAAATTTAATTCCAGAAAATTATCCGTTTAAGACGGGGAAAAATATTGACTTCTTTGCATTTTCTCAAAGTATACCTATTCAAGAATGTGGGAAAAGTTTTAAGTTGAAATATTGAAAATTAGCCAAGCTACGGACGATTGAGTGAGAGGTAGCGCAACGATTTACGTATACTAAAACTTTCAATCGCGTATTTCTGGAAACGAATTTTCTCGACCTCGCCGGAATCACAACTCTAGCTATAATTGTCCGATTTGCAATTTTTTAAAACCAAATTTCCGTAATTGCGATACCTATCCTTGTACGTAGCCGCTTTTTTAAATTTGACATTTTTTAAGCCTACGAAGGTAAGTAAACATTTCGCTAATATTGCACTTTTTTTGCACACCGCCATTTTGTGAGTTTTTGTCTCGAAAAAAAAAACGGCTACATAAGACGAGAAGTACGTTTATGAAGATTGTAAAACTTTTTCATTTTGTTTCCAGGCCAATTATTGTCAAGTTATCGATCCGGCCGTCGGAGCACATTTTTTATACAGAGGCTCTATTATACCTCAATAAACTTGTTTATTTATATATTTTTAATAAAAAATTACACGAGATAATTCCAATTCATGCTTAATAACATACCGTTTTTCCAAATCCCAAATAAATAATCTTGTAGCCAAATAAAATTCAGATAAACAACTTTTTTTCTACCGGCCACAATGGCGTCCTCCCTTAAGTTTCGTTTCAATCTAAATATGGCATTCAATGCTTTAAAAAAATATCAAAACGTCGTTATAGCAATATTAAGAGAAATATCCAATCGAACTGCAGTTCTATCGAAATATGGTGACGCCATTTTATTGGTGATAAAATTGGCCGAAATATTGGTGATGCCATTTTTTAAGGAGGTACACTAGCTTCAGCAAAATGGTGATAGATCAATAAAATTTGGTGAATATATTCTTTAGTATTATTCATGTAGATACAAATTTCTTCAGATTTTTTGGTTGTGCCGTTTTCTTACAAATAATTCACAAGCGTTTATTCTTATACCCGGAATATATACCTATATCTATAAAAACGCTATGCTTATACACGTGAACTTCAATGTTCAATTACTCGATAACGGCACAATGAAAAAATCTGAAAAAAATTGTATTGACATATATAATACTAAAGAATATATTCACCAAATTTTATTGATCTATCACCATTTTGAAATTTTACCATGGTTTAGCATGGCAACATTGTATGAAGCTGGTGTACCTCCTTAAAGGATTTTTTATTTTCAGAAATCAAATATCTATATGTTGATTTTTAATTTCTGAAAATAAAAAAATCCTTTAAAAAATGGCATCACCAATTCTTGATAAGCCCTTCAATAATGAAAAAAAGACTTGTCTTTCTTTTAGAACCATTATCGATTCTCCACGATCTACTTCCCTAGATTGACATATCCAACGAAATACAGAAATAAAAATCTTAAAATAAATAAATCCCGAAATTCTGAATCAAGTTCTTACCAATCGAGCCAATACTGTCTACACCAATGCATCTCCATTAAAAGGCTACCCCTGAAATCCAAGGGTGGCGATATAACAATGAGAATAATAATAATAATTGTAATAATAATACTAATTAAAGCGACACCGTGGCGGAAATAAAATGAGTCAAAAGCGTATTATAATTAGCACATTTTCGCCATTTTTGCCGAGCAGTTTGTAAATGAGGTCGTTCCAAAAAAATTCCCTTGGCAGAAATACATAATTCCACTCTGCGTAAACGAGACCATATCCGTGTACACACGCACACACACACGCACGCACACACACACACACACACACACACACACACACACACACACACACACACACACACACACACACACACACACACACACACACACACACACACACACACACACACACACACACACACACACACACACGCACGCACGCACACACACACGTACTTGCACGTCCCGGATAAACCGAACGTTACGGGCGTTCTGTGCCGGCTCTTCAGGCCGCGCGCTTGTGTCAACAGTGATAAATGGATTTATATGAATTTTGATCGTGAAGCAACACTATCGCATTATGGGGTGGAACGCAAAAATAAAGCTTGATGAATGGGCATATACGAGAAGGGTGTTTCCGAGGGGAAGCCCGAAGGGAGGCTCGAGTGTGTCAATGTGTGTTGTGTGCAACCAGAACGTGGGTTGTCTCTATCTCTCCCTTTCTCGCACGTCATCATCATTTTTCGTTCTCCCTCTCAACCCCACCCCCCGCCCCGCACATTTTTCGAATCCAAGGATACAATCGAGTCACGGATTTTTCGCTCGAGAGCAATTTGAACGCCCACACGCGCACGACGAAAAATTCGCATGCGTGTTTTATCTCGAACATATGAGAACGAAAAAAAAAAATCTCATTATTTCGCGACCAGCATACTGTCTCGCTGCTGCGTGAAATATATATCAGTTCCAGAGGGCCAAATAAAATTGTCAATCGCGCGGAAACGAGCACACGTGGGAATAAAATTGAAAAAAAAAAGCGAACGATAATATTGAAAATACGAAAGAGCAGGACGGGTGTAGTTCATGTGCGAATTATTGTGGCAAATGATTTTCTTTTGTAGTTGCATCAACGTTGTTCACATTGGCGTAGCCAGCAGCCAGAGAATAATCGAACCAAAATAATTATACAGGGTATTAGGAAGATCGATGCAAAGCCTTAAGGGGGTGATAGGTCACCCCCTTAAGGCCGTTAGGGAGAAATATCTAACCTAGGTTATCTTAGTCCAAAGTCTAAGGATTTCGAGATATCATGGTGAGTGTGATTTTTGGAAAATTTCCCAAAATTGGGTACTAACTCGTTTACCTCTTATGTTAGTGCTATTTTTGTTGAAGTAGCAGTGAAATGAGAGGTGGTTTAATATTTTGACAAGTTTTTAATTGTTCGACACGTCCCATTTTGTTGGTTGTGTGGATACAGACGATTTTGTTGGTATTTGTCGATTGCACAAACATTAAGCCAAAACGCAAATAAGTTTTCAGTTATCAATTATTGTCTCTTTGAACATTATGAACGAGTTAGTGACTAGATTTGAGAAATTTTCCAAAAATCATACTTACTGTGATAACTCGGAATCCTTAGACTTGGGATTAAGGTCACCTAAGTTAGATATGTTCCTAACGAGGTGACCTATCACCCCCTTTAGGCTTTGCATCGACCTTCCTAACACCCTGTGTTCAAATAATTGATTAATTTCATTTGTTTCACTCAAGCAAGCATTAAGAATTAATTTAACAACACTTGAACAATTTTCATCGTCGTAATTTCGTATCTTGCAAAAAAATGTAGCTGTTTCATTGCGTAAATTAAATAAATATTCAAATTTCACAATTAAGTTAACCTAGGGGAAAAGAAATACAGTCGATTTACCGGGCGATGCACATCCAGAAGAATACTGGAAGATCAACATGTACCACCGAGTGATGAACAATATCATTGTAAATCTACAATGCCTATTGGGGAATTTATCGAAACATCATGGAGTTGACACATGTTTTAAAATTGAATATCAAGAATAGAGAGGTTTTAATCAATAATTGTTTTAAAATCTTAATAATGTATACGTCAGCCTTAGAAGCAGATGCGATGGTCTGGAAAAACTCAATTTCATTTAAAAATGATGATATTAATGCTGGAAATTCAAAAAAGCATATTAAAAAGGAGTGCTGCTCTAACTTGGATAAACTTTTCCAAGCAGCAATGGTACTCCCAGTGAGCTCCGTCGGCTGTAAGAGAAGTTTTTCTACCATAAGGCGGATAAAAACGTGACTCAGAAGCACAATGCTTCAGGAACGATTCTCTCATATGTCACTGCTGAACATAGATAATGACATTCGTAAAAAATCGTAAAAAAAAATCCCACTAGAAAAGTTCTGAGCCGATTTGCAGAAAAAAATAGAAATAATAGAATGGAATAGAAAATAGAAAAAATCGAAATCCTTCTTTAATCGAGTACCAACCAAAAACTTACGAAAAAAATGATCCTAAAAAATAACGAAAATTGAAAACGTTATGGGCTTCTAAATATGGCAGTGAAAAAAAAGGTTTTGGCGGTTGACATGGTTTCAAAGCTTTTATTGATCGGAAACAGAAATAAAACCAATTTTCTTGATCAATAAAAATGCCAGGTACGAAAGGCATTATCAAAATTATGGCAGGTATCAAAGAGAATCTTCTTTTTATAATTGGGTTTTTTAAATGAAGTTAGAAAGAAGTAGAGCAAAAATTAACTTTTTTCAAAGTTTTGTTTCCTTTAAGTAAAATTTCAAGGTTGGTAACTGGATTAAAAAGTCATGAAAAATTAGTTGATTTTTTTTAAGGCATTGCAAGAGTTTGATATCAAAGTTACTTAAAGTGATTCACTCGCTAAATTAATTACACATCTATTTAGTATGAATATCAAGCTGTTAGAAAAAATATATATATATATTTTTTTCGATTTACAAAATGGCCGACTACTAATATTTTCTTTTGTTATCTTTTTTAGGCGCTCCGCGGCGTGGCATTTAGCATCCACAATTTTTTACCTACAACAAAAAACAAAAATTCTCGTCAATCTACATTAGAATACCTAGAGAAGTACGTACGGAATTTAAAAAATATTATTTTATTCAAAAGTTGTAGGTATTTGAACTTAAGAAATGAATTTTCAGTGAAAAATCGTTATAACTGCTCATAAAATCAAAACATCCCGATTAATCCGGAATTCCGGACGTACTTATCTGCGAAATGCAATTAGGACCATAACTTTCAAATTTGAAGTAAATCGAGTGAAAATTGTTGACGTTACTTGTCACGCCAATTGGAAAAAAGCTGTTTCGAGAAGTTTCGAGTAGTCGGCCATTTTGTACATTGAAAAAAAATATATACATTTTCTAACAGCTCGATATTCATACTAAATAGACGTATAATTCATTTTATGAGTGAATCACTTTCTCATACGAAAAAAAAAATGTTAAATTCGCACATGATTTTATACCCGCTACTGTGGCCTAAGACCTTAAAGCTTCATGTTTTATCTGTGTTACGTGATTATCAACGATTGTCTAAATGTTATTTTAAAAAAAGTTGATTGTGACCGGAACCACTTTTTTGTCAGTCTGGGCGGCTAGCCCCCCAGCACAAAATAGTGACCCCGCCAATGGTCGTTCCCCGTATATTTCCCGAGTTGCGTATGTATTATCTATCAAAATTCCCTCGCGAATTCGCGAACCGCGAATTATATTCGTTATTTCATCAGTCAGATCGGAGGTGGATACGTTATCGATAATACGTTAGGTCATAAAACACCGTATTTTATGTATTGTACATGTATATATCTCTATTCTTTATTCCACACGGAGGTCACGATGAAGCGATTAGAATATATTATGCGCCACAGTATGCTTATAAATACATATATACACATATATATATATAGATATATGAACACCTTTGGGAAAAACCACTGTACGCTCTGTGCGTCCTATATAAAACCGATTGCGAGATAACAGGGGCTTTCGTGCGAACATTATCGTTATCAAACTCGAATAATAACAGCTCGTGCCGGTTGTGCTCTGTCTCCGTCTTTTCCTCTCTTTCTCCCTCGTTCTCTCGCTAAAACACATTATAATATACCTTGCTAAAGATTTATTGGAATTTCTCACGCAGTCCCATTTTCATTGGCTCCCTCTTGGCGTGGCCTCGAAAAGAACGATACGTGCAAAGTGTGAATGTTCTCTCTCTCTCTCTCTCTCTCTCTCTCTCTCTCTCTCTCTCTCTCTCACCCTCCTCGTTGTCAAGATCGTACAACACGAGAGTGAGTTTGAGATCGAGCTCCGACAAGGGGCGTCGTGCAACGGCACGTCATAATCATCGCGGTTACGTGTTTTTAATAATGCAACAACAGCACAAAAGAAACTCTGGAAAAATCATGCCACGCGAAAAGTGACGTTTAAGTACGCTCAAAACCGTGGATTTATATACTTGAATAATTAACGAGTCCAAATGAGCTACGCTAGAATTTTTTTCCGTATGCGAACGGCCTCGTTACTCGTGAGCCGAGGCTCGCTAACGAATGTTATCACCAGAGCGAATAAATTTCCTCGCAAACGAATCAATTCGATGTGGGTAGTTTGAGGCATAATTTATTCAAAGGCGATCGACGAATTTTCCCTTCGGTCGTTGTGTAAATTTACGATCAAACTTTTCCTCGCTGCGATATATCAAACATTTGTCGCTCTCGGTTATTAATGGGGTTCGGTAAAGAGAGACTGCTCTCCCTTGTTACGCATTATACATCCATATATATATATATATATATATATATATATATATATATATATATATATATATATATAGCAAATCATTTTGGAGTATTCGACTTCAAGGACCGTCCTCAAAACTTGTCCCTTCTGTATATATATATATATATATATATATATATAGTAAAAGAGAAAATGACGGAGCAACGCTGACACAATTATCATTAGTGCGATCTACACGTACAGGCGACATGCGCGTACACACGGTGTCAATTGCGTGTACGAGGGGCGAAGAGGAAAAGGGGGATGAATTGGAATTAGGGTAGCAAATCGAATGTATCGGGAAACCGCATGGGTGAAGCGCATCAGGGAATGCACCCAAGTATATATATTCTATCCATTTATATATATATATATATATATATATATATATATATATATATATATATATATATATATATATATATATACACACACACACATATATGTCCCTATAGCGAGTCATCGAGGCGGCTATTCAGCGAGCAGCCATCAACAGCCACCCCTTCGCACCCCCTATAACCAGCCGAGCTTCTCGTCAGTACATATATCACCGAGAGATCGCCGCAACGTGCACGACTTCCATTGTGCTGACTATGCCACGCGATTAACTTTCGACGTGGCTACAGCGGGAGTGAAACTCGGGCCACTAGACGAACGAGAGAGAGAGAGAGAGAGAGGCAGAGAGAGATTTAGGCGAGAGAAACGTCGGTCGTTATGTATATAACAGATATAATAGAAACGACAGGGTGCGCATTGGCCTATCTATCTGGTAAACTGTTCGTAAATCCGGAATAGCGAGAGAGGGAGAGAGAGAGAGAGAGAGAGAGAGAGAGAGAGAGAGAGAGAGAGAGAGAGAGAGGGGGGTGAAAGGAGGCTGCTACACACGTATATATGTGTGTATGTATATATATATAGGTCTATATCTATATATTGTATACCGTATGTATTGTAAGCTCCATAGATCACTCGGCAGACAATAACGTATTTATTAGCTAAGGGGGATGTAATCTATAGAACCTCCTCCTGTCGGTTAACCCTCGGAAATATTTATAGCCTGTGAAATAAGTGCTCTCGCACGCATCCGTATCTACAGAACGAATTGTACATTCGATACGTGGGCAAATATCGGGTACATAGGAAATGATGATTTTGAAGACATGCGACCTCGGAGACACTCCTCATAGTAGCCAATTGTCCTCATCGTTGATATTACGAAACTTCGGTGGCTCTGAAATCATCGATGAATTTAAGTCCACTTATATGGAAGCCGTTTCAGGGACCACCTCCCATGGAAATTTATATACGCAAAAATGTACTGCAAATTTATTTTATGAATAATTGTAATATATGTGAAATGTATGCCATATATTGAAAATATATGTTGCATATATGTGCCAAATTCTAATTTTCGTAACGTTTTTATATATGAGATGTATAGGCGTGGCATTACTGTATATCAATGTATCATATATCAATGATATATGTAGCATTTACCCTGCATATATACCACATATATTTAGCATATATGGTGCATACACACTGCGTACATATCACATATATACTGCATAAATGGTACATATATGCCACATATATACAGATATGCGTAGCATATCTGTATATAGTGTTTATATGTAATAGCGTACTTTAACTGTAAGTTGAGTATTTTTAAGTTTAAGTTTTAAGTTTTATTAAGTTTAACTGGAATAGTGTTTATACACAGCATATATTTTTTTGTCAGGAATATGTATCAAAAATGTATGCGTCATATATGACGCATAAATGACACATATATGAGTCATATATGACGCATACATTTTTGATATAATTTTCTGACAAAAAAATAGATTGAAAATATATCGAAATTATATGCGTCGTATATGCCTCATATATGCATCATATATAATGTTTATACGTAGCATATATGTTTTGGTCAGAAAAATATATCGAAAATATATGGGTCATATATGCGTCATATATTTAGTGCATGTATACTGAATATATACGTATTATTCTATTTTTCGTCACTATATATGCGACCAAACAAGCTCTCTAGAAAATTTTTGTCAGCCTCACGGTTACGGAGATTAATCAAAAAAACTAATTCATTCCTAATTTAAAGATGGCGGCCATTATATATATATATATATATATATATATATATATATATATATATATATATATATGTAGCATATATTTTACGCACATAAATTTCCATGGGGGCACCTTGCACCAAAATCGACGAGACGTTTGAATATAACTGGAGATTTGTTGTTGAAGGAGTTGGATGCGATGATAGCCAACTTTACGTAGATATAGCGGGTTCGAAATGGGGTTTCTTTTGTTTATATGTTTATGTATGCAGCAGTCGTATTCGGGGTGTCTCATCGATCAACACTCGATCGACGTACTAGACATGTACAATTTATCATTCTGCACAAAGACACCCGTGGGATGTCGACGAGAATTTATTTTTGGTGAAAGGGTATGGTAGGGAATGCTCTTCTTTTGTCGTTCCGAGCCTGCGAGTCCACAAGCTGTTAGAAACGAATCGTCATTTTCACGTAGCGAAAAAAATGAATTTCGTAATTTGTTTTCGTGGAATGAGACTCCAGCTGGATATGAAAATTATTACATATATGAGAAGATGGCAAACAACACCGGACTCGTTCGCATTACGTCAAATTTGTGTAACTTTTGGTTTTCGTATTTTTCAAGCATACCTTAATTAGCTGTCGAAATATTTTGAATCAAAACCTGCCCTTAGAACTTCAACTTGGTAAAGACTGCCTTTTTAAGCGAAAATGCATTTTTAGGCGAAAAAAATAAATAAAAGAAGATAATACAAGAAATTAGACGTAGTGTGGACAGGTCCGGTTCTGTTTGCCAGCTCCTTATATGTAATGTCAAGGGAGAATGAAAAACAAGACATTTTCACCGTCTACTTTTTAACATACGTATTTGGAAAAAAGTACCACGGCTTCTAAGATTATTGTATCTGAAATTTACTAAAGGAAGTATTCTAGTCTAGAGGCCTAAATTTCGGGCATTTTTTCGGGCTTGATAAAATTTTAAAAAATATATTTATTATCTATTTTTCAGGCTTTTCGTTGATGTTTCAATAATTTACCAAAAAAAACATTGAAAACGTTATGAGCTTCTAAATATGGCAGTGAAAAAAAGGTTTAGGCCGTTGATATGATGTCAAAGCTTCCATTAATCGGAAACAGAAATAAAAGCAATTTTTTTAATCAATAAGAATGCCAGGTATCAAAGGCATTATCAAAATTATGGCAGGTATCAAAGAGAATCTTTTTTTAAGAAGTTAGAACAAAAATAGACCGCAAAATGCACTTTTTTCAGTGTCTTTTTAAAAGTAATAATAATCATTTCACAAGGCCCGAATTTTAACGCAAAAAGTTATTAATAAAAGTTATGGAGACTTGTATCAACTACGAAAAAAGCTTCCTACAAATGTTTTGTCGGCCTCACGTTTATGGAGATAAATTTTAAAAACCCGGCCCTTCAAAACGAATGAGATTTGATAGTAATGTTGATTGATAATTTTTAAATACTCATTGGAAAGCTTATCGATATAATAAAAAAAGAAACTACTACTAGAAATAAAATTATTAACAATTGTTTAATACCAACGTAACCTACTCACCTTCCACTTCCTCCCTTCACAACGCCGAAAAATCAATAAAAACGAACCGAATGAAAAATAGGTTTAATTGTTTGTAACGAAATGCTCTATATAAAAGGTAAGGATCATTTTTATTGTCAGATTTCAAATTAATTAATCATCTTGCCTCAAAGTTTGTTACCGCCAAAGCTTTTATCGTTTTTTGCTTATAACTTCTTTATTATTGACATTAGCGCAAAAAGTTATTAATAAAAGTTATAGAGAATTGTATCAACTACGAAAAAAGCTTCCTACAAATTTTTTGTCGGCCTCACGGTTATGGAGATAAATTTTAAAAACCCGGCCCTTCAAAACGAATGAGATTTGAGAGTAATGTTGATCGATAATTTTTAAATAACCATTGAAAAGCTTAACGATATAATAAAAAAAGAAACTACTACTAGAAATAAAATTATTAACAATTGTTTAATACCAACGTAACCTACTCACCTTCCACTTCCTCCCTTCACAACGCTGAAAAATCAATAAAAACGAACCGAATGAAAAATAGGTTCAATTGTTCGTAACGAAATGCTCTATATAAAAGGTAAGGAACATTTTTATTGTCAGATTTCAAATTAATTAATAATCTTGCCTCAAAGTTCTTTACCCCCAAAGCTTTTATCGTTTTTTGCTTATAACTTCTTTATTATTGACATTAGCGCAAAAAGTTACGAGAAAAAGTTATGGATAATTGTATCAACGACAAAAAAGCTTTCTACAAAATTTCTGTCAGCCTCACGGTTACGGAGATAAATCGAAAAATCTAATTCACCCTTAATTTAAAGATGGCGGCCAGTCTAACACCCTTAACGTCCCGGAAACTGAGTTTGACACTCATGGCCGAGCCCCCTACGAAATAAAAAAAGAGTTCTACCCAAAATTTTCACGAGGCCTTTTTGGAAGCACCCTTTGACCATAGTAATATATCCGATGTTGATGGGTGTTCAAAATGATGACGCGATGTCAATCAGACTACGAGCACCGAGGTTGTTTCGTGGTCGCTTTCTCACGCGTTTCCAGGCGTTTATCGAAGGGTCCAGATTCAACGGGACGCGCAATTTGCTCCCTTTTTGTGTCCTCGCACTCTCTCGCCCTCTCCCTTTCTCGTCCAGGGTACGTTGGTAAATCGAGCGAGGTGTGAAAGAAGATTAGCATAAGACACGTATAATGAGCTAATCCGGTGGTGTCGTCGATGAGCACGAACTCCACTGCGTTCTCTGCCAATGGACCGAGCTCGAATTTCTGAGGACCGAGATCAAGGGCTCCCGTGTCACAGGGCGAAAAAAATCGTTTATTCCTGCATCCGCGTCTGTCGTACATAAACTCGGGGATCTTTCTTCCCACCCCCGCTGCACACCGCCCTTCGTCCCTTTATCGTCGGTGTGCTTCGCCCCCCCCCCCTAGACCCCCCTTGCACGTCCCTTTAGCCGATACCCTCGCGCCATCTCCGCGTTCCCCGTGTTCCAGAAACGAGCGAGATGTTATTTATGGCTGGTGTCGGTTGCGGAGCGTTGCGGCCGGAGTGCATTTCAGCACGATGCGTTTCACCGAGCTCTCCTTTTCCTGCGATGGCCACGGGAATCGACAGCTGTCACGATACTTTGGCCCGAGAAACCAGTTCGTCTCCTATATATATATCATGTATAAAGGGTGTCTCAAAATAACCTGACATTTTTATTTATCGATAAAACGTATTATTTATTCGAAAAGTACGAATATTTTTGTTTTAAGGCGTTATACGCCGTTGCAAGGCCAAAAAAGTCGTTTTTTTCACGATTTTTTTCTGGACAAGGATTTCATTTGGGCAAAACGAAAAGTATTAGGCAGTGTAGTGGCATCTTTTAGCTTTAGATTGGCATTTTTTATTTTCAAAAATATTCGTTAACCTTGCTCCTGTAGGAAGTCTCCTGGAGGTCCCCGGAAAAAAAGTGTCCGGCGGTGAGCAAAGTGTCTCCGGTTTGGATTATCTAAAATAAAAAAAAACCAAAAGAATTATTTTAGGGGATAAATGAATCCAGGTATTGATCGAAGGAATAGTCGAAATTTTAATTTTTGACAAAATGGTGGCGCCGGAAAGAAACAATTTCGATTTTCGACCAAATTTGTTTCGTTCAATCCTTGAATAGAAATAGAAATGACTATCGGAAATCTTATTCCTTCGATCAATACCTGAAGAATATATCTGACAAGGTTGTGTTAAAATTGCAGACCGATCGGTTGAGCCGTTTTTGAGAAATCGAGTTCACCGACTTTGAAAACACGCTTTTGAGAAAAACGCGTTTGAAGTTTCGCGCGCTTATTCGGTAGCGTTCCGAGCGTCCTGACGAATAGGTGTGTATTTCCAAAAATATGCGCTGAATCGATTTGAAATTTTCAGGGAATATACTCACATATTTGTACATTCCGAATATGAAATTTAAAAAATCGTTTTTTTTTTACATTTCTAATTGCGTATAACCCGTTAATATAAGGTACAAACATGGAGGTTATGTGTGGAACACAATATCCGACAAATGGCATGGCATGCACTTGGAAGACTTATTCTTATATTCGGCGATGTGGATTTTCCACCAAGATCGTGCGATTTGACGCCATTGAACTTCCTTCTTTGGGGTTTTCTGAAAGGAAAAGTGTATGCCAATGATCAATATTCAGAAGGACCGAAATTTCGAATTCAGTAATGGCGATCGTTCCACTATAGATAGATCAATCTTATGATAGTCTGTAAAATAGTTAATCGAAATTGTGAATACAAAAATCTCGATGTTGATTTATAGCGAAAACGAATATCAGATTTAACAAAATAATGAGAGATATAATATCGATTCGCCTGTATATATACACCAAACAATTCGAAACGTCAAATCGTCGAATTGTAAATATTACGACAGTTTACAATTTCGAATTCATTAGAGCGAAGGACCAAAAAGTCGATCAGTTTAAATAGCGATCGGCCAAAATGGCGAACGGTCCGGATAGCGAAAACTTGGGGTCGAGCAATACTACTTGCGCTTCAGAATGAAGACGGCAGATGGCGTTAGTGGTCAGTCGGGTCAGGCAGCCATGCCGTGTTCGCCATTTAGGTATTCGCCATTTCGGACCATCGATCATTTGCGCTTCTAAGATCTACACATCCGAAGTTTTTAGTCTCGATATATGGCTTTTTGCTATAGCCGGTATTACGAATATTTGATACTCACTTTTTTCTGTTTCGGAGATATGAATGTTGTAGATTGTTCGAATCTGTATTTGTATGACTCAAACTGCAGACTAACTGAATATATGTTCTCGAATAAATAATCCTTTGGTGTAATAGTTATTCGATTTCATCATCGGTCAAAGGATAAAATTTCGAATAATTTAACCTTCGTTATTTTGAGAGTTCATAATTCTGTCGTTTCGAAATCTTTGTCGTTCTATATTTGGTCATTCGACATTTTGATCCCCACCCAAAAGAATGAACATTTGCAAACAGGGACGAGGCGGCCATTTATCGGATGTTGTGTTCCTCCATGTGTGTACCTTATATTAAAATTAAAATATTCGTATTTTCAAATAAATAATACGGTTTCTTAATAAATTTAAATGCCAGGTCATTTCAAGACACCCTATATATACCGTTCCCTGTATACATCCGTCTTTATGTCCTTTTCGCGATACTGGAATCCACTTTTTGCCCCCCAACCACTCCTCCCCCGCACCATTGAATTTGCATTTCGAAATTGATCGATTGGCAAAGGATCATTATGACGATCAGGGACCCTCGAGAAATCGCGTTCACGACGAAACGAGCCGGTGGAACTGAAAGTTTTTTTAAGGCGGGAACCTGAATTAGAAGGGAAAAAACAAGAAAGCTCAGTAAACATATGAGTATAACTAACAGTAAGGTAAACAGTAAGTATAAGTAACAGTAAGGTATCTTTTCATGGATATTTAAAATGTATTAAGAAAAAATGTGCAACATGAAACAATAAATGACCGCAGATTTATCAGCCTATTCCACGTGCGTCTTGCCCCTGCAGTCCCCAGTCAGCGGGAAAGATGCTCGTAATTCTTGACTGAAACAAAAAAACAATAAAAATTTCAATCGTCATATTTTTTTTTTCTGGGTAAATTAAGAAAAAGCTGACAAAATCGTGAAACTGTAACTTTCCTCAGGTTTGAAAAAAAAATGTGTGAAAACAATTCGTTCTATATGATTAAATGATACAATGGCTATTTGCAATTAACAAAAAATGTACTTGTATTGTTAAGATATTAATGTTCATTGTATATTTAAATATATATATATATTTGATCATATTGAAAGCATCAACGTTTTTTTCGCCCACGGAATATTGCTGAACGCTTATCCTAATTTTCGGTTATCCCAAAGGCGCCTGGTCCTAATTGATTTAGATAATCGACCCTCTACTGTATATTTGTTTATTTCTTTTTTTTCAATAAGATAAATTTGAACGTTTGGTCGCGTAAATAAAAACGCTCTAGGATTAGTTGGATCTGTAGTGACGTCACATGGCAGTAAACAAATTGTCATTACGAGTCCTGTGACGACTAATAAGCGATTTTCTAGTTTATTTCGCTGTATTTCGGTGCTTTTTCTATTCATTCATAGTTATTTGTAGTGATAGTTGCCATATTATCAACTTTCAAATAAGAATGGAGAGGAATGTTTGCTGTCCGACAACTCAGCGGCGATACAGGGCCTTTATTGTTTACTGGCATGTGACACTACAGGCGTCACGTGACTGCATATTTGACAACGGGAGTGTTTTAGCGATCCGGTTGAATATTAAAATTTTATTGCCGATTTATATAGACTGACATTCACGAAGATAAAAAAATATTGGGAGCACAATATAAAGCAATTAAGGCCTTAGGCCACAGTAACGGGTAAAAAATCATTTGCGAATTTGACAATTTTTTTTCGTATGAAAACGTGATTCACTCATAAAATTAATTACACATCTATTTAGTATGAATATCAAGCTGTTGGAAGATATATATATATATTTTTTTCGATGTACAAAATGGCCGACTAATAATATATTGTTTTGTTATCTTTTATTTAGGCGCTCCGCGGCGTGACATTTAGCATCCACAATTTTTTACCTAAAACAAAAAACAAAAATTCTCGTCAATCTACATTAGAATACCTTGAAAAGTACGTAAGGAATTTAAAAAATATTGTTTTATTCAAAAGTTGTAGGTATTTGAGCTTAAGAGTGAACTTTCAGTGAAAAATTTCGTTATAATTGCTCATAAACTGCTCATAAAAAGAAAAGTTTTCGATTAATTGGAAATTCCGTACGTACTTCTCTGCGAAATGCAATTGGGAACATAACTTTTAAACTTGAATAAATCGAGTGAAAATTGTTGAAGTTGCTTGTTACGCCAATCGGAAAAAAGCTCTAATCACAAAAAAATCCAATAGCTTGATATTCATACTAAATAGATGTATAATTAATTTCACGAGTGAATCACTTTTTCATACAAAAAATTGTTAAGGCGGTACCCCCACTTGTAGCGCAAAAAAAGGCCTTTTTCATGATTTTTTTTAAAGAAAACTACAAAACTTTTTTAATCGATCAATATACCATCTTAAAGAACACATCTTGAAGAACTTTCAGTAATTTTTTTATTGAAAAATATTACATTGTTTAGTGGCAAATGGCCGTCAATGAAATAATGTTTTTATATACACGGTTTGCGGTGACCAACATTGCGGCGAAGTGAATCATCTGAAAAAAAAATGCGGATGCATTTAGTCAAATATAAGTATAAACTAGTCTTGAATCGAAGGATTTTAAAAAATATTCATTTTTCACAAAATGGCGGACAGTCAAAGTTAATGGTTCGATTTTAAGGAAAAAAACGGTCGTTTTTTGGCTCTAAAACGGCCATTTTTTTTCGAAAAAAAAATCGAACGATTAAAGACTACGTTTTTATGTATTAAAAAAGCCTGCAAAATTTCAAGAAGATCGGTTCATTAGTGTTCGAGTAATCTTGGTCACCGACTTCAGAAATGCCATTTTGAGAAAAACGCGTTTAAAGTTTCTCTTTCAACGCTCTTTCAACGCGGATTCTTCTCTTTCAACGCTCATATCTCAGTCAATTTTGTTCGGATCGACTTGAAATTTTCAGGACATATTCTCAGATACTTATACTTCAAAAAAATGCAATAAAAAAAAATCGATTTTTTCAAAATCGCAAGTGGGGGTAACCCCTTAAATTCTCACATGATGTTTTACTCGTTACTGTGGCCTGAGGCCGTAACCATTTACGATAATTTCCGTACAACGATCGAATACTCTCTAGCGGACGTGCCGTCAGCGATGGTCTATGTCGAGCAGTGTCGGCCTAGGGCACTTATGGCTGGGTGATCGCTCGGCCTGGAAATGGAGCTGCCTGTTTCGGCACAGATTTTGCACAGTTTCCTTGTGCCCTCGTGCAAGTGCGATGCAGTAATGCATCAGGAAACGAGTGGATGTGGGAAACACTATGGAGGGTCTCTCAGCAACTGAAAATAGTGCAGTGGCTACTATGGGGGTGAAAGTAAAACAGACGGGAGCGTAAAAGCCTGCAAGGGCATACGGAGGAACATTCGGATCACTCGACTCTTGATTAACACGTGATCAATTATGAATGCACATATCGTGGAGAACGGCAACTGTATTCATTCCCATTCCTTCTAATGGATTTGTCTGCGCTAGTCTACTCACGCCGTTACATAAAGCACCAACGATCCCAGACGAAAGTCTTGGGGCGATAAGTATATATAAATATTGCGAGAGCCGAAATCTCATAATTACGTTTCATACAGACGTGTTGCTCGTATTTCTCTGCCTTCTCACTCAGTCTCCCTCCTCCCCACACTCAGTCTCCCTCACTACATCACTCTCTCCCGCATACTTTTTAATCTACGTGTGAGAATATCTTCCGAAGCGTTACGACCGATGTTTTCGTGCCTTTCATGGCTTGTCGCAGACTCTTTATATACAGGTCTTATCTCGATGTTTCTCAATAACTTGAGCTTGCAGTCTGCACTACAATCACATGCTCTATAAATAAATAAATAAGTATACCACGTAAATACAGGGTGACCCTCTTATCTCTGCCGCCCGAAATAACTCGGTAATTATCGACGTCACAAAAAAAAGTTCCAGACAAAAGTTGTACGGTGTGATGGGAGCCATCAAAGGGGACCAATTTTTTTTTATTTTTGTGGAGGCGCTGACGCATAGTGACGGTCACCTCCACTTTTTTAAATGGAATGGTACATTTTTTTCAACCATCTTGTGGATCATCTCAAGCCGCATAAAAACATTAGGGGGTCAAAGTCGTTCTTAACTTTAATTTCTAGCCAAAACTCTATAAAAATTCCAACAAAATGACCCAATTATGACGATTTTTCTGAAGATCAGATCGCTAAGCAAGCCGCACCGTTGCGATTATCGCCCTTTTCTGCGTTTCTCGCGAACTTATGTTTTCCGATACGATGTAAGTTGAATGTCAAAAATTCATTTGTCCGATT